>JAMJEW010000027.1:600000-1100000 GCA_024713625.1 Morchella sp. 2018-W30 | reverse complement strand
GTAACCATGTGGGCAGGGTAACACCCTTCCCAGGGAACCAGTCCTGCCTAAACACCAACGCCTGCCTGCGATTGATCGGTTTGGTGTTGCCAGCCACTGGCGCTTGGGGGGGCGGGGTTGTGGACTGCCGTGCTGGAAAATGGAGGAGACCTAGTAAGCGTTTGATGGGAAAGAACGGTGACGGAGGCGCAACCGGTGGGGGTGGAATGGATCACTCTTCCTTGCCTTGGTCCCAAGTTGTTGGGATTGATTGATCCGCTGGCCCGGCTCCTTGAATTGGATTGTTGTTGACATATCGAAGGGCCCGTTTGATGATGGCGGCGGCGATGGCGATGGAAACCCCTGTGGCCGGTACATTCCGGTACTGGTGGGGTTAGCGGCAGAGGAGGGGCGAGTCCAAACCTGCCCTGACGCCCGGGCCGCCTAACGCTGGGGGACCTCAGAATAAGATACTACTAGTAGTGGGGAAGTAAGCCTTCATCCCAGCTGGTTTCTGGCTAGCCCAAGGGCCGTGGGACACATCTCGGGGGGCGACGGCCATGAGGTTGGGTGTCCGCGGTCCACAGCCTGACGCAATGGCCTCGGCGCCTAACACCACTGCCCACCCGCTCGCCGGCGCCGATGTAGGGCAACGGAGGCGGGTGCTGGGACGCCATTGGGGTCCCCGACGCACCCATCCGAGGCCCGAGCGCCACGGCGCTGCGGTACCGCCAGAACAGCGATGTTTGCGGAGTTGCGAATCGCTAGTAAAAGACCCGCTGACCCCCGAAAATAACCCCGAGCGCCAAAGCGCTGCACCCCCGCCATGACACCGGTGGGTATATGAGGGTGGTGAGGTGAGCCAAAGAGGGGTGGAAGACCCTGGGCGGTGCGCTTGATTTCTCTGGCTGTTAGCAGTCCAGATGAGTCGTGGTGCCGCTCAGTATCTTCCCCACTCCCACAGCCTCCTTTCGACCCCAAATTCTTTCATCTCTGTAGTGGAGCTGTCCCCAAAGCCGGATTGGTGGATGGAGTATTGTTCCGCCTCCGGTCCTGCCAAGGGCACGCTTCTCCATACCGCGCGTTGGCTGCGAATGACCACAACCTCCGTTGTCCCTTGGTTAACTCCCTCAGCGCGCCGTGGTTGGCGCCGTGATGTTGGCGTTCGCTCAAGTCCCGCTGTCACTTGTTTTGGGACAACGGGCAAAGCTGGAGTGTGTGGATCAATGGCCCCTGGCCAAAGTTCCCGACTGGGGGCAAGCGGCTGCGGCTACCGCCGTCCGCTGGCCGCCCCACTTTCGGCCCGCTTATACGCGCTCACGAAGATCGCTTACCCCGCTTGGATGGGGCGGCCCCTCTAGGGCAAACTGCATGGAAGCGTGCACGGAGGGAGTTCCGACGAGGCACCAAGATGGGCCCGCTGGTTGAGCCCGCGCTGCGCCTTAGACGCGCGTGGGGTTACCTCCTACCAGCCTTTCAGGGCCTTGGGATGGCTGCGACTATAGGTCAAGCAAAAGGGCGAAAGTGGGCTACGCCCACAGCCGGATATGCCTTTCCGGAGTCGTCGACCATCCCACAACCTTCAGGTATGCTTCAGGCCCGAGGGTCTTCGGACTCGAGGGCTGCAGCCCGCGCATGGCAACGTGTGCGGGTCAAGGTAGCTACCTGGTTGATCCTGCCAGTAGTCATATGCTTGTCTCAAAGATTAAGCCATGCAAGTCTAAGTATAAGCAATATATACAGTGAAACTGCGAATGGCTCATTAAATCAGTTATCGTTTATTTGATAGTACCTTACTACTTGGATAACCGTGGTAATTCTAGAGCTAATACATGCTAAAAACCCCGACTTAACGGAGGGATGTATTTATTAGATAAAAACCAATGCCTTCGCTCCTTGGTGATTCATGATAACTTAACGAATCGCATGGCCTTGTGCCGCGATGGTTCATTCAAATTTCTGCCCTATCAACTTTCGATGGTAGGATAGTGGCCTACCATGGTTTCAACGGGTAACGGGGAATTAGGGTTCGATTCCGGAGAGGGAGCCTGAGAAACGGCTACCACATGCAAGGGCAGCAGGCGCGCAAATTACCCAATCCCGACACGGGGAGGTAGTGACAATAAATACTGATACAGGGCTCTTTTGGGTCTTGTAATTGGAATGAGTACAATTTAAATCCCTTAACGAGGAACAATTGGAGGGCAAGTCTGGTGCCAGCAGCCGCGGTAATTCCAGCTCCAATAGCGTATTAAAGTTGTTGCAGTTAAAAAGCTCGTAGTTGAACCTTGGCTCTGGCTGGTCGGTCCTCCTCACCGAGTGTACTGATCCGGCCGGACCTTTCCTTCTGGCTAGCCGCATGCCCTTTACTGGGTGTGTCGGGGAACCAGGACTTTTACTTTGAAAAAATTAGAGTGTTCAAAGCAGGCATTTGCTCGAATACATTAGCATGGAATAATAGAATAGGACGTGCGGTTCTATTTTGTTGGTTTCTAGGACCGCCGTAATGATTAATAGGGATAGTCGGGGGCATCAGTATTCAATTGTCAGAGGTGAAATTCTTGGATTTATTGAAGACTAACTACTGCGAAAGCATTTGCCAAGGATGTTTTCATTAATCAGTGAACGAAAGTTAGGGGATCGAAGACGATCAGATACCGTCGTAGTCTTAACCATAAACTATGCCGACTAGGGATCGGTGGATGCTTAATATATGGCTCCATCGGCACCTTACGATATATCAAAGTCTTTGGGTTCTGGGGGGAGTATGGTCGCAAGGCTGAAACTTAAAGGAATTGACGGAAGGGCACCACCAGGAGTGGAGCTGCGGCTTAATTTGACTCAACACGGGGAAACTCACCAGGTCCAGACACATTAAGGATTGACAGATTGAGAGCTCTTTCTTGATCATGGGTGCACGGCCGTTTAGTTGAAGTGGAGTGATTTGTCTGCTTAATTGCGATAACTAACGAGACCTTAACCTGCTAAATAGCCCGCCCGCTATGGTCGCTGGCTTTTAGAGGGACTATCGCCTGCCGATGGAAGTTTGAGGCAATAACAGGTCTGTGATGCCCTTAGATGTTCTGCACGCGCTACACTGACAGAGCCAACGAGTTCATCACCTTGACCGGAAGGTTTGGGTAATCTTGTTAAACTCTGTCGTGCTGGGGATAGAGCATTGCAATTATTGCTCTTCAACGAGGAATTCCTAGTAAGCCTAAGTCATCAGCTTGCGTTGATTACGTCCCTGCCCTTTGTACACACCGCCCGTCGCTACTACCGATTGAATGGGTCAGTGAGGCCTTCGGACGGGCCGGTGGAGGTCGGAAACGACCACTGCTGGCCTGAAAGTTGGTCAAACTTGCTCATTTAGAGGAAGTAAAAGTCGTAACAAGGTTTCCGTAGGTGAACTTGCGGAAGGATCATTACCAGATTCCAAACCAAAAGTCAGTGGAGAGAGAGGCGACCGTAATGGTGGAAGACGTCGTCATATAGGCGGGTTCCATAACCGGCGCAATATGCCGGAAGGGTCCAGGGCGGGCCGGCCGGGTCAACCTCATCCGCGTAATCCTGCTGCCCACTGCGCTCCCTCCCCACGCTTTGGGGGCAGCAACCCCCCGCATTGGGGGGTGGAGCCGGATCTAAGCAATCAATGCTCCACAACACAGTTAAAAAGGAGGATACAATCCTCCTACTATCAACAAAAAAATCTGAATACCATCCTCAACTCTTGGAGAGAATAAACACGCAAAGCACAGAAAGTCAAGCACGTAGGTACCTTGTCAAAAAATACCTGAACTTAATAGCATTTCCGCCAAAAAAAACACTACTAGTAGGTGACCTCCTAAAAGTCAGCCCAGGGCATACGCCAAAAACAACCGACTGCGCAACTATCCGTCCATCAAAGACCAGTCCTGACAGAGACTCAGTCACCTACTCAGACAAGAAACAAGCAGCCAGTGCGAAACAACAAGATGGATGTCGACAGGGAAACTCTCAAAAACACCAACAAAAGGGCCTCCAAGATCCTCCGTACAAGTACCAGGGACCTCCATCGGAGCAAGATACAAACAAATAGAGGAAATACCAAAGGTAAAGAAAAACCAAATCCAACATCAAAATAAATAAATCACTAGCTAAAGATAAACCACCCATCAAGCTGCACACGCGACTGGTGCATACTAAAAGTAACGAACACCTCGGGACGAGAAGATATACCAAATACCCATTTCTTTACTCCGTGCGATTGGACAACTAACAAAAGAACAAAAAAACGAAGAAAACAAGGAGAATATTCTGCCCAAAGAAACGAAGGTATTAGACCTCATCGGCGAATATGATGAGAAGTTGAGGGAAGAAAATAAATCCCAAATAAAAATGACCGCGGAGAACACGGAGGAAGAACATGCCCACTATTTGTAGATATTTCATTTACCTATTTCATTTCATTTACCTATTTCATTTCATTTACCTATTTCATTTCATTTGCCTATTTCATTTCATTTGTCTATTACATTTCATTTGTCTATTACATGCATTGTTATAAATTATACTCAAAACACGGAGGTAGAAGATGACCACACTCACTATCATCAGCACACTTAACTTCTGACTGAGGTCTCCCAACAGTCTTCCGGGTCCCCTGAGAGTCTCCTGAGACTCCTGAATTGTGTATGACATGTTTGATTTAGCTTATTTGGGGATGGTTATTGTTTATCTGTGGGATGGTTTTTGATTGCAGTTGTTTGTTTCATTTTTAGAGATGGGAAGGCCTCACTTTCAAGAGGAACCGGGGCGTTCCTGCTAGCCGGGCTGAAGGGGCCCCCCGAGGAATGAGGGAGGGATGATCCCTCTGGCGGTAACCATTTTCGTTAAAAAAAACCCGCAGCGGCAAGCTCCTACCGATTCTACACCCCCTATGTCTTTTCACAGTGTCAAACTAGAGTCAAGCTCAACAGGGTCTTTTTCCCCCGCTGATTCTGCCAAGCCCGTTCCCTTGTCTGTGGTTTCGCTAGATAGTAGATAGGGACAGTGTGAATCTTGTTAATCTATTGTCCCGGCGTCTTGGCATCAGTCCCGAGGGTTCGGTAGTCGAAGCGCTGTTGGGATTGTTTAGGAATGGTTAAGCGAGGAAAGGGTGTGTTAAAGGGAAGTGCCGTCATTGGTTTCTAGGAGGTTCGATAGCGTGATGGATTTGTAATGTAGATTACAGGAGATGGTCGGAAGGAATACGAGGTGTGGTTGCGATGGGTTTCTATGGGTTCTATGAGGTGATGTATGAGTCATAGTGGACTGGTGAAGGAGGGGTGTTAAATAGTGAGGATAGATGTTTCTCTTAGTTCTTTCTTTCTTTCTTTTGTCTCTGTCTCGTCTTCCTGTCATCTGGATACATAGGAATCTACTCCTATTTCCAAGCCATAGCCTCTCGTGCCAAAGACTCGATCCTCTAATAAGAGGAAACCCCTAGTATCTCTCATCGTTCTCGTTGAGGTCTATTCGGTCCTCACCCTCCCTGCTCTGTGCCCTTGTGCCCTTGCCCTTGCCTTTGCCTTTGCTGGTGCCTGTGCTTGTGCCTGCCCGGTGATTACCTTTGTCTTCGTCGGTCTCCTCGTCGCTTGGACTGTGCCCCTCGGGTCCTTCTGCGTCATCATTGTGATCTTCTCCTTCGCGTCGGGTTACTCCGTCACATCTATTCATGCACGTCACTAATTAGATGATGAGATATTTGGCTACTTTAAGAGAGTCATAATTACTCCCGCCGTTTACCCGCGCTTGATGGAATTCCTTCACTTTGAGATTTAGAGCACTGGGCAGAAATCACATTACGTCAACACCATTTTCTGGCCATCACAATGCTATGTTTTCATTAGACAGTCAGATTCCCCTTGTCCATACCAGTAACAAGTTGTCCTTGATTACTGCTCCCACATATGCAGGGTAAGTGTTAAGATTTTAATACAGAAAGGTTAAGCATCTCAGTTTGAGTTATTTCATATTTTAATGGTTAACTGTTTCTGGTTATTTCTGCAGGCCTGCAGTAGTACTTATATTCTTGAGGGGTTTAATGTATGCGTGTGTGATGAAGCACGTAGGCGACGTAATCAGTTGTCTAGGATATGAGTGGTGGCGTCATTGGGAGTTGCTGTTGTAATAGCTGGTGTTTGTTGATCTCGCTGTATGTATCTGGAGAGGCCGTTTGGCCTTGTTTGAAATTGTGAAGTGTCTATATATGTACAATCAGCTAGTTTAGAATTTTTGATTTTAATTTGAGAAAATATCCATCATGTCGTTGATCTCAAATAGGCGCGCGGAGACTTATGAGACAAAGCGTTTTGCAGCAAGATATTTGTCTTATAATTTAATTTTTGATATTTACTTTTTGAAACCTATGGAATCGTTTACGGAGCACCAGATAAGGACAGCTTTTGCGCAATCTTCTCGGAGGGGAGAGCCCATTTCATTGTCTCCTGAAGTGTTTGCTTGTTTTTACATTCTGCATGTTAAGCTAGCGGCGTATGAGTATTTGTTTACTTCCTTGACATTCAATAGGGATATATCTTCCTTTTTAGATCTTAGGTTTATTATTGCTTGTAGGAAGGCAATTTTTGATCCTTTTATGGGTGGTAATTCCTTGGGTGGCTTTTCGGCTGGGAAAGGCTGTGGTTGTTTTGAAGGTATCCACGAATGTGTCTCAGGCCTGTGGAGGGATAAGTTAAGGATGGCAGTTAGAGATCAGGTTCCACAGGATGGAAATATTGAGCATTGTGTTGGGGTCACTTGAGGCTATTTCTAGCGAGATTACGGTCAAGGAATATAGGGGCTTTAATGAAGTTGAAGTGCTTGTTGGAGCCTTTGTTGGTTCTATAACATTTTTAGGTTAGCTAATTCTTCATGGTTATTTGTGTTGTTTTTATTGGTGAATAGTGCTGGCTTTTGTGAAATGTGACATGTTGTTGTTGTCTTGTTTGAGATTGTTGCTAGTTTAGCGCCCGTATGTATCCTTGTTGATTGTATATTGTTGGTGTTGTTCCGCGTTAGTGGAAGGGAAGGTTCCGTCCTGCGCCGCACTAAGATGCGATGGGCACATTTCCCTTTGCCGAATGTTTGTTGAATACGTCTCTGCTTCTGCGACATAGGTCCTCTTGCTGCTGTTTGAGTTTGTCTTGGTGTCTGGTTGGTTTGTATATATGTGTGGGGTTCTCCCCACCCTTTTGCACCGTAACCAAATCTGTGGCATTATTCTCTTCTCTCGCAGTCCTTTGATATGTTGTGACGATTTCTGCTGACCTACTCTAGGAAGATAGGAAGACTGGGCTCAGTCTCCAACTGGTTTTGGGTATGTTTTCATTTCCTGACTTGTTTCCTGCTTGAAATGTTGTGGTATTTCCATTACCCATATTGATTGGGGCAAGGATATTCACTGCGTTTAATTTTGCATTGTTTCTGGTTTCGTAGGTGTTTGCTAATTTTGTTTTTTGTCTAGCGCTTAGATGCCTATGTTAGGTCTATGTCGCGTATGTTTTGTCTTTTTTTTTGTTGCCTCCTTGGTTATGTTTGCTTTCATTTCTGGGGTTCCTCAAAAAAATATCTACCGTAGGGGGGTATTAACTGTATCGCACCTTTGATCGCAACTCTCTCTGGTCCTCTGATACGCGCACTGTCCTGTACACCTTGGATGTAGGGGTACATGTTTCTTTAGGTGGTTGCCCCTTCCGTGTTATTGTTTGGCGCTTATCCTACTACAATAGAATGCAATCCTTCATTCTAGCTCTCTGTTGCTCGGAGATAAGGGGGTTAAATGCCCACATCTCGTTAGCTCATGAAACGGTTTCCCCTTGCCGACGGCCGCTCCCTTTCGCCGACCAGAAAAAGAGTTGAACGTTCGCCTGAGCAGTTACGATCCCGTATGCCTAAAACTAAGGCTATGCCGTGCCAGAAGAAAAATGAACCGCCTAGTTGGTACCATTGTCAACGGTAGGATCGTTTCGTGTGTTACATGGCACAGAGGTTGCGATTGTTCACGACTTCCGCGAGACGATTAGATGGTTAGGGCCCGTTCATCTGCACTGGTATAGTTCATCGCTTATAGGGCATTGTGCTCGGGAACGACATGAACCTAGAATTGAGTGCATCTCTTGGGTGGAGGGGCCGTAGCTGTGATGGTTTTTTTTCTGTTGTTAGAAAAATCTTTGAGTTTTTGGCGGCGGGCGTCATTTTTGTGTTTGGCACTTGCTTTAGTTATTAGCCCTACATCATCATTATAGGGTACACGCATTACATTTTCCATTCTATGTTTAATTTGAAGTTTTATTTTGCTTGCCGCTTGGGCATATTTAATGGAGATAAAGGTTCCTTGTGCTTTGTCTAGATGGGTTCCCGTGGCATTTGAAAGGTTAGTTTAACTGACGTGTATACAAATTTAGTTATGATTTAGCGATTTGTTTATTTTTCTTATAGTATCTATATATGTTTGTAGTAATAATTTATAAAGAATTTTTAAAATCGAAATCAAATTAGTAATGAGATCCTTGAGAGAACGAAGGTAGCCACGGGGTCCCCTTTGGGGAGCGGCACCGAAGAGAATGGTCTACTTTTTCATTTGAGTGACTTAGTGGCATCTTGGCGCTATTTTTGGTTTGGCATGTATATAAGGTTGCTTGTCCCTTTTGCTTCATTTCTTAATTCTTTTTCTCCCTATCTTATATATTCGCCCCGTCATGTCTAGATCTATATATAGAGGGCTTCAACTCCCGCAGCCTTTAAACTCAGATAAGATTCGAGTTCCGGTACCTTTTGGGAGATACTTTTCGGGAAATAGCACCATGAATGGAAGCGCTCTAGCCAGGGTGCACCAGGATGTTTTCATATATCCTTTATCCAGCGGTCTTGAGGTACCGTTGGCTTATAGTTGGTATGATTTTACTCAAGATTTCTTCGCCACTTCCTCCGGTTTAAGGGGGAGGGGTGTCTCCATGGAGGTTTTGATGGAATCTGCCCTGAATGTATATCTGGCTCATTAAATGCGCTTGAAGGATGTATACATTCTCGACAGTATTTTTGCCTGTTGCGCCGGTTGGAGGAGTCTTGTCCTTACTAATCAGCAAGACTTCATTTGTCTCCTGATGTCTCCTGAGCCTCAGGAGACTCAAAAAATATCCAGGAGTCTCAGGGGACTCTCAGGAGACCTGGGAGACTGTTGGGAGACTCCAATCATAGGTTGAGTTTGCTGATAGTTGCCAAGATGCCGGGATAATAGACCAGCATTATCCATGCGAGAATAAATCAAAAAACATCAAGGGTGGCCTGCTACTCCCCTTCGGCAAGTATATTTATATACCCATCGGTACAAGGGGCAGACAATATATTACTATAGTGTCAATCGTCACTGAACAAGAGTGCCATGTAATTTTGTTCGAAAACTTAAGCCTTAGAAAGGCAGACCCAACAGGGTCTTGTATGCCTCAACCAATGTAAAACGTCTATTCGGACATTCCTACCGCTATATTAGAATACATCTAAATCTTCATTTGTATGGTGGCAGGCAGGAGTGCAATAATATTATTACAGTCCATACTCCTGCTCGCGTGACCACTTTTCCCTAATGAAACTTAATTCAATTTGACACAAATATCTCAGCATAGCTCAGGATCACCGTGCCATATACCACAAAAGAATAAACAAAAACAAAATTACTAAACGAAACCTGAAAGTGAGCGATCGTTCCGGGGCAGCTTCCCAGAGAGGACCCCCCTGCAACCCTCCACTCCCTATTCCTCATTCACTAAAATAATTCCCGAAGTAACGACAACTTCAAACCAAAATGACTTCACCCTTACGTTTCCTAACTTACGAAGCGGACGCCTCTTCCTCCGACAATGATACTGAATAGGAAGTTCATGAAGAAAACGAACAAGACCAAATGAATACCGAAAACGAAAATTTCATCAATAACAATGAAACAGAGTCCAAAAATACGTTCGGAGAACAACCTTCCCGTAAACGCAAGTGGGTTAGTAGCTCAATTCTTTAATCGCTACAAAGACGTGGCTGAACTAGCATAGAACCGTCCTAACAATGAATAGAAAACAACACAACCGAACAAACGGACTCAAGAGAACCCTCTACATGGTTGCAAAGAATCCAATGATCCAATTGCTCCTCTGTCACCCCCAAGACGGCGGGCATCAATACCTTCCAGAGCTCTCCCTGCCCCGCTGGGGTCAAGTGAAACTGCGGTGGAATGGCAACAAAGAAGGGACAACGAAATAGCGGAAAACCTATCTGAACAAATCAACAAAACCTCAATAACCATACCAGAAGATATGGTAGAGGACTCACAACAGGTGTTTCTAAACAAAGATGGAAAGACTACCAAACTCACCATGAGAAGGAAATATAACTGCCTAACATTCCCACAATACAACAAGAGCATAGGAGCTTTCAAAGCAACTACGCGGCAACGCAACTATTTCCTGCAAGAATGGATAACCCGTATGGAAAACCACAGGCTAAAGGAAAACGAAACAGAAAACGCAAAGCATTCTGACGTAAGTAAATATGCACAAATTATTATCACCAAAACAAGAGAAGAATCGCACTAACATACCAAAAGAGGTGACGATGAAAATGCCCACACCTGCAGAAGGCCGCCCAAGTCAAGTATCACCATTATGAGAATGGGACATCAAAATCAACGACAGAACCTACTACTCAAACATCCAAGCCATCCATTCCATGCACAACGCATGGAAATACATCAACAAAAAGGACGACCCATCGGACAGTGTGTTCTACGACGAGTTCATCAAATTTGAAAACCCCTTCCCAAAAGGAGCCCACGGTTCCACACAGGAAAGTTTGTACACACTCAGCCAACAACCCACTAGGGAAGCAGCGCTCCAAGCAATCGAGCAGTTCCACTCCAGGGAGGCTTGGTGTGCCTGCATCAATATACAAAACAAAGTTCAGGAAACTCAGGAAAAGCACCACATGGGAACTACCCAAGGGAACAAAAGAAAAGAAATGGAAAGCATACGAGGTATAACCATACAACATATACAGAACGCCCCACAGGGGAGCCCAAAACCAATAATAATACTAATACACGAAAAATTAAAAAGCTATCGAGAACTGGAAAAAAAGTCTTCCTCGACACGCGATGGAATGGACGTCAACTCGCTCTCTTGATCGTGAGCGAAACAGGATCTGGGAAATGCTTCTATGACCGAAGTCTAGGAAAACATGGCTACGTCTCCAGGAAATAGAATCCCTACGACCTCAGAAACGATGACGATTTCAACCACATCGACGATGTGAGAATCAAAGATATCAAATGTTATAAGGGAATTCTACAGGGAACGGAGACAAGCTCCAGCTAGACGTACTGCAAGATTGTCAACTTCGAACGGGGTAGAGAACACGGAAGAAACGGTATACCCGTAATCTTCACAATCAAGGTCAGGAAACTCAACTGTGACTGGAGTCTTCCAACAGTCTCCCGGGTCTCCTGAGAGTCTCCTGAGATTCCAGAATATTTTTTGAGTCTCCTGAGGCTCAGGGATTGTCAGGAGATAAATGCAGTTTTGCTGATGAACTACGACCCCCTCGCAACCGACCACACCGGCAAACCCCTTGTCGGTAAAAAAATAGACTACGCATGGCTAAAGCAAAACTGCCTCCGAGTAAATTTCCGAGCCAATAGCCTCATGCTAGAAGAAAAACGAAGAGGACGTCCTATACGTATTTCCCACCTAACATGTCAATATACATAAGCAAGACTTCATTTGTCCCCTGATGTCTCTTGAGCCTGAGGAGACTCCAAGAATATCTAGGAGTCTGAGGAGACTCTCAGGAAATCCAAGAGACTGTTGGGAGACTCCAGTCACAAGTTGAGTTTGCTGATGCAGGTTTCTTTTGGACATTAAATCCATGGCAATAAGTTGGACATGAGAAATATCAAACAAAGCAAACTTTGTCTTAAAAGAATACTCCGCATTTTAAAACCTAGGAAGCAGCAAAAGAACTAGCATAATTTGATTCTCAGTAAAGGAATCCTTTGGATCCAAAAAATAAAACTCACAAAATAAATCAGGATATTGCAAAAATGCCCCCAAAGCCAAGCTCCCCCCTAAAAGAGGGCTCACGCTTTCTATGATACACAAAAGGTGTTGATCGTGACATGTCTACCATGAGGGGTACCTTATATACTTGATCAAAACTAACAGACTCTGGCTGCGAGCCCCCTTTTGTATGTAGTACCGGACCCGTGTGGCGATCTGTGGGTCGTGAGATCAGAGGAACGAAAGTTCATGCTCAAAAACTAACTAAATTCTTTTGCTCCCTCATAAAACTACAAAAAACACCAAAAAGTTCAATAAAGCGTTTTTGATTTTTCTCAAAACAAGACATTTCACTCTGTTTCAGATAGGATAAATAAAAAATACATTCTCCTACGTCCCAATAAAAAGAAAGTATGATTCTCTACAAAGAGCATTGTCGCAATCAAGAACACTGTAAGAACAAATGTTATTATGATCAACATAACCAATTCTCTGTCGATCTTCGTAAATTCTGAATATTCCTTGACGAAGATCAAAAAACGTCCAACACAAATACGAATGAAAAGCGAGGCCCGCTCCCCACGATAAAATTCAGACATGATAGCAACCCCTCCCACTAAAAGCGAAAAACTCAAAACGAAATCTTTCAAACTCATGATTACATCAGATACCCAAGGAAGAAACAGAATCAAGGTCAGACACAATAGAATCCAAATCGATTCCATCCCAATACCTTACCCCTTTCTTAACAAGAACTCCCTTCACACTCTTAACGTAACTGGTTGACTCCAAGCCCACTACCGCAGAGGATAACAAACCCACAGGGGTTCCTTGTCTCTTACTGGAATACCAAATGATGACACTATTACGGTAATAGTCTTCAGAACAGTAGGCGACTTATACCACACTGCCTATTGAGAAAGTTAACAACTAAACAAATCAAAAAATTAACAGTCGATTATACCATCAGTAAAACAATCAAAACTTGTTGGGAAGGTGGGGGCGGGGGAAACACCTTTTATGAAATTCAGGTATCAGCAAAAACAAATTAACAAATCAAATCTTTACTAATAATTGAATCATTATCTGCTACAAGCCTCCCCCTAGGATCACAACGTTCCGTGCTCACTAAAATCCACCTATTTTGAGCTCTAATAGGTAAAACCAAAGGCGTACCCAATCTCCTAAAAAGAACATCTTGTTTCGATCTTTCATAATTGTTTCTCCTCCTGTATGTAAGAAACATCCAGCTCAGCTATGGGCAGAGGTCCTCAGATGAAGTGTAGAGGACGATTGCGTCACAATAAAAAACTTTCTAATCAAACCCCTCCAAGCAGCGGAACAATGATAAACAGATTGCTTCATGTGTGTGGCCTTCAAGCAATGGTGGTGGTCCCTAAAAACTTTACTTGCCCTATTATTTATAGTCATCATATCTACACCAAGCAATACACCATCAGCAGATAGAAGAAAACTATAATTGAAATCCCAGCAATCAAATTTAGAAGGTAATCTTTCCCCAGTGGAACCAGGATTCCAAAACAAAATATTGACTTGGGAAGCTAACTTTCTACCAGAAGTTTTATGGCCGGGAGGAACAAAAAACAACTGAAAATTAATTTCTCCCCTCGGTAAAGACCAACATTTCAAGAAGAGACCATAGGTTTGAAGAATAGATGTAAAAACAAAGTGCGGCATCAATAACTATATACCTAACACTTACAAGTTATCCTGAATATCGAATATAAAGGTATTTCAAAAGCATCTAAAACGCTTAATACAATTGACACTTCTCATGGGAGATCCCGCACCTAATTCACTTCCAGTTATATTTCAAAAAAAAAAAGAACTATCATACTTTATCAATAATATGTTGATATATATAGAAAAAAACAATACTAACAAACACACAAAAAATTCTCTGTCCCCAACTCTTCATGCAATAATGCAACTTTTTAATACAAGCAACTTGCAAGCTACTATGCTCTCTAAACGGACCAAAGACTGCGTTCGCTGCTCATTTCTTCTACTTGAGCTATAAACAAAAAAAATAATAAATAACATTAAAATATACAATTAAACCTTTAATAAGAAACAGCATCACCAAAAGGATAATTATAAAAAAGACTAAGAACCTCATTTCTTATAAAACCCACATCAGCAAGCTTTACCAATTTATGACTGGAGTCTCCTAAGTCTCCTGAGATCCAGATAATCTCCTGAGACAGGTGGAATCTTCCTGATACAATCGCCCATATTGTTGCAAGAAAATAATTCAACAATTATGACATACAATGAGACTGAATGATTCATCGGTACAGGACAACGCTCAATGATATGATCAGATCACTCACCTCGGTGACCTAATGACGCCATATCCGTTTCTCCTACAAGTCTCGTTATAATTTTACATTAAATACCTTAATGTATTATGGATGCCGATGCAGGCGCCTTGTGACGGAGTACCAGAGGCACAATCGGGACAGAAGACAATGATGATGCAGAAGGACTCGAGGTACGGACCCAAAGGGTGCCAAAGCTCAGGGCAAGTATAACTACAGGCACCGATGAAGGCTAATGCAAGGGCAGAGGCAAAAGAAACACAAGGCAGAGAGAGAGTGAGGACCTGTGATGGAGTAACCGGGAGGCAAGATAGCAGAAGACAATGATGATACAGAAGGATTCGAAGAGTACAGCCAGGACAATTAGGATACCAACAAAGATAATGAGGGCACTGGACAGACACAAGCACAGGTCCCGGCAAGGGAAAAGGCAAGGGCAGAGCCAAAAGGTATGAGACAGAAAGGGTGAGAACTGAATAGATCTCAACGTAAATAATAAGTGGTACTATGGTTTTCCTCATTACTGAAGACAGATCTCGAGGTCACGAAGGCTATAGCTAGAGATAAGGGTAGATTCCTATATACCAAAATGATAGAAAAACGAGACAGAGGGAAAAGAAGGAAAGATCTAAGGAAGATATCTACATCCGCTCTTTAACAACCTTCTCCACCAGTCCAGTATGATTCATACGTAAACCCATACAGACTCATAGAAACTAACCGTAAACACACCTTGTATTCCTCCCCACCATCTCACCAAATCTTATTACTAATCCGCCCTGCAATCAAACTTCATAGAATCTACTGATGAATCACAGCTCCGCCTCCTGCATCCCGCTTTTCGCCAAGGCGTCTTCGGAACAGGGTTGTTGGATAGTATCGGTCGACGTCGGAAGCCAGAAGATGTATTAGGAAGGAGTTCGGGTGATGGAATGTAAGCGCTAGCGAGAATTGGGAAGTAACGGGATAGAATAGGGGTTATTCGGAATAGTATGGGTGGTACGGAAGTTAGGAGTTTCTATGGGATTCTATGGTATGAGTCATCGGTGCAAGGTGTATATATAATGTTTGTTCTTTCCTGTGTTTCTGCCTCTCTAGACAATGTCTTCTTTCTGTTAGCAATATATTACTTTGGCTTCGGCCCTTCTGTCTGCACCTCATCCCTGAACCTGACCCCGAACCTGAACCTGACCCTGAACTTACCTCGCCTCGGGTATCTCCTGAGCCAACCCCGTCCTTGTCCTTCTTCCTGAACCTACCCCGCTTTGCCCTTGACACGACCCCGCCCCGTTAGATGATGCAAACCTCATTTTATCTCATCTCCTCCTCACCCAACCTTACTCCATTAACCACAACCATACTGCAACTACCGAGATTTCAGGACCAATGCTAAAACGCTCGAACATACCTAATTTCAACAACAAACAGTTAAACATCATAACCTACAAAAACCTACACCTAACAACTTAATGTTTCTTTGTTAATAAATGTATGTAACACATCTGGAGCCGGTGATTAAGAAAAACTTGTTCCTGGTATGGAGAAGAGGAATCTGACTGTCTAACTAAAAATAGCATAGCAATAGCCAGAAAATGGTGTTGACGAAATATGGTTTCTGTCCAATGCTCTGAATATCAAAGTGAAGAAATTCAACCTAGCAGGCGTAAATCGCGGGAGTAAGTAGCCAAATACTTCGTCATCTAATTAGTGACGCACTTGAATGGATTAACGAGATTCTTACTATCCCTATATACTATCTAGCAAAATCACAGTCAAGAGAACGGGCTTGACAGAATCAGCGGGGAAAGAAGACCCTTGTAACAGAGTAACTAGGACGCAATGTGATAAATGGCAATGATGATGCAGAAGGACTCGAGGGGCACAACAAGAAACAGTAAGGACACTGGGCAGGCATAAGCATAGGCACCAGCGAGGGCAAAGGCAGGAGCAGAGACAAAGAGATGTGGAGCAGAGCAGGGAAAGTTAAGACTAGTCTTTGCCAATAGGTACTCTAACCTATGTTAATCTATTGCAGAACATTTTGAATTTGGGATATATTTGGAAAACAAGAGCTGTGTCTGATAGTATTCAAATAAAATAGTACAGCTTGCTTAAGATATTAAAGAAAGAACGTATTTTATATATTAATTTTTGACAAATAAAGAATTTAAGTGGTAGGTTAAAATACCCACTGGTGGGGACTAGTACTAAAGACCAGGTAAGGCTCTGAGCAAAGATAAGGAGAAAAAATATAGATCTCAAGAGGGGTGTTAGGGTATAGCTTCATTCCCCAGGGTACGGGTTAAGGACATCGATACTCCCTAGGATAAGGGGCTATGGAGAAAGTATTGAGGTAAATTGGTAGCGATAGTCACTATTAGGGTAGAGACTAAGAAATATATTGATAGGTCTAGATACAGAAGATGTTGTGTAAAGAGAAAGGGAAAGAAAGGGAGTACAGGAGTACATCAGCAAACTCAACTTGTAACTGGAGTCTCCCAACAGTCTCCCAGGTCTCCTGAGAGTCTCCTGAAACTCCTGGATATTTTTTGAGTCTCCTGAGGCTCAGGAGACATCAGGAGACAAATGAAGTCTTGCTGATGTAGGCGCCGTTACCTCCCTTATATACCCCTCACCCCGTCACCAAGCTTGACTCATACCCTCGCGTTACCCAACTATAACTCACCCCTTCGCATAACAGAAACTCATAGAACCTATCTTGACTCATTTCCGCATCCTAAAGAACAGTAATTCTAACCTTGCCAGTCCTTCCAGTCCTCTAGACTTAGCGTATCCATGAAAATAGAGTGGGCCTGTATGGAAACGGGTTTGGAGGCAAGGTACTATGCCTATGGGTAGGAGTAAATTCTGAAGTACTGAGATGAGACAGAGAGAAAAGAAAGAAAAGAACTAAAGAAAATATTTACGCCCTCTATTTAACTTTTGTGACAGAGTGACGCGACGCGAAGAAGAAGATGACAATGATGACGCAGAAGGACCCGAGGGGCACAACCGAAGCGACGAGGAGACCGACGAAGACAAAGGTAACACCGGGCAGGCACAAGCACAGGCACCGGCGAAGGCAAAGGCAAGAGCGAGGGTACAAGGGCACAAAGCAGGGAAAGTGAGGACCAGATGGACCTCAACGAGAGCGATGAAAGGTACAATGAGTTTCCTCTCGTCAGGGGATCAAGTATTTGGTGCAAGAGGCTATGGCTTGGAAATAGGAATAGATTCCTATGTACCGAGATAACAGGAAGACGAGACAGAGAGGAAAGAAAGAAAGAACTAAGAAAAACATCTAACCCCGCTATTTAACACTACTCCTCCACAAGTCCGCTATGACTCAAACGTCAGTTCATGGAACTCCGCAGAAATCCATCGCATCCACACCTTATATTCCTCCCCACCATCTTCGCTATCTATATTACAAATCCATCACGCCATCAAACCTCCCAGAACCTAATGACAACAACCTCCAACTCACGCCCCCCTCCCTCGCTTAACATTACTCTAACAACCACAACCATTCTAACGGGCGGGGTCGGGTCAAGGCTAAGTAAGATGGATCCAAGGACGAGGGCGAGGACAGGGTCGGCTCAGGAGATACCCGAGGCGAGGCAGGTTCAGGTTCAGGTTCAGGTTCAGGGACGCGGCAAGACGAGGAGGGCCGAAGCCAAAGTAATGTATTGCTAACAGAAAGAAGACGTTGCCTAGCGAGGCAGAAACATAGGAAAGAACGAACACTATATATACAACTACCCCGTCACACCACTGACTCATAACCATAGAATCCCATAGAATCTCCCCCACTTCTGTACCACCCATACTATTCCCAATACCCATACGTCTAACCTAACACTGCTCCATCCTTCCTAGCGCTTACATTCTATCACCCGAGCTCCTTCCTAAACCATCATTCTACTTCCGACATCGACCGATACTATCCAACAACCCTGTTCCGAAGACGTCTTGGCGGAAGGCGAGGTGCAGGGAGCGGAGCCGTGATAACCATGCATCACCTACCGAACTGTTGGGACAGATCCCAGGACGCCGGGACAACTTTCTCCCCCACTAGTCCGATTATGACTCGTACATCGAACTATAAAATCCCCTAGAAACCTACTGATAAGATACTTCGTAATCCTCCCCACCATCTTCTTACAACCTATTAACAATCCTCCCTGCAACCGAACCTTGTAGAAACAAATAACGGCGATCCCACCCCATCTCACCCCATTCTCGCTTAACATAACTACATTAATCTTAAGAGCACTCTGACTATCAAATCATTGGAACCGACTCATCAGCAAACCCAACTTCTGACTGGAATCTCCCAACAGTCTCCCAGGTCTCCTGAAAGTCTCCTGAGACTCCTGGATATTTTTGAGTCTCATGAGGTTCAGGAGACATCAGGAGACAAGTGAAGTCTTGCTGATGGATGCAAAGGCGTCGGGACAACCCTTGTCGGCTTGACTCTAGTTTCTCATTGTGAAAAGACATAGGGAGAGTAGAATAAGTGGGAGCTTTAGTGCCGGTGAAATACCACTACCCTTATCGTTTTTTTACTTAATCAATAAAGTGCAGCTGGACTTTACCATCCAACTTCTAGCGTTAAGGTCCTGCGCGGGCCGATCCGGGTTGATGACATTGTCAGGTGGGGAGTTTGGCTGGGGCGGCACATCTGTTAAACTATAACACAGGTGTCCTAAGGGGGACTCATGGAGAACACATCAGCAAGACTTCATTTGTCTCCTGATGTCTCCTGAACCTCAGGAGACTAAAAAAATATCCAGGGGTCTCAGGAGACTCTCAGGAGGCTTGGGAGACTGATGGGAGACTGCAAGCACAAGTTGAGTTTGCTGATGCAGAAATGTCTAGTAGAACAAAAGGGTAAAAGTCCCCTTGATTTTGATTTTCAGTGTGAATACATATCACGGAGCGAAGCGGAGCTCAGGGCGGAGAAAGCCAAGGTACACTACCTAGGCGGGACGTAACCGTAATATCCGAGACGGAGCAAGGCGAGACTATGGAGCGAGGCGAAGTACGAGGTAGAGAACCGAATATATTGTAAAAGACTACAAACTCCTGAAGATAGGAAGGTTGCGTGAAGAGAAAAGAAGAGAAAAGAACTATCTACAAGCGAGGACGAAGCCTCCATATATACACCACATATTAGTCCGATGACTCATCCGAATAACCCTGTACAGAACCCCATAGAATCCTCCAAGACATCCACGTATCCTATCGCCGAGCTTACATATCCTTATTCCCTATTACCGAAACCGTATCTCCGATCCGAACCCTTGTAACCGAATCCCATAGAACATAAGAGAATTCCTGACTAATCCCTCTTCCCGCAACATCGCCGTAGTACGTTCCACGCCGTGATAATACAAAACTATCTTTTCGCCTCATGTACGCCAGCGCCACAGGTACTATACTTTCCAGTACGATGGTGGAACTAGGTAAACGACAAATGATAGGTCTTCAGCTAGCCATCAGTATGATTGGAGCTTGACCTTTGTTGTATTTGCCTGACCAGCTGATCAATTCGCTATTTAACAAGGCTCGTCATTGACTCAGGTAGGGCTGTACACCCCCTCTACTGTTGCTGAATATGTTTCGGTCCAAAAAGATATGTTTGCGGAGATACTTGGGACTGCCAAAGTAACTGGGACGGCGGAGGTTCAAACTTCAAAGCAAATACACTATCAATAAGCTCCTAGGAAAATAATAATGAAGTCCCTATTTGACTGAAGTTCATCCGCTGAGTGAGTCCATGTACAGCAATTGAAGAGAATGGGGACCACTTATTTATCATGCCCAAATCCACATAGTATACAGGTGTAGCTTCAGACAGATAGTCGGGACCGATCAGGCAAATTTTGGATGTCCATTGCCCTTCGTCCGTATTGCGGTCAATTGGGCTAACTATACACTGATTAGTGTATTATTCGCCTCCATTAAATATTCTCTTCATGACACTCGCGGTTCTACCTGTTTCTAGAATACTGAGCGCTTTGCTTCTAATAGGTGCCAGAGGCTTGGTACGAACCTTGAAGTACTAAATGGTTCGTATCCAACAGACATTTTAAATTTGAAGTTTAAAACTAATATTGTCAGGCCACAAACTACTATAACCTATAACAATCGGTTTGTTATTATTTCCATCACTTCATCCAGGGATATACCTTTCAATCATTAGGGATTTGTCATGCAAGAAGAAAATGGTATTTCGACACCCACCACCGCAGAAACTGGATAGATTTTGCACCCAATTGCTCCACCGGTGAGACCGGGCTGTCTGCGTCTCTCGACAAGACTAATACATAGTATTATAAGGTCTTGGAATATCAATTACTCAAGACATAGCAACATCTACCTAATGTACCACGTCTATCTTTAGTTCTTAGAAAATTAAAAAAGCAAGCAAGCTCAATGTTTACTCCTGCCTCGGCAACATATATCATCAAGCTCGCAGTTAACGCCTAATGCAACGTTTACGCCCTGAATCAGCAAGACTTCATTTGTCTCCTGATGTCTCCTGAGCCTCAGGAGACTCAAAAAATATCTAGGAGTCTCAGGAGACTCTCAGGAGACCTGGTAAACTGTTGGGAGGCTCCAGTCACAAGTTGAGTTTGCTCATGTGGTACGCTAGTTCTGCCCCCGGCACCTAGAACCCGCACACCGTCTGTGGCGGCCACCTTCAAGTTGAGCCTGACTCCACCTGGAGACCCCTTGCTCCATGGGTACTTGTCACTGGAGCCGGAGGTAACACCGTTGGAGGCGGTAATGATTGTGGGATTAGCTAACTAGGTCAATATGTACTAGCATGCTTGCTGTTTAGTCATTTTTGGTATAATCATCTACTCCCTTCTTTGATACCCTCACTAATTATCACGGCATGGAGCACGGTCTAGTGGTGTTGCGTGAAGAGGGATTAGTCAGAGATTCGCTTATATTCTTTGGATTTCGGTATTAGGGGTTCGGGTCGGAAATAGGGTTTCAGGTATAGGGGATAAAGTGGGGTTCGGACATAAAGGTCTTAGGAGGTTCTATGAAGTTCTGTACAGGGATATTCGGGTTAGTCATCAGGTCGAGTGGTGTGAGATATATATGGGCCTTGCCCTTGCTTGTAGATAGCTTCTTTCCTTTCCTCTTCACGCAACCTTCCTATCCTTTAGTCAATACAAAGCTTTAGGATCTCTAGTTACACCGAAGTTTCTCTCGCTCTTAACCTTTCGAGGGTAGGAGGAAAAAACTATAGTCCTCGCCACGGTCACCTCTGTCTCGCTCTGTCCCCCGTCTCAGAACCCTCGCCCCTTACCTCGCCCCTCTCGTACCCACTCGCCTCGCCTCGTCCCGCCTTGGTTGTGTACCTTGGCACTCTCGCTCTGGTCCTCGCTTCGCTCCGTGAAACTAATATCTCCACAAATGATGATTAGTCATGCTGGCTGATATGCAATGTGTTCTGGTGTTCCGCATCCTGGTCTGACATTAACTTCTCTTAGATTGTCTCAGACTATCTCAGATTGGATTAGAGACATGCCTTTATCATTACTCCCGGGATTCTGGCATTGCTCCCGGAGCGCTGCTGAGTGCTGATATTCAGTACAGGTTTCTGTTTTAGGTCTTTTGTTAGGCCTTGTGAAATCCGATCTTTGTCCAGTACTAGAGTTTATTGGGGAATCTCAGATTAGATTAGAGAAGGTTACATCCACCGCTTTTACCACCTGAGGTATATCGAATTCCTACAATACTCTGAGAGCATTTGGTTGTCTTGAAAAGTTGTAATAGGTTATCTAGCGGCATGTCTTGCCCTTATTTTCACACAATTGTTGCCCTCTAGGAATCAATAGCCGAGTGAGTGACGATATTTTCTTAGCCCACAGTACGATCATTTGCCCATGCAACCACTCCGTAAAGGTCGCTTCAAGTGGGTTGTCAGAACAAAGCTGTTAGTGCCAGATTGTAAAGAATAAGAAATAGTAAAGCACTGTATAGGAACAAACTGGAAAATCATCTCAACAGAACATAAATAGCTCAAGGAGGTGTTGACATTAGCTCTAACTCAAGATATGTGTAGCCGCGCCAAAAAACACATACGCGTGCGGAGAGAAGGGTCCACCGCACCCGAGGTGCGCGAAGGGGGAGAGGATAAAGGGAGAAATGGACTCCATAGTAGCCCTAGCTAGATATAACAACACCATAGTAATAATACCCTCGTGTCCACTCCCGTCAACACAGTACGGGCCATAAAGGTCAAGCAAGGAACATCTAAATTGTTAAATAAGAGCTTTGGTGATCAGGGAATAGGATATGGTGGGCGGAGCGCGATGTGTGAGGTCAATTGAGAATAATGATAATGATATGGGAGCCTGAATACGGAATCAACAGCGGTTGGGTACACTCTTCCACTCTTCTGCTCATGTCTTGAGCTTTAGTAGGTTAGCAAATGAAAAGCAAAATAACTATTTTGGCTCCATTGATGGAAAGGAAAACGTATATATTAGTGGTACTCAAAGTGCGGATGGGCTGGGGCCAGGGCGTGGGCCAGGAGTTTTCATGGATACGCTAGGTGCGGAGGTTTCGAAGGATTGGCAGAGTTGGGATTATTGTAAGCTATGAGGCGGGGGTGAGTCAGAATAGGTTCTAGGCGTTTCTGTTACGCGGGAACGTGAGTCATGGTTGGGGTTACATGAGGGTATGAGTCAGGCTTGGCTTTGAAATAGCAGGTATATAAGGGAGGCAACGGCGCCTACTTCTGTACTTTCTTTCCTTTCTCTTTTCTCTCTACGCAATGTCTTCTGTATCTATCTACAATACATTATAGTCTCTATTTTCTACTAGTGACTATCGCTGCCTTCCATACTCCTCATTCATATTTTCTCCCTCTTGGGAAGTATCGCTGCCACTACCCCGCACGCTGCGGAACGAAGCTATACCTTTAACGCCCCCTTGAGAGGAGTTTTGGAACTTGTCTGATTGGCCAGTCTGTTAGGTGTGGTTTTGGCCCCAGCTCAGCTTTCTATCTGATGAAAATGCCGAGGGTAAATTTTAATGTGAGCTGGAAACACAAATAGGGTTTAGTTTGGACTGCAGCAAGGATAAGCGGCAGGGATTCATAAGTAGTGATATAAAAGATTTTCGTGTTAATCGCTTTGGTCTTTACAACTCCAGCTTTTACAATACAAAATCACGGAGAGGTCATTATTGATCCTGAACTTTCTTCCTTTCAAGTTACCGAGCGTTCTCCAGTAATAACCTGGACTCAAGCTGATTCTAATCAGAGTTCGATTACTTCATCAAGATGGACGAATGAAGGTATTGAACTTCTACTAGATTGATTTTCCTCCGATTTACGAAACTTTGAATTATACAAAATGAAAGCAAAAGATGCTGTATCAAAGATATCAAAAGATGTTTTTGGTTGTCGTCGTTCTGCAAGCGCGATTAAGGGGAAATGGGATAGTATGAAGGAGAAGCATAGACGAGCCTGTACACGGTTAGAGAGTACTGGGGAGGGTGAATTAAATGACTTGAAATCTGATCAAGCTAAATGGAAAAGCATACAAGCACGATGGCTTAATAAACTCTGTCCATATTTTGATCAGCTTGACGATATCCTCTTTCGCGATAAATCATACACTCCTCATTATATCTCCGAATCTGGTGGTGCCTCACACCTACCAATTTTCAACGGAAATTCACAATACTTAGCAGTAACAATACCTGACGACGAAATCGTAACCGATAACGAAAATAGCGATATGGTGGAATTACATTCATTACATCCCCCTACCGGCGGTCATAAAAATCCATTAAAACGGGGACAATCTAGTAGAAGATAGGATATAGGAACAACAGCAATCAAACGTCAGAAGAAATCAGCTGGAGAAGATATTTTACGTTACTATCAAAATGCACGTTTGCATTTTGAAAGAGAACGGTTCATGTACGAGAAAAAGAGAGATAGGGAAGATCGGAAGTTGCTTGAAAAAATGGAAGAAAATAGACATTTAGAGGCAATGCGAAGATTTGATTATACGATTAAGAAAATGGGAATAATGAATTCGTCTAAAAATAATACAGACAAGTAAAACACATGTATACTATAGCAAATCCGGAAACAAGTTTGTCATATTCTTTAGAATACTCTCTCGTACAACCTCTCCATTTTTAACTCGATAATGTCTTAAATTTTGTTCTCCATTCCCTTCGATTCCTAAAAAAACTTACTCAACATTGATTTGAGGTTTTTGAGCGACAAGTAAATCTTCCATATAACCCCATTCTAATTCCTTCATATTGAGTAAAAAGTTATGAATAATGCAAGCAGACTCAAACCAATTGTTACGGAGCGGGGTCGGGGGACTTCAATGGAAAGAGTTACAACAGAAGCAGGATTGGGCAGAGAGTCCACAGGGAGTCTCTGAGTCCAACGTATACTCGAAGGCACCAGTAAATAACTCGGATCACGGTCATAGACAAGGGCGGAAGGCGACGGGAGGCCAGGGGTTTAACCGAGGCGGACGGGATCAGGACACGGTGTTACCAAGGGGCACAACCGATAACGAGGACGGGACGAAGAATAGAACCAAGTATATATTTTAAACCAAGACAGGAGAGAGAACCAAGCCGAAGACAGATAACAGAAACCTTGAGGGAAAAGTTGATAACAGGAGGTTGCGTAAGGAAAGAAGAAAGGAAAGTACAAAGGAAATCCCAGCCGTATATATAACCTTCCGATTTCACCGATTACTAATCCGTACCACGGAAACCCATAGAAACCCACAGAGAGATTCCCCGCACCACTAACCGATCCACACACTAAAACCCGATAACTCATCCCGAAGAAACCCGACATCCCTGCTTAATCATTTCCTACCATCCCGACGTGCCGTGACACCAATTGACGACATTCTGATGTGTATCACTATCGCGTATATGTATAGAGACACAAGTGATTGATGGAAACCGGGCTTTAAGCATCCCAAAAACAAGTTCAATCGCAATTCTTCTAGAGCTCAAAGTCGCATTGAAAAGTCTGCAATCTTTGGAAGTAGAACGTGGTTTCCTGAACGGAGTAATCATATGCTCGCCAGAGGTATATGCTGAATCCCCTATTAGATATTCACCGGGTTGAAAAAATCTTTCAGGATTCCGTGCTAGCTGTGAGTTGTCAAAAACTCGAGCATCATGTACTGCAGATGTATCACCAACTCGTGTATATAATATTCTTTTCCTATCATCGCAGACTACCATAGCATTGATCGCATAAGTTGATTCTCTATTCAAGTAAAAGTACCAATCTCGGAGAGGAGCATACTCCAAAGTGACAAATGTACCGTCAACGAAACCTATACAGTTCGAAAAAAACGCCCTTAGAAGCAACCGCTACCCTCTCCTTATGTACCGCTCTCTGAACCAATGAGGGCCAAACAATAAACTTGGATCGTAAAGAAAGTATGGCGGTAATTACACAGTGATAGAAATTGAGTACTGTACCGGACCCTAATCCAAGACTATCTCCAACTTGATCCGATGAACCCCCTGATGATTTGCTACCAAGTTGGTACAAAAAGGTTGCAAGCTGATATTGAACAGGAGTTTGTTTAAAGGATCGTGATTGATTATGAAATACCGAATGCATTTCAGTCCGTGATAATAACTTCATGAAAGCCTTACGGGTCATTCTGAACATTCGCTTGAACCTGCTAGGACAAGCGAAGTGGGGTTGATTAAACCATATAGCAATATCAAAAACCACTGGTATGTAAGGTCCTCTGGGTTTCCAATAGCGTGTTGTAGATAGTTGATTCAATATTTCAATTGGTATCGTAGTATCAAAAGAGGTGGAACCCAATCTCCTTTGACAATGTACAATAGAGTCTTCTCTCTTCTCTATTTCCAATTCCTCTTCACTCTCCATCCCAGAGTCCATACAATCCTCGATATCAATAGCTGCAGCGTTTAATATTTCCTCATACTCCTCGATTCGGGGTAATGATCGAAACTCCTCATTACCGACTGCAGTATTGCCTTACATATCCTCCATGAAGCTAAGCATTCCTAAAATCTCCTTCTTCTTTGAAACCCTCGGCATGGTCTACTGGTATGGTAAAGCCCAAACCAAACGCAATGAAACAAAACAGTGAAACGGAACCAAACGCCCAAGCGAATCAATTTGTGGCCTGGTGGTCGGTTCCTTGAAAAGTAGAGGAACCAAACAAAATGAGGAAACGAAACGAAACGCGGCTGCGAAACGGCGAAACGAAACCTTAAGATGTAGTGTATTGAATAACCTCTTAGATGGGGGTTGATGTCAACAGTAGGTGATGGAAGCGAAACGTGAAACGAAACCAGAAACGAAACTGATAAGGCCTCTAGTAGATAGTTTTTTGGATGACTACTAAAGAGAGAGTTAGCATAGTTCCTAAAGACAGATTAATATAGACCTACAGCCTTGATTATGTGAAGTTGATGAGATGGAAACCAGCTGGTTGGGGTTGCGTTGTGGGTTGTCAAGTGTTTTCCAAAGTCTGGCTCCAATCACTCCTATGGTTGCTTAGCTTAGTTGCCCGGCTCTGGCTCCGGCTCCAGCCCATCCGCACTTTGAGTACCACTATTGCCAATGAAATGATAAACGTTGGTATTATATGGAGTTAACAAAGAAACAGACAAAAGAAAGCAATATATCAATTTGTAGATGTGTAAGTAAGAAAAATGAAAATTGCTACAATTGAAACTTATAAACAGACTGAGCTTTAACCCAGACTGGGATAAACAGGAGTGGGCATACACAACACTTATCAAACTGCACTACAGGAAACTAACGCAAACAAAATTACCTAAACAACCGGGATAAGACAAGTTTCTTACAATCTTTTGTAGGGGTACATTTACGAGCCACTATGTACTTCTTATAGTCGATATTTTTTTTTTTTGCTTTTTTGAGTAACAGATTTGGAGGATTTAAACCACGAAGAGCGGGTATGTAGTATCTTGTACCCTGATGTTGCAAGGTGAGTCAATACCTGTACTTCATCTCTCATTATTTGAATCAGATATATTTTATTTTAAACTCCGCGCCGTTCCCATCTTGGTATTAATATGGTTTTCGGTCAATATGTTGGCGATACTAACCCCCATCTCACGCATTTGGTTGCATTGAACTCTCAGCCTTGGAAATAACGTGGGAGTGGTAGCCACTGCTAGTAGGGAACTCTGCGTGAGATTCAGGCTTGCTAATATAATGTAGCTAGAAACAAAATCAAATCCAAGAGGGCTAGAAAACCTAAGATACAGATATAAAGAAAAAAAAAAGAAAAAAAAGAAAAAAAAAGAGAGAGAAAGAAAAAGACGCATCTCGCATGCCAGAAGGCAGCTAAACCTGTCATCGCCGGGTTGAGTTGACAACAATAGCCCGCCCTTCTCCCCCGCCTGCTTACGCGGGCCCGAGTCCATCAGTCGTCATCGTCGTCATCGTCGCCATTGGCGCCCCACTGTTTCGTGAGCTTATCAAGGGACGAGCGGAGACTTTCCCGCTCCGTAACCGCGGCATCCCGCTCAGCGCGGAGAGACGCACATTGACGGCAAGGAGAACGATCCGCATGCACCAGGACATCTTGCTCCGCGGTCAGGGCAGCGGTATCAACTGAGGAATCTTGTGGCTTGCTGTACGTAAGAGACGGAACAATCAGCAGCCGAGTAAACACAAAAACCGGGTGGCGGATGGTGAGCAGAACAGGAACGGGAAAAGAAAAAAAAAGACTAAGCTGACATTTTATCGAAATAGAATACGCGTGCCTCAAGCGTAGATATACGAGCATTTAGCGCAGCTAACACATCGGCACCAGCGCCGGCGGGACCGGCGGGACCGGGGGGCCCAGGAAGACCCTGCGGACCTGGAGGACCACGATCCCCTATCATACCCTTACCGGTCTCGCCCCTATCGCCAGCTTCACCCCTCTCGCCGCGAGGGCCCCTATCTCCGGTGGCACCGGGGGGGCCGGTTTCGCCCGGGGGCCCTCTCTCGCCAGGATCGCCCCGTTCACCACGCTGGCCCCTATCACCAGAGTCGCCACGGGGACCTAGAAATCATCAGAGAGGAAAAATACAAAATTGAAAAACAACGTCTACAGAACATGAAACATATACTCACCAGGAGGACCGGCATCGCCGTGGACACCTTGAGGCCCCAGGGGCCCGGGGGGACCGGGAGGACCGGGAGGACCTTGAAGACCCTGGGGCCCGGGGTGACCTACATAAAAAGGTCAACCGAGAAGGGGCGGAAGTCAGGGCAGAAAAAAAAAAAAAGATAAAACGCACCATCAGCACCGGTCTCCCCCTTCTTGCCTCGAGGACCCGGGGGCCCAGGAGGACCTGCGGGACCGGGGGCACCTTCGGCCCCGCCAGGACTAACAACTGTCAGAGGACTAGGACGGCTCTGCTCCGCGTAGGGGGGGCGAACGGGACCGCCAATACCACCGACTCTCCATCCAGCCATGATCAAATGAAGAATCACTCAGAAAAGGAGAGAGCTGAAAAAGGGATTAAATTTATTCAAGATGCTAAGTAGAGACTGCCGTACCCGCGCGACCCTTAAAAGACATATCTCCCTCCCACACATATCCAGGAGAGGGTACTCGGGGAATCTGTGCCAAGACCCTCAGCCTCCTCTAACTAGTCTTGAGGGGGCCTAGCGCAATATGTATGTATTAGGCGGACCGTTAACGACGCACCCGCATGTACCCGGCGCTGGTAAATACTCGATAAAGAAGTGGGGAGCCGGAGATCAGAAACTCATAACTCTATACTGCCCCAGAAGAAAGAAAAAAGAAAAAAAAAAAAACACAACAAAATGCTGGCCGGCAGGAAACGTCGAAATGAGGGTCATCAGCGAACCTCAGGAAAAAGGAGGCGTACGGAACGAGGGCGGAATGACATAGCAACAGGCGACCGCTGGGCCATCGGTGATGTCGAGGAATCCCTTCCCATGGGCGAAACCATAATCGTGAACCAAGCACTCTTCTTACCGGCACCCGTCACGGATCATGAGACCCTTGACGATGACGATATGGATATTGACTCCCCTAGTCCCCCGGATATGACAGCCTGTCAGCCATCAGAGCCTCGAGATTTGACAGTACAAGGGCAGGGGAAAACGGGCTGGGATGGCGATGGGGAAAAAAAGTACACACACCGCAGCGTCGAGCCTGAGGCTCCGGCCACAATCACCGCCGGGAACCATACCCGCCCTGAAGACGCTGGCGGGATGGTGGCCCACATAACTACCCCCCAGGGATACGCACCGACCACACCCGCGGGGCCGCTCACGACCCAGGCCAGCGCGGCGGACACATATAACGGACTTGGTGCCGAATACCGTCTAGATCGGTTGGAAAAATGGCGCATCAGCATGCAAGAACAGCAGGCCAGCATGCAAGAACAGCAGGCCAGCATAAAGAAACAGGTGGATAGAAATGAGGAGGACCTCCGGTCAATGTTGGAGGAAGATAAGCGACGACGTGAAGCAAAGGAGGCTGCTCGTCAGCAAGAGAAGGCGAAGGAGGAGCAGCGTCGGAAGCGCAAGGAGGAGGAACAACAGAAGCGCTGGGAGGAACAACAGAAGCGCTGGGAGGAGGAGAAATGTTGGAGGCTCGAGGAGGATGAACGTCGGAAGCGCAAGGAGGAACAACAGGAGGAGAGGATGGAAAGGTTGTTGGAGCGTATGATTACTCTCCTCCGTGAGCGCAAACCGGGAGATCTCGAACCTCCAGCTCCCCCGACGGAAGCGGAACCTGGTAACGGGGATAGGCTCCTGCCCCCGCCCGCAACCCCCCAACTCGGGTCTAAAAAACCACGTACCTATGGTTCAGATGTGGGGAGTAAGATGCACAACACCCGCTCCAAGGGGCCGGTTGGTATAATTTGAGACACCGCCGGACCCAGCGCGAACACCCGCATCGGACCGGAATTAGGCCTGCAGTGTGAGGAGTCAATGTCTTGAGCTGGTTGGGCGAGGAGTGGGTAGGGGATTTCGTAGTACAGCAGTGGACATTTTATTGAATGTATATATCTAACCAACTCTCTGTGACAATACCTTTTGCCTCCGGTATGACATATGAGCACCTAAGAAGCCGATACCAGGCGGTATGTAAATAAATACAGAGACATTAGAGGGCCGTTTGGTGGGTCTTATTTCAGATTGTGCCATCTTCAATTGCTGTAATCGATATGTTTGTTAAATAGCTGGAGGTTTCCAGGGGTAATCAGTGACAGCCGTAATGAACAACCTCAGGTGTTTAGATTTTGCTGCCTTCCCATGATGTCTCCCCATGCTGCTTACCCAAATAGAGGGATCCTGCAACTTCCGCTAGCTATCGGTGACTTAATGGATTTCGCTCAAAAACGGGTTTCTGCTGTTTAGGGATCGCTATCAATGAGGGAGCCCTTGGTATCTTTCCGCTATCGTAACAGCGCCTTTAGCTTCCGCTATCGAGCTCCAGCATGGCAACAACCTGAAAAGGATCCCGAACGGTCGATACCGGGCGTTGCAGGATCCCTCTAATGATACCTTCCCGGCGGGTCGGTGCCCTCCCCTCCCTACCATGCTGACACATTTCTGTGTGGTTTTCATCTCTGACCAGTTAGTTTGTTCTAGTGAAGGATGTTCTACTGTAGGCTGAATAGGATATTAGTTTAGGTAGGCAATGATAATGATACACGCTACAAACCGCACCGCCTCGTTTTCACACCGGAGCACCTCTTGTATGAGTGAGTCCTTCGTCGTATCGATGTCTAGTCCTTGCATGTGCTCTGTAGGTCGGATACACCCACCTACAAAAGAACCAGAAAACTCACTCTTGGGAAACCTCAAAACTATTCTCTGTTTATCGGTGCATAGGCCCTAAAACCGGTAGGCGCACCTCAGATCTGGTCGGAGAGTGCAAAACCTCCCTAGTACCGCAAAAGTCCGTTTGATAAGACCAGTCTCTCTTTGCAGGTTCGCAGCGTAAGCGATACCATTTTTCCTATTCAACAACGTAAGTTGACAAGAAAGCATTTGGAGTCAATAGTACGTCCTGAAAGAAGTTGGAGTCAAAAACAAAAGATCCGAGTATTGGTTTTCCTATATCATCATCAGATTCCATTTGGTAATGGAAAATATAGGGGGCCAACCCAGCAAGAAGCGTCAGACATCCATGGTGTACCACAAACCACAATCAGTGGATGGGTGCGGGGGCAGGATAGAATCAAGGGATTGAGTGGTTCTAGTACTGTCAGAAGTGTTCGTACTGTTGAGGGAATTTTATTTAGATAGCCTGAACTTGAAAGCCGTCTATATAATCTCTTTCTTGAGAAGCGAGCGCTGAGTCAACCTATACGCCGAAGCTGGTTCAGGTTATACGCTGATATTATACCCAACGACTTGTATCCCAATGCAAATACTTCTGTTTTTCGATTTTCCAACGGATGGTTTAAGGCCTTTTTAGGTAGATTTTGTATTAACCTCTGATGCATCACAAAAAAAACTCAAAAAATACTTAAGGATTATCGAAGGTTTATAGTCAGTTAGCTTCAATTCAACTGTCGTCAATCTCAACTTTCTAGAAGCTCATGGATGGAGACTATTCTCAACAGAACAATTGGGAGATATTTTATTAGTAATATATGTAATCTTGACGCAACACCTATTCCTTTCGAATATCTTTCCAGTAAAACTCATGACCAAATCGGAGGCGTACAGGGTAAAGGAAACATAAAGTGGCTAGAATAAAAGACAAGCAAGCTTGGTTTTATACATTTTTGCTAATGGATTCAACCGTATTCCTCCTATGATAATAGTTCATGGAAAGAGAACAAGCCAACGATTAAGTGATAAATACCAAAAATACCATACAGGAGTAATAGTTAAATTCAATAAGGAAGCGTATATAAACGATTCTTTCTTTCTAAAATATATCAAACTTTGCCTTCTTCCTACCTTAGAAGCACTACCCTCACTATTCGCTCTCGATATATACAAATCCCATAAAACACCAGCAGTACTCCAAAAATTACAAGAAAATAACATTATGCCTAGCTTAATTTCATGGATACACTAGGTTCAGAAGTTTGGAACGGCTGGCAGGGCTGAGATTGCTGTGCGTTAGGAGGTGGGAATGAGTCGGAGTATCACCTCTTCGCGTAACAGAAACTCATAGAATCATGAGTTTCTGTTACGCGAAGAGGTGAGTCATAGTTGGAGTTATGCGAGGGTATGAGTCAGGCTTGACGACAGAGTAATGGGTATATAAGGGAGGCAAAGGGGCCTACTCCTGTACTTCCTTTCTTTTCCGTTTCTCTTTACGTAATGTCTTCTGTATCTATATCTACCAATATATTTCATAGCCTCTACCTTAATAGTGACTATCGCTGCATATATTCCTTGAATATCTTTCCTATACTCCCTTCTCCTATGGAGTATCGCTGTTCATACCCCGCACTCTGCGGAAAGAAGCTATCCCCTAGTAAATGCCCCCTCGAGACATAATTTCTGCTGGTTGTACTAGTTTACTCCAACCTCTCGATATAGCTATCAACAAGCCATCAAAGGATAAAATCCGGGATTTTACAGACTCAGAAATCCTTAAGCAGCATTCCAATTTTGAAAAATGGACTACTTCTGAACTCCGTATACTCACTACATGGTGTGTTGGTGATGCGTGGTACGAGTTTTGTATTGAAAAACATGAGCCTATAAAGTCTGTATTCCGGAAAGCCGGGTTATCTCTTCCTGTTGATGGTAGCGCAGATTATGAGCTTGACATAAAAGGCCTTCCAGGATTAGAAATTAATAATTGGGAAACCGCTCGCATTGATAGATTCAAAGAATGTATTTATGCCGATGTCAGTAGAGAGGGGGATGATAGCGAGACTGTTGAGTTCCTCGCATATGGGGAATAGCTCTATTTGTAGATCATATCAAAAGATCACCATTTATACAGCTGCCTAGCCATTTCATGGAGATAAAACCCTGATAGGAGATAACGAATTATTTGAGTTTGGGCGGTAGTTAACATACTGTATATCCCCACAAGTCTTTCCAAGCCTCTCGAGTTATTAAGGCCTTTTATGTCTCCCTCCGTTTACACCTCCTTCACTAAAAAATACCTTGAATATGGTAATTAACCTCTAATCTTTTACTTGCGCGCCTTCGAAATGATATATGATTTGTGTGGGCTGATGCTTCTGGTATGTCAATAGGCGGAGCCAGATTTCGGCCTCGAAACTATAAACCCGGAGATAGATAGCAGTCCGCAATCCAAGGAGCGTATTGATGTTGAGTAATTACCCACTCGGATATAAATATATAAACTTAAAGTGATCGAGATTGGGCTCGGCTAATACCACCTACAGCATTGTGGCGGTTCATGGGCTACCCGGGCATCGCAGGAAACATGGCAGCACAAGAAGACAAAGTTTAACTGTCTAGAGGAGCTTGCAAAGGGTTTAGAAAGGACCGCAAGGGTTTTTACATTTGGCTACGATGCGTCTGTGGTGTTCACTCGGTCTACGGCTAGGATTACTACCATTGCGGATAGTTTACTAGAGGCAATAAGAAGAAAACGACAAGGCGATGAGGTATGGCCCATCTATGGTTGCGGTAGCATGTTGAACAGAGACACCTGATATCGGAGGTCGTGTGCTTGTTACTTACATTGATTCAAGGTCGTGGAAAGGCGGCCCGTAATCTTTATCTGTCATAGTTTAGGGGGTATAATGGTTAAAAGGGTTCGTCAATACGTATAATCCATGCCAAATCTAGCTATCGCCCCCTTCTGTTCCAGGCCATGTTGAACGCAGTTCACAATCCCACACATGCGGCCTTGCTTCAATCAGTCTCTGGTATAATGTTTCTCGGCACACCGCCCCAAGGCAGTAGCCAAGCGAACCTAGCCAGTGCAGTGGCGGATATTTCGAAGCTCTCGAAATGGTCAAAAGCTTCCGGGCTTCTCAAATCTCTAAGACTCGATTCAGAAACCCTCGAGGTAATCTCGAATGATTTCCGGCACCATTGTTCGGGAGGAAGTCAAAGTTTTGAAAAGATAATTTCTATTTTTGAAATGCAGACCACGCGAGGATTGGGCAAGGTGGTTAGTTTCCCAATACACTGTTACCCAATACTCAACTCCCAACCACTTATTCGATGAAATAAGCTAATGTAGGTATTTGTCGATGGTTAGGTTGTGCCTAGGAGTTCAGCTGTCCTGGGACTTGCCGGGGAGATTGAAACTCAGATAGGAATGGAAACAGATCACAGGGGATTGTGCAAATTCAGGTCTGCGGACTCGGGCCTTTTCAAAATGCTATTTGAGTATGTTCGTACATTGGCGGAAGGGGGGGTGCAGAGACAGGAAGATAGTGTATTAAATTGAAGCTTTTGTAGACATTTCTCCAGAAGACCTGGAGCTAGGCCGGGCGCTGCACAGGGTAAACTATGAAGCCCATTTAGAAGACATATTGGCGAAAAGGTCACGAGAGACGGCCAGATGGATCTCCAAAAATGAAGTGTTCCGGGGTTGGAAGGATTCCCCGCGATCCAGGGTTCTTTGGCTCACTGGCATAGTTGGGAGCGGTAAAACAGTGACGGCTGGGTCTGTCATTGACGAATTGATAAAAGAGTCCAATTCGATGTTTATGCGCCATGTCCGGCCTTTAGTTCTTTATTTCATCTCCGACAGCAAAGAAACAGCAAAAGCAGATCCTCTGAACCTTCTCTCATGTCTTCTACGTCAGATCTTGCACTACCAAGTACCTCACCGAAGCAGGATTAGACATGCCACAAGCAGTGCAACCGACACATTCTTGGTTACTCTTGGGAAAACAATGGATATCATCCGAGAGCTCTTCACTCAGGGACGTAAAGTTTACATCATCCTTGATGCGCTGGATGAATGTTCAGGCGCCAAAGGGGAGCTCCTTAACAAGATCTTTCAAGCAGCCCAGAGCTCGAGCTGTGTGAAAGTTTTGGTGACCACCAGAATCCTTCCCGGCCAAGAGCTCGACCAGGCATTTCAGAACCCGTCCTTTGGAAAGCTTATTGTCAAGACGCCGCCGCCGGAGAAAGAGGCCAAACAAGACATTGACAGGTTTCTTTTGCAGAGGATTGAGTCCACCCCAGGTGTAAAAGGAATGGGCAAGGAATTGAAGCAGAAAGTGAAAAATACGATATCTGAGCAGGCGTCTGGCGTCTTTCTATGGGCGCCAACGGCGCGGGAGACGCCTTGTGCTCAGGCAGCCAGTGGATGGACACTTGAGACAGTTGAAAATGGCCTTGCTATGCTTGGGGATCTCTGCAGACGGACTACTCCCATATCACAAAAGGTAGAGACAAATCCTTCTAGGCCACGAGCACCAGTAGATCTGTATGGATTCTACACAGCAATCCTCGATCGGGTGCCCGGCAATTACTGGGAAGATATGAAGTGACAATTTCAATTTATAGTCTTTGCCCACACCCCCCTCACACTGCGCCAGCTTGGTGACGCTTATGCTATTCGGAGTGGCGATACAGATCTCAGTTCAATAGAAGGGCGCATATGCTTCGTTCTTGCCGATGAGGTCAAGTCAAGGTGCTATCCCTTTGTGCAGATTGTGTGCGCCGACCAGACCATCAAGATAGTACACTCGTCCATCAAAGAGTACTTCCTGGGTGGGGGCTCTGGGGACTACTGCTTCACCGATGCTCATTACCGCGCTCATCTTGACACTTCCCTGGCGTGTCTCACCTATCCTACCTTCACCGACTTTGCAAAAGATTACTCGACAAACACAAACCGAACGGTGGTAGAGGAGGCAGACCTTCGAACCATTGAAGAACATCCCTTCATCAAATATTCCGCTACCCACTGGTCAGATCATGCAAAACTGGCCCAAGACCACCAACGGATATGGGAATCGTTTCTTCGATGGATTGAAACTGCAGATGGCAGCGTGCAGACATCTTTCCGGATATATTAGCGTACCAAAGGTAAAGGAGAATTCCCACGTCAAACCACACCAATGCATATCCTGTGCTATCTGGGGATGGATAGCCTTATAGAACTTGCACTCTCAACCCAGCAATCAACAAACCTCATCGCTGGGGGCAGGCCGAAAGTTGCAAATGTTGAATGGGCCTCAACAACTCGCCCCGATAGCGTGGGAAGAACACCTTTACACTGGGCTGTAGCGAATGGGCATGAGAGAATAGTGGCCACCTTGCTAGAGAAGACACCTAATCTGCAGGAAATACTCCACACCGCCCAAGACTCAAAAAGCTCTCCGCTGGCCCTGGCCGTTGATTATGGGCACATGGGAATCGTTATGTTGCTGGATCGCTCCCAAGGACAGACGGGACATATCCAATTACTCGATCTGGCATCCTCCGCCGGTCACCTAGAGCTTGTCAAGTTAATTTTTAGTCTTGGTGTTGATATCAATATCCCGGTTGGTGACTTTGGCTCTGTCCTCCACGCCGCTGCCTTTGGAGAGCACATTGAGATCGTCCGTTGGCTAGTGGAACAGGGGGCCAATGTGAATCTAGGTCATGATAAACATGGCACACACCTACAGACGGTTGCATTTGAGGGAAATCACGCTGTTGTTGCGTTTCCCGTAAAAAATCGGGCGATTATCAACTCTACTGGGGGATGTCATGGAAGTCCTCTCCAGGCGGCAGCATATAGAGGATTGATTGACATTGCGACCACACTTATTAGTCATGGTGCAGATGTAAATTCCACTGGAGGGGCCCATGGAAGCCCCTTAGGCGCCGCCACGTATTCTGGACATACTGAGATGATTAAGCTCCTCAAGGCTAAGGGTGCCCTCTCAAACGCCGAAACCATACTACGGAGGCCGTCACGATTGGATGATGCTACAGTAACTGCAATTGCTCATGTAGGAGGGGTGTTTCAGAAGGGAAAGATGGAGGTTGTTGAAGAGATAGTGGAAAAGGTCGCCAAGGATTTTGTTACCGCTATCGCCTCAAAAAACGAGAGAGCACTCCGTGTACTTCTCCAGATTAGTCTCAGGTCATTCAAGCTTGCGCTCAAATTACAAGGAGCTGATGCCTTCCTTCTCTTGATCGTGAGGACGGCACTCATAGTACTGGGAGATGCAGTTGCAAAGAGGTTCTCCGCCGGTATCGACATCATCACACGGCTATACACGGATGCCTTGACCTATGCTCTTGCAGAAGGCAGGACCTCCCTGATTGACATTGTTATTTGACTGCGTAGATGGCTTGAGGGCCTACCTTGATGCCGGGGAGGATGAAAGGGCCAGGAATATTATTATCAGTGGCATAGAACTCCTTTTCATGATTGTTAGGGCAGGCGGAGGAGGTTTGATTGAGGTTGTTGCTAAGAAATGAGTTCTCGTTGCGGAGGATCTCATGGGCGGGCAGCACGAGGTGAAGATCATGGGGATTGTTAAAGTATATGCTGAGAAATGGGTGAGCGCAGCTAGCGTACGTAATGAAGATATAATCCTGACCTTTGGTAGAGCTGGCACGCATGCTCTCTGTGCTGCCATTTCAACAGGCAAAAAACATACCGCCAAGTTCCAGCGCCGCCAGCCGTTCAGTCCGACTCCAGTCGACTGTAGTCGACTATGTGTGGACTGCATAAGTATATATTTGAGGTATAGTATGCCGGCGCAGGTATCATAAATGGAATAGTGTCTAACTTGTGAGGTGTATAACACTTGCAGGGCTTCTCCTGAATTTTTGATTTTAATCAATTCAAGAGCTTCGGATTCATACTTAGGTTTATAACAAGAAAGAAATTCTTCGCAAAGCCATACATTGAAATGTCATTCAAAGAAGACAGTTCTCGGACAGCAAACAACTAAACCTATGAGCCATCGGTTGTCGATACTATTCAGTCGGTGGGAGATAATAAATTGGCAAGGGCGCCTACAAGTCCCGCTGCCTTTCAGCAAAAGCTGAAGGAAAGAAGTAGTTGAGTTTGGAAATATGGTATGGTTCCCTAGGGTATATCGATTTGTATAGTGAGGCCGTAGTCTATCCTGGGTACAGGGATAAGAAATGATAATTCTGCATGTTTTGGGCTCAAAAAGTGACGTTATCTTTCGCACTGGATATACACCGATATATATCGTCCTGTCAGGATACCTAGCGCCCTATCAGGATAAGAGTACAGATATCCTGACAGGACAGTACATAGAATACATATCGTGACAGGAGGATATTACAGGCAGACTTATGCCTAATCATGCACCCTCAGCCATACCCACTCCCAGCCGCGTCCACTCCCAGCCATGCCCACCCCCAGTCGTACGCACCTCAGCCACACCCAATCACCGCCTGCCGCGCTCTGCCGAGCCATCATGGACTTTTCTAGCTTCACCACCCGATTATCACTAAACCACTATATGCATCACCGCATCTATCAATAGCACCTTCAAATAATCTCTTCTATCATTGGGTTTGCCAGAGTTGGGGAACACAATAACTACAAGAATTATTTGCACATGAATCTGAGCAAAACAGGTTAGGGTTTATCTACTACTGTTCTAATGATCTTGATAGCTGGCATTCATGATGGTGAAGATGAGGAGCTGATGGTGATAGTGATGGCGATGATGATGATGATGGTGATGATGGTGATGATGATGATGATGATGATGATGTTAATGGTTTAGCCTGCTGCGCTGCCACCCTGCCGCCCTGCCGCTCTGCTACTCTGCTGCCTGCATGATAGCTTATACACCCCTATATGATAGCTTACCATATACTAGCAGTGATGATAAAAGGACTCTGGATCTCGGGAAGTGGAGATATACCTATTCCAAAAACTCGTGAAAGTACACGAGCTACGCAACTGGAAGTATAAAGCATCCTTGGTTTTAGGATACATTAGTATGGAAGATTTTCATCCTCTATAGACAATAAGTTATCTTTTCGACTCGTGTACCACAGGGGGTTTGTCAAGCTAGAGATAGAAATGGAGTTGTTAAAGATAGATGGGGATGTAATTTATGTAAGATGTGTATTGCCTTAACTTTTGATTTTTGATTATTAAACCATGTAATAGGTCCAAATCAAGATACCGCTGCCAACTATTCAGGTACAACTACCAAAAATGCTATCAATCATCTTGTCCGAGCGCATGGTTTTCACCAAAATGGGAAGTTGTGGGGTATTATTCCACATATGGGTAGTAGTAGTCAGAGTTTTGCGGGACCCTCTAGCCATTCGTCAACCAGCAATCCTTTATTGGAACCTGTCAAAATCATTTTCGATAGTGATATATTTTCACAACTTTTATGTTAAATGGATTATATCTAACAATATTCCTTTTCAACAAATTGTTTCGCCAACATTAAGATATCTGCTTATGTATCTCTGTGCAGTGTTAAATTACACAGTCATTTTCTTTATTTTTGTAAACTATGTTAACAATTAATTAGCAAGCCTCGTATACAGAATTAGGCAAATCTATGCCAAAATCCTCTACGACTGTCAGTTCATGAGTTAACGAATCGTTTTTATACAACCAAAACTCAATCCAGAATGCATTAAGCAATTCAATATCCTCTATTCATTTGAGTTTCAATCTCTGGACCTTCCCAAATAATCTAGCATTACCAGCTGTAGTTGCATATTGGTTAAACGAGGAAGGCACTTTCAATAATGCATTGCTAGGTTTACGGAGATTATTGGGCACACACAGTGGAGAACATCAGGGAAGTCTTGTTTGGGCAGTCATAAAAGATTACCATATACAAACATCCTTAGATTTTTTTATGCTAGATAATGCAGGCAACAATCTTACAGCTCTTCGCTTTATTTATAGCCAAATTAACCAAGACAGATGTTATTGTCAGCAAAGCCTACCTGACCCCAGTCAACAGCCATTTTCTTAACAATTGAGAACCAATATGTACGTTGCTATGGACATATTTTGAATTTGGTTGTCAAAGTATTTTTATACGTCAAAAAATCAATGCATCTACTATGTCCTGAAGACAAAAAATTGGCTGAGCAAGAGAATATTGAGATTGAGAGATGGAGAAAGATTGGGCCTCTCGGAAAGCTTCGGAATATAATAGTCTGGATTCAAGGCAGCCCACAGAAACAGGAAGCTTTTTGTAACTCAGTCAATTCAATTTTGGGGACATCTACGTAGGCAAAAACATTGATTTTGGCCAATGTTACAAGGTAGACAGGAGATTATGACGGACTCGAAACATCAGCAAGCTTTACCATTTGTGACTGGAGTCTCCTGAGTCTCCTGAGACCCCTGTAACCTCCTGAGACTTATAAAATCTTGCTGATGAAGAGCCCTCAAATTGAGACATGCAATTGATTTTCATGTCCACCAACCTTTGAGAGATACAATGGTCCCCAAGCCTATAATTGAAAAGGATCAACTATCCCTGAATGATTGGGTTGTTCTGGCGGAGATCTTTGTTATTCTGAAGCCTTTGGGAGATGAGATATTATCTTTAGAAGGACACCATACATAAGGTTTCCTTTATGATATTTATCCATCATTTGAGTTGTTATGGCGGCATGTACTGGACATAAAACAGCGGGCTCAATCTCCAATCATTATAACTTCACTTGAATTGGCTTATCAGAAGTTGGAAAATATTATTCCATCGATCAGTTAAGCCCAATTATATGTGCATCAATTGTCTTACATCCCGATATGGACAATTTCTTTGATAATGTAGAGTCCGGGTGGGGGGATAGACCAGAGTGCGGTATAAAAGCTAAAGCTCTCGTCAAATTCTTATGGGAATCATTATATAAGCCAATTCAGCTGCACAGTCCATCCACCGTTACTCCTCAATCTCCGAAAAGAACTCTAGATCCCAACACTTATAAAAAAGTACGAAGCTTTAAAAAGCCTTGTCTGGACCCGGATTCAATTGAAGATGAGTGCACCCGCTATCTTCATTGGATATCTAAAAATAGTCATGAGATAGGTCTCCTAATTCCATGGTAGATAAATTCAAGACTATTATACTCACGTCTGTCTATATTTGCTCTTGATGCATTTTCTACGCGAGCTATGTCAGCTGAATATGAATGAGTATTTAGCAGGTAAATTTCCCGTCAAAGATATTACTGAATTTCAATTAATAAGAATTGTAATGTATAGCAGGAAACAGTCAATTACGGACAGGAGAACTAGGCTTGACGGAAGTACAATTGAAGCGGGAAAATGTCAAAAATCATGGGCGCGGGCGGGTTTAATTTCTTTTAATCCGGCCGGTGATATATCTAATTTCCTTGTTAGAAGCAAAAGGGATTCTTTTACTACTATGCAGCTTAATAACTAGAATTGGGATTTTTGTATTTTCATTCAGCAAAGAAAAAAATTCTTTTTTAACTTTTCAATTTTGGTAACGTTTTTTTTTTCCCATTTTTTTTTGTGCAATTTCACTTTGGTTTCCGTTCTATGTATGACGGAATAACCCAACGCAAAGTAGAAGATGACAATGATGACGCAGAAGAACTCGAAAAGCACAGTCAATGCGACGAGGAGACCGACAAAAACAGAAACAACACCGGGCAGGCACAAGCACAGGCACCGGCAAAGGCAAAGGCAAGGACAAAGGCACAAGGCACAGGACAGAGAGAGTGAGGGCCGGATGGACTTCAACGGGAACGATGAGAAGTGCTATAAGTTTCCCTCTTAAGGAGGACGAGATCTTAGAGGCGAGGAACTATGGCTTGGGAATAGGAGTTGATTCCTATGTACTAAGATGACAGGAAGACGAGACAGAGAGAAAAGAAGGAAAGAACTAAGGAAAACATCTGTCTCCGCTATTTAACATTTTCCCTCCACCAATCCGGTATGACTCACACATTCGCTCATAGAACCTCATGGAAATCTCTCGCTCCCACACCTCATATTCCTCCCTACCCTCTCGCCAATTCCTATTACCAATCATCCCTGCAACCAAACCTCATACAACCTAATAACGGCAATCTCACCTCATCTCACCCCATCCTCGCTTAACATAACTCCATTTATCGCAACAGCGCTACAGCTCCCGAACTATCGGGACCGATGCCAAGACGCTAGGACACTATATGACACCTAGCTTTACCCGCCACCAGCCCTACTTAAAGACGCCCGTTCCCCCCCACATCTCTTCCTCCTTCCATATCTTTACAACACCATCGTGAACCACAACAAGATAAAATATTATTGTGTCACAGCTTTTATTTTACCCCTCCGTACTTATTGGGTCTTGCGTCACTGCTCCTAATAAATTGCTGTATTAATAATGGATTTCCCTATCAACCACGCAACCTCTGCCACCCCCGCCACCCTTTCTGAAAATTCAGCTTCCCCTACTCTAATTAAAAATGTTGAAGATTTTGTTCGTCAAGAAAAACTTCAAAACAATGAGCTCCCTGAAACTTTAAGAATTCTCCGCAACATCTGCAAACCTCTACACAATACTTTTACCGCTACTACTGCTACCCTTTCCCAATTATTCCTCATCGAAGAGTTCAGAAAAAAACTTGTTGCACAAGAAGACTTTATTATTCTAACGCTCGCAGAAAAAATTTCCTTCATCAACTCCAACACCATCATTAACTCCAGCGACAGCCAAAAATTAGTTGTGTTTTGGAAAAATGTAATTAATTTGACTTAGGGATCTGTCCGTGGTGAACAACTTATCACTGAAGTGGACGCAGCTATCACTAAATTCCAAACCAACTACAAACCTCCGAAGCCGCCTACAACCGACAAGAGACATAAAAACAGTACAATAATTGAGGTTCCTAACAATGGTGTTGTCGGGTTGTGGCATTTTGCATGGTGGTTTGTTCAGGTGCAATCAAAAACTAAAAAACCTGTTACTTCAGCGCACCTTGTTGACACCGCCTCCAAACAACAGACTTGTATTGATTTTTTTCAAGACATTGCACCTATTCTACAAGTCATCGAGATGATTTATGAAGTCATGAACCCTACTGAATATTATGCTGCACTCTCCCGTGTTAGAACAACCAGAAAAACCAGCGTCTAGAACAACTTTACTATCAGTCGCCGATTTCCTTTCTATGGTCTTGCCCTTCTTCGCAACCTAACAGTCAAACCCCGTATGGATGGTGGAGATAGGAAGGATGGATACATTATGATGATCTCCGCAGGCAAATTCAGGAAAGGATATCTTGTTATCCCCGTCGTGAACGTCAAGCTTGGCTTTAATTTAAGCCAGGGGATGTCATTATGTTCAAGGCATCTATCTTGAAACATTTCCTGACTGAATATGAGGGGGACAGAACAAGTTTTGTTTTCTTTACTCACCAAAATATTTGGGATTATAACAAGCAATAAATATGCATAGTTCAATACCAAACCCATAGCGTGCTGGTACCTATACGTAGTGGTCATACTTATGGTGGTCATATAGAGCGATAGGAATAATCAATGGAAAATAGGGGTATCAAAATTGGTGCACCATATAATTGCTTTTTTCATAAATCATTTGTGCTTCAAACTCATAGTAACTAATTTTATTACCCTACACCGTCCCATAGTTCGACTGCAGTCCAAATCCTTGATTGTAAGCAGTCCATAGTCCACACTAGTGCTAGTGATTTAGTCTGATGCAGTCCAGGACTGCACTGTTAGCGAAGTTGCTGCCAACCGTCTTTCCAATACTTTCAGCCAAGCGGTGCAAGAGGTTTTTGACTCTGAGAAAGTCGATGTTATTTCATCGGCTGTCAATCTTTTCAAACAGCAGATCGCCAATCTTCAGCTCTCACAGTATGATGATACGGAGCTGAAAGGAATATCCACTTTCTGTATCGACTTTCTACTCGCGACAGAGAGAATGAGTCGGATTGGAAGGGACTGCCGAACCTCACAGAAAGTCTGCCTAGAAATAACTGTTCCAAACCTCAAAGATCTTGAACACTATGTTCAGCTGGATCTTCTTGAGAATACTACTCGAACAATTCTCCAGGGTAAAATATCTAATTGCGTTGACGCGACCTAGGTGAGGCTTATGCAAAGGGATATCGCCCAAATGTTGTCAGCAATCATGAAAATAAACAGTTCAGCAATCAAGGATTCCTTATCCCGCGTTACTCAACATCTCAAGAAGTACACAGAGGATATTATAAGGATGAGATGGGGAGAGTAGTTGTGGTCTCGCATGGTGTGACCCCAACCAAGTTTCCAGATGCTGTGTAAAGCTAACTATTTTCCCAGCAGGTGGGGGGAGAGGTGATATCCGTAGCTGAGATTGACAGGACTAGCAAAGTAGGGCATTGAAGGCTACTGATGCTCTTTTCAGACACGCCGCCAATAGCCAAAAGATCCCCGAAGTCCTTGCTTTGGGAGTATAGCACTCTCTATGATTTATTTCTTTCCTTGTTTCGTACTATATAGCTATCCGTTCGTTTTTTATCTCGATCTGCAATTTTATCATTCGGATAAGACCCCCTTGAGTTCAATGAGAGATTTGAAATGCCAGTACTGGTAGTAGTTGTAGCCCCAGAGCTCGAGGAATATTTTCTTAATAATTAACAGCCAGAATTTCCCGTCTTCATAGTAAGTATTATATATCTCTTGAGCGGATGAAATTTGTCAGATTCGTGGCCCACCTACATGACCAGGCAAGCCAATAGGGATACCTATAGTGATATATAGGACGGAATCAAATTGAGGTCTTCTGGAGGGAGAGAAGAGACTGTGTGAGCAGTTGAGTTTGCCGGCATTCTTGCAGATATATACTTGTACATATTACCAGGGGTAGCTACCTCGTGACCGCCAGTTGTAAGGAATCTATCTTGAGTAGTCTACATGATAGTACTCATGTAAGGATGATTTCATCCAATGAAAAATCTTGGTATACAGGTATAGTACTACGGCTATAGGGTAAGTCTGGCGAAACTGGCCGTAGTTGCAACAGTTTTTACAGTTGTTAGACTTATCCCTGCTGTTACGGAGTAGCGGGGCGCAACATGATAGATGACAATGAGAATGCAGGATGGCTCGAGGAGTACAGCGCATACAATGAAGACACTGACGAGGAAGCGAAGAGAGTCAGGCGAGCACAAGGGTAGGCAAAGGCAAAGGCAAAGGCAAGGGCAAGAGCAGAGGTAGAGGACGCAGGGCAGAGCAGGGAAAGCGGAGACCAGGTATGAGCCCGGGCAGGGTCAAGGAAGCTGTAAGATTGCCTCCTGTGAAGGCGAGTTTGGAGAAGTGAAACTATAGTTATGGATAGGAGTATATTCCTATGTACTGAGGAGACAGGAAGACGAGACAAGGAGAAAAGAAAGAAAGAACTAAAGGAAAAGTCTCCCCACTCTATTTAACACTCTCCTCTGCCAGTCCGATATGATTCATACCGTCACCCATGGAATCTCATAGAAAACCACCTACTACGACACCTCATATACCTCCTGACAATTTCTTCTATTTACATTACAAATCCATCACGCCATAGAATATCCTAGAATCCAATGACGACACCCTCTCCTCGTCGCACCCCCGTGACGGAGTAACCCTACGCAAAGTAGAAGATGACAATGATGATGCAGAAGGACTCAAGGAGCACAGCCAACACAACGAGGACACTGACGAAGACAGGAACAACACCGGGCAGGCACAAGCACAGGCACTGGCAAACACAAAGGCGAAGGCAAAGAAAGAAGCAAAAGGGCATAGGGCAGGAAGAGTGAGGACCGGATGGACCTCAACAAGAACGATGAGAGGTACTATAGGATTCCTCTGAAGAGGACAGGATGTTGGACGCGAGGAACTATTGCTTGAAGATAGGCGTATATTCCTATGTACTCAAATAACAAGAAGACGTGACAGAGAGAAAGGCTATTTAAGACCTCCCCTCCACCACTCCGCTATGAATCATTCATCAGCTCAAAGAAACCCATACAAATCCATCGCAACCACGCCTCGTATTCCTCCCCACCATCTCTGCTATTTATATTACACATCCATCACGCCATCGAACTTGCTAGAACTCAATGACGACACCCCCTCCTCAGCACACCCCTTTCTCGCTTAGCAATACCATAACAGTCACAACAACGCTTCGACTACCAAGCCCTCAGGACTGATTCTAAGACGCCGGGACAATAGGGACCGGTTAAGTGTATTGGTGTTTTCTCCCTTTGGGTTTTCATGGGATAAGTTTCGACCTCGTCCTTGTTTTGCTCCATGATATATCTGAGCTCTCCTACGGGTTTACAAGAAAACAGCAACCCAGCATTGTTTGATCAACATCAACAAAGTCAAGTTGTGACTGGAGTCTCCCAACAGTCTTTCGGCTCTCCTGAGAGTCTCCTGAGACTCCTGTATATTTTTTGAATCTCCTGAGGCTCAGGGGCCATTACTCCACAAATGAGGTCTTGCTGATGAATATGATAATTTGGCCAACAATCTTCGGTGTGGGCTGCACTTTAAGTTGTCCTGTATGTCTGTTATCGGCTTTGTACCCTCATTTTATGGTAACATGCCCCCTGCTACGAATGTACTGGTGGTTGATATATAGCAGTAGATGTCATTGGCGGTACACAATTTCAATTCCCTACTCTCAGCCGCAAATTATCTCTCCGGCTCTACCACTACAATTAATGCATCATTTAATGCATTTACCAATACAAAATGGATCTGTCAATACAACAAAGGATATTAATGCATCACAACAACGAATTTGCTGATGACACCAACACATTTACTGATACTTTAGCTGTGAATAATCAATAGCATGCCTGAAAAGGTTGAAATCATATTAATTTATAGCATGGTCTAACGGGACAGGGTCGGGTCAAGAGGTATAGTCGGGGACAGTGACGATAGCGGAGTCGGCTCAGGAGATACCCGAGGCGAGGCAGGTTCAGGTTCGGGTTTAGGTTCAAGTTCAGGGACGAGGCGCAGACAGAAGGGCCGAAGCCAAGGTATATATTATTAGAAGAAGACGTTGCCTGAAGAGGCAGAAACATAGGAAAGAACAGACACTATATATACAACTTCTCCGTCACACTACTGACTCATAACCATAGAATCCCATAGAACTTCCCCCACCTCCGTACCACCTATACTATTCCCAATACCTATACTCCTAACCCGATACTACCTCAACGTTCCTAGCGCTTACATTCTATAACCCGAGCTCCTTCCTAATCCATCATTCTACTTCCGACATCGACCGATACTATCCAACAACCCTGTTCCGAAGACGTCTTGGCGGAAGGCGAGGTGCAGGAAGCAGAGCCGTGATACATGGCGTAATAGATTAGCTCTTCAGTAATCTAGAATAATAATTCAGGTTCAATTCTTGACAGTTTTCTTTTTTTCCAAGAAATTTTGCATGTCCTAATTAGACTGATACATTAGCTGGAATTATGATGTATTTTCTTCTCGACTGTAAAGGGATATCTCAGAAGTCACTAAGATATGGCTAATGCTAAGTGATAGTTCTGTAGCTTTTAAACTTGTAATATTGTAGACCGGATTCCGTTCGCTTGAGAGGATGATGATTCCCCTAAGACGACGGGAATCCTACTAGCTATTTATACATGAAGAACCCCCTTAAACCCGTTAACTCCTCCAATAGCAAATCTCCCGCAAAGCCTCCGCTACTGCTCCGACTTCCTACGAGGTGGGGTAATCCAAGGGTCCACTCATAAGGTGTGGTAGTGGTTGCCGAGTTATAACCGAACCCCGCTTCTGGGCGTACGTCACTCTTCCATCGCGCCGTCATACCAGGACAATGCCATTGTACTACCGGTACCGCACTTCCAAGCAATCCTGTAACATCGACGCATTTCCAATGCATTTTCGCTGCATTATGAAATGATACATCTTAGATGCCTATGCTGATTCATTACTTGGGGTGGTAGAGCGGTTCAGTATTTAGTCCCCAATAATTCGCAACACGCGAAAAGAATAACAATTGGTAGGATGTTTGGGTCATCAAGTAGAGTAGAGTTGTGAGGGGCAGTATGACGGGTATCTGTCCTGTTGGTAGACTGTGTTTTGGAGTGAGAGATCTTGGAGTGAGAGAAGGTTGCGTATGTTTGTTGTGCAACGCATTTATCTATTTTTATGAATGTTTCGGAATATTATATTGTAACAAATCTGCCATATCCACCTTCTGAATGACCGTGGCGACGGCTAGGCTTATTGATACATGCATATTGTGGGAAACAGGGAAGAAAATATATGGAAATGTTGCATCTGATCTGCCGTCGCCTGCATATTCTACTTCTTTCCCATTGTCTTATAATTGGGTACTCGTGCTCTCTAGTGATGTTAGGAGTGACCATATCGTAAAGGTAAAATGCACTTACCGTTTCTACTGCTTAGGTGATGTCTGCTACAAGTACGAGAGTTATGGCCAGGTTCTTTACAACACGAACAGTGCTAGACGATCCGTTTAGGCACCCGTACCACACTTCCCCTTGATTCTAACAACCGCAACAACCTAGACCTTGCTGTCCGAGTAGTGGTGACAGTACAGTCTTTCGCTGGTTTATGAACATCCTTATTCCTGATATGTGCAGTGGTGAACACAGTATACCCGAACGCTGAGATGTAGGTACAGGCGTTATGAGGTATCGATAAACCAGCGTGTATCCAGGAGAAAGAATCTCGCCAGGTTGGCGCATCTGTGCTGTGGGCTGTTTCAGGGACTCTCAAGATAGCCGTCTGCTGCAACAGACATTGGGACCTAAGCTGGCGCGGTAGGCCTGAAAATTTAGAAGATTTAATCGGGGATAGAATAGGACTGTTCATGTTGAGTAGTCTTGTGTGTTTGTGCCATGACGGTCTCTGTCGAGGGGTTATAAAGCCGGGAATTAGAAAAACCAGGAAAGATTGTGGCCACCAAATGAGTCAATTGATTCAGGCGGTACTGCGACCTTATCATGGCTGCATTAAGCTAGTCTGGGGAAAACAGATATGGTAAAAGAGAAGATAAATAACATAATTTCTCAAAAAGGAAAGTACATAAGCTACGGAGAATATAGAGATTCAAGGTATCCCGAATTGATGACAACTGTAAAGTGAAGAGACATGCCTAGACACAAGAATCTCAGGCAACTGCAAGGCGCAAGAGCAAGAGACCAAAGAGAGAAAACGTCCCGAACACAGTAGACATAATATAAGAGAAGACAGAAAGAGAAAAAGAAAGCCACACCCTGTACCACTGCATCAAGGAATAAAAGACCAAAAGCGAGAACTCCAAGACGGACAAAGAAGCCAATATGATAAGCCCACTAAACAGATATAAAATCAGATATAGACCATGATAGATTAGGAGATTAGGAGATGTGTCTTACAGAGCAATGATCAGCCGAATTGGAACGGCAACGTAATGGGGTTCATTTTCGGGGAAGGGGTGGAAGCCAAAACGGGATGGGGGACGGTCACGGGTGCGGGATGCGCAAATATCACGTATGGTGGGGGGGGGGGGAATAGGTGCCGACTCCATTAAGAATTGTTCAATTTCTGGTGACATGATGGAGGAAAGAAATGTTTGAACAGAATGATAAAAACGGTGCGAAAAGAGAGGAAGGGATGGGAAGTAGAATATAAGGAAGGAGCCAAGAAAGAAGGGAGGGGAATGATAATAAATGTGATAAGGATAGAAATAGAAAGAGAGGCACAAACGGCAATGTGGGCTGGGTATATGGGCCCAAAATTCGCCGACGCCGCAGGATTATAACTAAAAAGTGTACGTGTTGATGGTCCGTATGCGGATGTTATCGCTCTCACATTCATTGAATATTTCTTCCCGTGCAATGGTAATGATTTCGCAGAGAGACTTGCCGGGATTATCATATCGTATGCCTTGAAGGTTCACAATCAGCCACATACCCAACAAACAAGCACATTTTGATGGTAATGGGAGTTATACGACGAGGTCTTCTGCTAAAGCCGACAAGATGCCGATTGGTGGGGTCACTGATCCTGGATTCGTTGTCTAGTGTTTCCAATTCGGCGAGTTCAGGGAGTCTGGGTACAGAGACTGCAGGATGAACATTTTGCAGATCTACATTATGAAACAATCAGTCACACATACACACAGACACCAATCAAATGAAGAGAAAGATTATACCACGAAGTCCTGCACCAACGTGGAACATAGAATTGGTAGTTAGGAAACTGAGATAGTGTTGCCTAAAGTCGACTGAGGCAATAAATGTATGGGAACACTGTGGAAGCAATGGGGTGATAACTGGTTCCATATTTTCAAGAATTCGGTACGGATCAAATACATTGGCTACAAAATTGATTCAGTTAACAAAACCTGTGGTAGGATGCAAAAAGGTTAACTAACAGTTAGGTGGGACTAACGTGAGTCCAGCTACTGGGATAATTGAATGGGAAGGTTAAACTAGCCGGCGAGAACCAGAGTTGGAGCGGTGGTTATTCTCGAAATCGCCCATTGAGTCGGGTCGTAGGGGTGATTCAGGACCACTGTTGTTTGGAGCAAGGGATAATAAATGGACATCTGATGGCCGGGGAGCAAAGAAGAACAAAGGGCCAGAGCTGTTGGCTGGGGAATTATGATCGTGTGGTGACTGGGACGATTGAGAGGAGTTCATTGAAGTGTCCATAATGGTAGAAGTACACGCTGGAGAATATATTCCATGGTGCGTGGGCGACTGATCGTATGTAGGGATCATCACACACCATCACTCGGTTCAGCCTAGCCACCCCCCCCCCCCCGGCGCCCCCCGCGTTGGGAGCAATGCATAAAGTCACTCGTTATCACCCGCAGACATGTGTTAGTTCTCATTATCGATATGAATGAACGAACTAGCGGCTAAACTACCGAGCGACGCTGTGGGGGGCGCAAAGGAGCACCGAGCACGGGGTAAGGATCAAGGAGCGATTAGCACATAGAATCACTCGAATTATCATAGACTGATAGTTCTCATGCAGGTTGACCACTATCTGATTCATTACATCTATCAACGCTGAGCAAGGGAGCACCGGTAGCTTGGTAGTTAGCGTTTAGTGTCCAGCCTGCAGCTGTGATATGACAACTACATGTAGTAATGAATGTGAGCTGAAAATGCACGTCGTGGCAAATGCAGCTGTTCCGGAACTACTCGCTATCCTCTGGATGACATAAGTACCTACATTTACTTAGGGTAGTGCAGTGGGGGGTTCCGAGGAGATATGAACTGGGGGCCCTAAGTGGGCACAGCCGATCACTTGCCCTATTCAAAACAATATCAACGCGCTAGCCAGGCGTGGAAATCAAATATTACCGAAAAATCTATAACTCCATGTAATGAAAACCCGTATGTAGCATATGTATTTAGAGGATCCATACCCTCTGCCAAAAAACTATCACGTTGCGAGGTTGGTAGACTATTCGGATTACTTGAACAGTAACTGAGGTGACCAAAATTAAATGTATAAACATCGATTGCGTAATTAGAACAGAGCTGGTGTAGGTGATTCAATTTTCTTGGATTAAGTAGAATAGAGACTTGATAAAGAAGAATACAGATAACATTGGGACAAAAGAGAATACCCAAGTAGGCAAATTCCTCACTCAACAAAACAAATATATGAGCCAAAGCACCAAGATTTCCCGGCAAAAATATGTTTGACCTGGAACTGCAGTAGAAGCAACTAAGTGACGACATTGAGTCTCTAGAGTAAACAATACACATCACAGTTAGAGAGCTTCAGTGTTACGAACTCTGATTTTATCAAGGTAGATTCTCGTTTTTTCTAACCCCACAACTGTTAGTAATTAATCTGGATGCGCAATAATCTAGCCAGGAAGATATACCTCCAGTAACCAAGCAGATTTTAATTGCCCGCCTCCTCAATTGAGGGGCTGTAATACCCTCAAGCAGTGGAGAGCGGTTCTACAATACATGTCTAGCACTTCTTCCACCCGATCTTCCTCTCTGAAGGGACTTACCCGCAGCATTTTCACCCACCCGCGGCCGTATTTACGAACCAACTCCTTCAGTTCCGCATCCATTTTGTTGTCCCAGTTCTTTTTCGTCGCTTTTTTCTCGCCCGTTATCAACCGCCCTTCCTCCCTACTCTTTCTTCTCTTAAGAAGGACTTTTGCAACAGGTGTTGGCCTAACAATGGAAACAGTGGAGGGTCTGGTTGATGCTTTAGTCACGGGCGGAGGAGAAGGAGGCACCTCGTAGATTTGATCTCTCACCCCCTTTGATCCCTCGCCCCCGCCATCGCCACAATTAATTGGAGAGGCATATCGTGCAGCTGACGAAGAGTCTATGGAGGACTCTACTGCGTCCTTAGTGGGCTGAGGAGGCGGAGTGTCTCCTATTGCGGGTACACGTGTCGCCCCTGGCTGGGGGGATATGAAGCGACGTCGCTTCTTCTCGGGATCAATTGAACCCCCGCCATGTACACTGTGTTGCTTTCTGTGGCCATATTGCTTAGTAGCGGTAAGAGTTCGCCCACGCTTGTGGGTTTCACCTCCCACCTGCCCGGTACCTGCTGAGCGGACCACTATTTAGTATAAAATACCCAGCACAACACATTGGTATATGATGGGCTCTGCCAACTTACTTGCTAATCTCTGAGAGGAAATGGGGTGTGAGCTATGAGGAGGGTTTAAACACACTTTCTTGGGTGGGACCTCTCTGTTAGTCACTGAACGTGTTTTCGCCATCGAAATTGTTTTCGGGTATTTTGAGTGTTGTTGGTGTTTTTGCTGTTGTTGTTGTTGTTAGTCCTGGTATAGGAGCGGTAGATACATGTTATATAAAGCGGAATCCTGCTTCCGCTTATGCCCTCTTCCGAAAATTATGCTCTCCCCCACCAGGCTATGGTCTGCTTGGGTCCTGGTGGGTCCAGCCGCCTCAGACGTGCACAGGCTCACTCAGGGATCTGTGAGGTGCAGAATCGAGATCCTTTTACGCAGCGGTCTGGCTTATCACATGTTATTCAGAAGCAACAGGTAAGGTCCTGCTTGTACAACACTGAATTCCTGCTTGGTTTCCTCCTCAAGAGCTATATGCTCTCCTCTAAGTTTCTGCAAATAGTATATGCATTTCTGCTTGTCAATCTGACTGGGAGAAAGGCGGCGGTTTATATTCAAGACCGGATGAAAGGGCCGCAGTGGGTGGCAATAATTGCTGAGGCACGCCCTTGAGGACTCCATGGGTGTAAAAGTATAAAGTCACGAAAACACTAGCTCATGTATCACAAGACTCTAAACTATTTCTATGATTTGGGATATCTGTCATTATATACACATCAAACCCCACAACCAGCACCCAAACATTTGGCCTGGTTCTCCCCTTGCGGGCTGAGTAAGTAGACCATAGAAAACATATTATTCACCAAAGAACGTTTGGGGATAAATAGTCAAGGCCACTTTTCTCTCCATCACAATAAACCGAGTGAGGGGAAGTGAGGGTCGGGGTAGTTTTCATACTAGCCCGCCTCACGACTTTTATTTAGATTAGTAGCCAACCTATAGCCAATGTTTGTTAACGTTCAGTATAGTCTGGGACTGCATGAAACAATGGCGTGATTCAAAAAGTGGAGACCATTAACCATAGCTTTGAATTAAGTATTGCGAGCCGCCAATTTCAAATGACACTCCAAACCTGACAGTTGTGGGGGACAGAGTTGACATCACCCCGCCCCCCCTCACAGTACCATTTCACAATGTCACCTTTATTAGTCTAAAACTATACCCAAAGCCTTAGCCTACCCGGACGCCGCCAAGAGCAGTGTAGGCTCTGATCTCTCCCTTGGTAACCGCCCGAATAAACCCACTGGTAGCGGTGCGGTGTGTAGGGCCCTGGGGGAACTTAGATATGCCGGAGAATTTGCGCCCTGCTGCTCTTTTTTGGCCAATCACTTCCTGGATAGGGCACGCTAATGCATGAGAAAGACCCCCCAAAGGCTCACACATCCGCCAGATAAGGATAAAAACCACAACAACCGCATCCATCAACGTGAGAAGGAAATTTATTCCCCTTGTAGAAATTCACTCTAAAGAAATTTCAAATCTGAAACATGCAGATTGCTCATCATTTTGACACTAGCGAGGTGCTACATGTGATGTGATGCAACTACACGCTTACCAGCATAAGAACCAGAAAATTCAGTTGCTCATGGCAAGGATAATTTGTATGGAGTGGCGCCGTTCTCTCGTACAAATAATCCCTGGTTCCGTTACTTGGTTCTTTTTATACTACGGGTGTACTGCTGTTGCAACCACGACCACTGCCTACAGACCTACCCCTACCCCCAACTTCCAACTTCCAACTTCCAACTTCCAACTTCCAAAATTAGTGCGTCCAATAAGTGAGGTGAGATACTTTACATGCAAGTACATATGCGTGGTAAACGGCGGCGGCGCAAGTTGTAGATACAAAACCTTAGTAGTCCATGCATTTTAGCGAAATAGAATTTAGTGCAAAATGTACCTACTGCTTGTAGTACGTAGATCGGGGCGCCCCCGCCCTGCAGGTAGAACAAGGTCAACCAATACTCTACTTGGGTACGGGTATCCGCAGTAGCCCCAATCCATACACGTGCTCCGGGGTCCATTGTCTTGGACGCAATCATGGATAATCATTCGGTCATATCACATCAATCGGTGACCACTGGTTATTTTGTTTGTTTTTAATTTTTTTTGTTCATGACGTTCAACATTTATTTCACTATTCATACTCTATCGAGGCTAAAACCCTAGTCAAAAACAATCAGGAGAGCCGCAAAAAGGATGAGCCTTAGAAGTACAGCCGGCTCTTGTTATTGTGATACTTCATATAGTGATACTCTCGTTATAAGGATAGCAATCGGCGGTCCCGAAATACTCTTTTACCAGTATCTCCTTACTTCTTATAGTGATACTCGCCTTATAAGGATATATTCAGCACAGATCTTTCGGTCCCAACCGTACCCTTATATCGAGAGGCGACTGTATGATTAACAAACCTCTGCCCCCAACCCCTGTGCTACCAAAAAGCAAATCAATAGACGCCTGTGCCATTTTTAGTCTTCCCATCTTCCCCGCTGACGTGGCACCTCGGAAAAAGGAACTTCAAGTCAGCCACTTAAACCTTGTGAGACCCCCGGCTTCTCTCACCTGCTGTTGTGTAATGAAGTAAACAAAAACAAATTACCTGTTGTTGTATCCTCGAAACACAGAGGATATTGTAGGAACCAGAGATATCCTGAAAGCACATCCATCCACCTGTGTCCTCCCTCCCCCCAAGATCATTGATATATCGCACTCATGGTGAGGCAATCGGGGCTATGGACTATCAATTGGTAATCTGGGGAAAAACTAGCGATTTGACTATAAACCCCATCGTTTGCGTTGAAGCTGCGGCTTCTAGCCATATTCCGCCATGCATTTTACTCTCCGTATACCACAGGCCGTTTCCTCTGAATCGGCGTAATATTTAGAGTATGTAAAAAAAAAAAAACCCAATATTTCGAAAGTAGCCACCGGGTGAGTTGGGGACGGATCGGGAAAAAGCTCTATATGCAACATGTAACGATGACGGGATGTACTCATTAAAATGCCGCCGATCAACCCCAATTAAGTACGATTTGGTGGTAAGCGGTATTTTAATATTGGCAGAGTGAGTAGATAGGCCGGAGGAAATGAAAATTAATTGGGGGTGGTAATGGGAATTTGATGTCTCATATTTTTGACATAGAAATGCCCGAGCAGACATTGCAGCTTTAATTTACTCAGCTCATCATTTCCTTCATAGGCCACACTAATTCATGCGAGCCATTTTGCCAGTGGTAGGATGCTCTATACAACAGTCGCTACCTTCCACGGCTAATTTTGTAGAATAACATTTGCCGGGGGTTGTGTTTTGTGTCTCGTTAGAGGCGGTAATATTGATATATTGTGTCTGTTTATGAATTCTAACCCACCAGCAATCATTTCCCCTGCGCAACTCAGAAATTAATAGGTATGGCCGTAGTGAAGATATTGTAGCTCTCTGCTACTAAGCTATGGGAGAATTAGGGAGTAGAAGAAAACCCTTGTACTTTTGACCCTAGGGTGCCATGACCTTTCGAACGGGGCTGGATATAGCTATTGCGGTGAAATTAATTATCGTCTCCCCTGAGTAAGTACAGTAGGCACCAGTGTTCACAATCCCCATCAGTCCATGTGAGTAATGTGCTAATTGGTTACTAACTCACAAATTAGAGCTAGTCACTGCGAACCTGTAGACTCAGGCCCTGACTAGGTAGGCTTGTTCAAGTTGCCTCATCATCATTACCTTACGTATGATAGGTGCAAGAAGCGCAAGGAGGGGGCGGGGAAAGGGCTACAAATAGCCCTTGTTATAGCCCTGTTTGCTCTGCCCAAACCATCTATCTCTCAACCTTTTGATTTCTTCAACCTTCCCCATCTCCTTCTACCCTCCTGTCTTAGCACTTGAACCATGTGTGTAGTACATGTATTCCCCTTCGCCACATGCCAGCATAACTACCTGGCAGTATCGTATTGTATCAAGGCTGGTCATTGTTTACCCCATTACATAACTACACCCACGATACTCAGCGGATGTCTCCAAGACACATGCCGCAACGTCCCTTCAGGAGCTTCTTGCCTATTGGCAAACATTCCAGCCAACCCTAATATCCTTGCGCCCACCGGCATACTTGAACCGCAAGCCGAATCTAGCTGGCGCATATGTTTCCCTCGCAACAATGATACTGAGTAGGCCCCCATATCCTTTTTATTTTGGGTATTTTTATGCATCGGTTTACTAAATCTTCTCTATGCAGGCTCGCGTTCACCGCGATGGGGCTTCCCCATGAGTTCTATCTTGATTCAATCACGTTACCTTGGAAACCCGAGGGCCATATCCGAAGTGGTAGAAGTCAATTTTCTACCCTCGAAGCTGTGGAGGAGGAAAGGAAACGGCTTGGTGTAGCTGACCCCTCGGATTCCGCCAATCCCCCTTTCAAGCCTACTCTCCTGATGTTGCCGCATTTCTTGCGCCGGATCCTTACCGTTGAAAACATCTAGTGTCATAATCTCGACCCCAAAACTCTCCACTAAACCGGTTCCTATGATGTTACCACGTCGGGAGTATCGGTTGAGTCTTCCGCTTCTGCTTCCATTTTCAATTCGTCATTATTGTAGTCCTGTCTTTTCTAGTATTTTCTTGGCATACCTACTTTCGTTCTCTTATTCAGATGACCATATGTGAGGCGGTTTGGTTCCAGGGGGCAAGTTTTGTCTTGATCTTGGTCGGCCCGGGTTTCCCACGATTTAGCCCAATATCATTTTCTAGGTCAACACTCCTGCCACTAAGTAGTTATATAACCGTCTATTTCCTTATACCATTTTCCTATCAAGTATAAAATCACTCAACAATGTACTCTCGAATTAAAGTTATCAACAAAATCACATACAATCCTATATTAAATTGTGCCTGTTCGCTCGATGCCCCCCGGTGCTGGTCATGAATTTCGCAAACCGTATTCTCACGTCTGAGGATTTTAGACGAACAGGATGACTTAATTCAGATTCGTTGCACCTAGAACTAGCTAGTGCTCAGAACCAATACGCGAACGATGATGTATTCAGAAAACGAGCCCGCCTATCCACCGATAGGAAAGCTAGCTATCAGCGCCTATCATGCCAACGCGCTAAGCGCTAATCTAATCTGATCCATCTACCAGCCGCGTTGGAGTTGGTCAAATCCTCTCTATGTACGGTACCTACATGGACTTCGGCCCCCCCCCCCCCTTCCTCCGCCCAATTCCCATTCCCGAGACCCATTGCCCTCCCTGCAGGCCTGTGTTCCGGGTTGCTATGATACCCACAGTCGGGGTACAGAGGTTTTGGTAGTTTTTGATGGCAAAATTTGTATGGGAACACCATACAAAATCAGAAATCCTTGAAAGACCATCTTGAAAAACACATCACACACACCTGGAACTCAGACAAAAGTATCAATTTTGGCTGTAAGCAGTGTAATGTAGCGCTTTGTAAGGAATGTTTCCCTATATTTCACAGTTAACAGTGGGAATCGCATATGTGTATGTTTAATAATCACTGCTTTCTTTTCTCTTTTGGGTTTTCTGGGCCCCCCGTGGTCTCCTTTCACTTCAACGGATACTGGCAACCAGCCTGCCTAACCATTTTTGGTTTAGGTATCTCGGATTGTAATTCCCTGCTGCTATTAATGGTGCCTTGGCACCTAAAACCTACTACTAATTGCATGATGTTTCCGAACACGACTGCTATTGCATACACACAAAAAAGCGCCAAGCCCCTCCTATTTGTATGGTATGCAATATTGGTCGTGTTCGGAAACGTCATGGAGGGACGAGCACACAACGGGTAGGTATTGCCCACTTCTTCCCGCATAGCAAAGATAAATGCCTCAGATCGACACAACGCCGTCAGTAGTCCGCGTTCCTTGTTTCGTCCTTCCCCTTTCGCAGTCTGCAGTCCGTATTCCTTATTTGTCCTTCCGCATAGCATAGATAAATGCCTCAGATCGACAGAACGTAGTCGGTAGTCCGTATTCCCTATTTCGTCTTCCCTTTTCGCAGTCCGCAGTCCGCATAACACAGATAAAATGCCTCAGATCGACACAAGGCAGTTGGTAGTCCGTATTCCTTACTTCGCCCTTCCCATTCCGCAGTCCGCAAGCCGCGCGGCATGATGAACGCGTCAGATCGTCTTTCCCCTTTTAGTTTCACGCTCCCTCCCGCAAACAAGTTGTCCTGTGCCACTCTGCCGCTTTCTCTAAACCATTGGCGTTATTTACAGCCCAATCCCCCAAGTGACACCCGAGTGATAATATGTGACTTTGTGTCGAAACACTATGTTGACCAAAAGAGCTAATTCAGCCTCGTAGCATCTTATGGTTGCTGTTTCTAGCTTCTGTTTTTTTTTTTTTTGAGGCTTGTCCAAATTTGTGGTGTTTCTTGTCGCATGATCATTTCGCCAATGCGCAGCTGGAGGCAGAGGGGATATCTCACCCTTGAGGGCCCCCGACTATTACAGCGCCGCTGCATCCCAAGATCAAGAGGCTGGCCAGTTTGCTTACTAGAAAGCCAGTCCTGTTTGTGCGCCTTTGCCTACCAGAAAGCCGGCCCTGTTTGTGCGCCTATGAAAGCCAACTCCCCCGAGTGATTTCTGATGATTGTACACATTCTCACACGGTCCTCTCCCACAGATATTTTCACTACCTACATCTTTCATTTTCTATCCATACCGTCAATATCTGAGACATCATGAGCCTTTTCACCGACGATATCATTCTTGTCACTTCGCCCACACCGCAGCCTACTCCAACACTTTCTTCCCCCCTTTCTGTTTATAAGGAGTACCTCGATAAACGTCTCGCCGAAGTTCCAAATCAACAAAAACTATTTCCTCCCATTCTCAACGGCAACCCGAAGGCATCCCAACTTTCTCAACCCTTGTCGTACCCCATCCCCCCGCGGCAAACTCTCATTCTTCCGCCTTCGTCTCATAACACGATCTCTTCCAAGCCTTCCGCCCCAATTATACCTGACAATACTCTCCATCATGCCTCTCAAAATACTCTCCCAGTTCCTACAACCCCCCGCGCATATCTTACACATTCTCTCGATCAACGTCATTCCACTGTGGCTCTTGTCAACAATTTGACAACCTCATATGTCCAATCACTCACATCGTCCTTGCCTCTTACGAAACGTGATTGCACCGCTGCTCATGACGATCAATTTTTTCATCCCCGCGTTGTCTTCACCATGTCCTCAAAACTTTCTTCCAGGCCCCATGATAACTACAGTTCTCATCTCGAATCTGACAAAGTACGCTTTGAAAATGACACCTGGAGACATTATTTTAACTCTGTTGATTCAAAGTTTCAATTTACACACCCAGCTTCTTCCAGAAACCTTGCCGCGTCTCTGAATCAAACTTCTCAAACCCCGTAACTTCCAGATGAAATGTGGCTCGATTATTATAATTCCCTTCAAACCAAAATTTAGTGTTGATAAACACTTATTGTTTGTTTTTTCTACATATTGTTTGGCAAATTTTCCGTACTCTCATGTTGTCTTTTACTTAAAGCTCTTCGTTTGTCCTTTGTGTGTCACGCTATATGCGTGTCAGGCTATATGTAATAACTGCAATTTACCACCCATTGATGCTATCGATTAAAGGAATACTGTATTCTTATTTCTTGCAAATTGATATAAAGTCATATTCGGTGCTACTTAAACGTTGATATCAAGTCATATTGGCTGCTACTTAAATTTCCCGGACCTGTATGCTTTGCTCTCGGCGGAGAGCTTTGCCGGGCCCTTGTCCGCACTTATTGTTGATCCTGATTTTCTGTTGATTTTCACACATCTATGTATCTGTCAGTCTTTATTTTTCCCACCGCGAACCGGCCCGCCCTTGCCATTATTACTTATGCTTAAATGAAGGTGAAGACAATCTATCGGTTGTGGCACTAGTGGGAACATCAGACAACACGAAAAGGCGCTCTTTACCAGAAGGTTCCGTTTGCTTCGCCCCCGCGTGGCCCCTGTTGCTCCCATCGTGCCTTCTTCCTATTCTGTCCTTGAAAAGCCTATCTATATGTATAACACTCTGACTTCCCATACACAGCCACCACCACCCACCACCCACGGCACCCCACCCCGGGAAACTCCCTGCACAGAACGGTGCATTGTCTTACCTATCTTGCACCCTGGCGACCCCTATGTTTCCCCTCACCTGAGAAGGCCATACCCGCATGTTAGCCCGCGTGCTCGTGCCTGGTTCCCACACCTCACTCCCCCTTTCCCGGATAACTAATTATTGCCTGGGCCTGTTCGAGTGAGAATCCATGATCCAAACACCTACCCTCCCAACGCAATCCATGCCTTGAGTAGTGGTTAAAAGGGCCTGATTTCCGGTATTTGTAGTCACGCCTTGGCATCCATCAGATAAATCCCTCTTCACAGTCCGTACACCCCACTCCGCATATGCCGTATGATCCGGGGTAAAGATAACTCCTCAATCCCTATTCGTAGTTCACATTCCAAAGTCCTCAAGTGCCGTGTCTCTGGGGGTAATGATCACACGTACGACTATTACCACCCCTCATGACTTCTGGTTGCAAAAATGTTTTCCGGGGATTGGACAAATCCATATATAACGGGTTTTGACGGTGCAGCTTAGCAGGTCTTCTTTTTCTCCTCAATCATTCTTCAGTTTACAAGATGTGCGTTGGCCATGCATACATGTTTTCCTGTACCCACACATACTATAGTCAGAAGCATGCCTCTCATACCTGTTCTCAGCCCATCGGCGGGCGTGCTTGTACGTTTGCATACATTCTACGTCAAGTTCCTACTGAATGTGGGCAAACTCTTTGCCGGTCCTTGTTGCCTCAAAGCTTTTTAGCTTTTGAGAGCACCAACACACCCCAATCTATAAACCTGGAAGGTTTTCTCACGTATTCAAATGGGAAAACCTGGCGAGTCACTTTTCTTCCATCCGACCTCAAGCCGTACGCCCCCCCCCCCTTTTTTTTTTTGCTTTTCCTAACATCTCTTAGTGACGTTTATATTCAACCCCCTGAAGCTTTGCCAACCGATGACTATCTTGCGTTCCGCTTTGATTGGCGACCAGCAACGACGCCGTGTATGATGAATATACTTTGGTGCAGGGAGGGCTGTACTCCTGTTTCTCTTCGTCGTGGAGTGATGCAGCATCCCCACTTTGGACATATGGCAGGCAGAAGCGGTGGTGAAACGGATTACACATATCCCAGCATGAGTAATCGCCGTATTCTGAGAAATTGACATCTGATCTCATTTGTGGAGGAACATTGAATGTAGCTTTTACTTTTGTCCAGTCTATGGGGTGAACGTTGTCTTTTAAAGAGATGTAGATTAGAGATCTAAATCCGAAAAATGCATTAACCAACTGAGCAGCTTTTAAGAACGAGTGATCACTTGTGAACCCCAATGTCTAATATCTATGATCCCCGATATGCACCCATTTTCTACTTGACACTTTTTGTAGAAGCAGAATGAACAACACCTAGTTTAGGCATTGACAGGCCCACCCCATGCCTTCTGAGTCTTTACAAATATTCCCCACCTCAACAAACGTCACTGCCTCACAACTAAAATGCAGCATTGTTTAAATACAAACTGTCAGACACGATTCTTCTATGGCTCGTCCGAGCGGGAGTCCCCCGACACTTTCCCCCTCGCTCGATGTTTGACACCGAGAAGGAACCCGGGTAACCATACCCGGCATTGTCGTATCCGTCTTGCCGTAATCGTATCGCCAGGTAAAGGATACTTCTCTTCGAGTTTTCCAAGCAACTCTTGCTCCGCCGCTTTTCGGTCATTCTCATTAATCTCGGTCCAACTGTCTTCCGCAGTGGCCCATTCGGGCTTTTTCTTCCAGACGTCGTTTACAACTGCCCAGAGTCAGTTCACCAAGGCGAGAAACCAATAGACGGAAAGAGATTGTGGAAGTACGTTGGTGAATAGGCTTCCTGCCAGCCCTGTTATTGATTCCGATTAGCTGATACACCCGTTTGACCTGTTCCCTCCCATATGCGGGCCTTGAGATCGGCTCTTCGGAGACATCCAAGTCATGAGGGGCGGGCGTGGCGTTGCTTGTGCTTTGGGGGCTTTGTGGGCCACGGATTTCGTCGGTTTGCGTCTGTTGGTCAGACATTTTTATTTATTGCGTAGGAAGGTTGGCGGGTATGGGTTTGAGGGGGGGGGGGGGTCAGGATTTGTGTAGCTTATGTAAGGGAGGGGTTTGGACTGAGCAGTAGCGTCGACTTGACACTTCTTATATACCTTTTCCCAGGTCGCATGTCCTGCGTGTTACGTGTCGTTGGGTGCATAGGGTGCGCAGCCTTGGCTTTTTATAGTGTGGCGCGGACTCTTCAACCAGGTGGTACATCAAATGTCTGTCAGATCAAATCCTCTGTATAATAGATAGCTTTTGGACTTGATGTTGTATAACACGAAATCGGGGGTTACCCGACCGGCGGACAGAGAACACGACTTCCACTCGCTCGGAACCCTTGGGAAACACATCTCTAGAAGGCACGGCGCGCAAATATCATCCCCCAACCAAATAACCTGTCCTTTCAACAAGTGTGCGTATCTATTGGACGATGGTGAACCTCTCATGGACTCAACCCAACCTGTATAAATAATTATCCCGATGATATTTTTGGCTCCTGTTACATCCCCACTTTCGTTGCCCTGTACCTCGGCATCCCGATCTTTTCTTTATTCGTCCTTCTTTTCATTCCACCCTTGCACTCCTTTACACCCGTTCTATTTTGTTTCGCGAATGTATGGTATCTTGTTAACGGATATATAACGCAGATACTTCTGGATGAAGTTCATTGCGCAGTCGCGCGCTCTCCCTCATGTTGTTTTGTTTTATATATACATGTCTTACACATTTGCTCTGTTTCGAATATATTTCTCGCGAGACCAGACCAAATCGCCGCTAGGTTCCGCCACCTCAAGCTCATCCCCAGCCTGTGATATATATTCGGCCGCCAGTTTCTCGTCCAGCCTGACACTTATCAAATGCGGGGGGGGGGGGGTAGTAATAGGTCTCCGAGACGAATACGGTCCCAAACTGTGTTTGTGGAATTGTTCTATGTATTGTTTCCATACATAGCAGACTATAAAGAAAGGGTTAGCAAATTTTAATATAGGAGAAATAAAACACAGAGTAATACATATCCCCGCCGTTCACCGTAATGTCTTTACATTCGAGGCCCGCAGTAATGATGGTTAAATCAAAGGTGATATTGGCATCGTCCGGACCACCGAAGAGAGTGGCCACATAGGCGCCGTAGGTATTAAGTTCCGTGCTCCTCAACCTCGGAACTGGTATGAATAGTTTCGAGGGCCCCATGATATATTTCTCGTAGAGTTGAAAGAGAACATTCGCAACGGCCTGCGCACCAAAGGGTGAGTCAAAGAAGGAAAGGTGTCGGCCACAAGCAACACATACCGAGCACATGACAATTTCTTTATTGACGGACTCAAAAGTGGTGGAGCCCAGGTCCCCACATGACTCGCGCGCTTGTACAAGGTTGAGAGAATTCATAGGGACCATGATGCGGGAGCGCCGCGGGATCACTAAGAGGCCGTCATCGTTCAGCCTCTGCATGGCTATTTCGCGCTGCGAGTTGAAATCAAGATTGTCACCGCAAAGAGTGCGAACTTGCATTGGTAAATAAATAAATACAAGTTGGGTTAGAGAAGGGGAGATGCGCGATAAAGCAACAGATATTATAATAGACAAGGCACACCACAGCGGGATAATGGATGTCACAAGGCAAAGATATAAGACGTAAAAAGCGTCAATGCACGAAGCTAGCGCAATGCGCGCTTTTAAATCATAGACACGCATCTCAAATGTTTCAAAAGAGTCAATACACAGCAAGGGACGATTGGTCTTGCCACCGGGGATGGCTGCACACGCCTTCTATGGAACCAGCGTAGATAAGAGTCAAAGTCAATAAGAAGATGATATTGATTATATACGAAGATAACCAACAAAACTTGGATAACACAGAAACCGGTAAACAACAGTAATTAAGAAAGAGAGAAACATAATGCGGCAAGAAATGCACCAAGTAGCAAAGTGACAACAAATATCACAAGGATGTTGAATCATGGGTTGCCGATGCAGACCTATAATCGGGATAGCTGCGCCTATATTGCAAAATCGCTTCGTATGTGTTTTGAACATATTGAAGTTGTAGAAGTATCATCGAGGGTGGGTTCCTAATGAGATTAGGAAGAGAAATGAATAGAAGTCTAAATAGGAGGGAATACCTCTTCTTCCGCTGTCGGTGTCATAGGTTTGCCTTGAAGAAGGGCATCACACTGTGAACCATTAAAATTAATTTTGACAGCTGAAAATATAGACCCATGTGTTGGTCCAAAGCGAGGCTTATTGATAATGATCTTCCCCGGGGTTTGGGAGCGTTGAATAGTTCTCCAACGTGCTTTCGCTCGAACCCGATCTCCATGAACGCCCTAAATAAAGATTAGTTGCATAAGGAGAAACAGGCACCGAGTTGGTACACTGATTCGATAAATATATTGCCCCAACCTCCTGCTTGGAGGATTGGGGTTTAAGCAATTACCGAATGGGTAAAAGACTGTCTCCATACCGACCGGATTGGTCGATATGTACAAATTCCTAATACATAATAAAGCTCACGGTAAAGGAATGTAGATGGATTGCGATCGGGAGATTCGGGTCGGGAAGGAGAGGGTAAGAAAGGATAAGGTGTAGGGAAGTGAAAATTTACCTGTTGAGCGAATTTCCCGAGCAGAAAGGTAGCGCGACGAGAGGAAAATTGTCAGTAGTGCCTTTACTGAGACGACGCATCTCCTTTTGCCAAGTGTTGAGACAAGATAAATAGCATATTTGTGGGTAATGAAAGAATGAGAAATAGGTGGAGTGGGGGAGGATGAGAATGAAGAAGAAGAAGAGGGGAAGGAAAGTACTCAAAGGGGCAGACATGGTTGCAGAGGGGGAATGATGTAAGCAAGTTGTAAAGCTAATAAACTAGTCATGGCGGTGCAGCTTAAAGGTGACAAAAGTTGCATCGCTTATCCTATGGGCGGTCAACACAGTGCTGACCCTTTTTGGTGGGGGCCGGAAAGTAGCCAAAGTGCGAAAAGCAAAGTGAAGATGAGGCTGAAGTGGTCTGTGCTGTATCAAATTGAGAACAAACGCGTTCTGCTAGTAGTTTGACCTAAATGCGAATAATGTCAGATTGCGAAGATTCAGACTTTGAGCATGAGTGCAGCGGAGAGGAGATTTTCCTATGTTATTTATTGATTATGTTACTTCACGGCTTTGTCCTGTCGCTTTGTTATTGCCCTTTTCTCATAGTACATAGAATGAAAATCTAAAGTAACCCGGTTGCCAAGACTATATGTTTAGTAGAGGATGTTAATATCCTCCGATGACTTCCTTTGGAGGTGGTGATCTTCAGCTTGTTCCCTTGCCAACTCCCCGATTGAGTCTCCAGAACTATGGCCTGTTGCACCCATGGCCGTAGTTCTGGAGACTTACCCCTACCCCCGTAGTACTACTAGTTCCATGACGTTTCCGAACACGACCAGTATTGCATACACACAAAAAAGTGCCAAGTCCCCCTATTTGTATGGTATGCAATATTAGTCGTGTTCGGAAACGTCATGGAAGGACGAGTACAGGCAGGGCGCCAACAATTACGCCGGGCAGCCGGGCATTTGTGGACATCGGACCCAATTTGTGCCAAAAATTGACTTATAGTTTAACAAATAAAGCGGCTCCTACGATTCTTGGCAATTTGATACATGATTCTTGGCAATTTCAACTTGAGCCTCATCAATTCTTGGCAATATGAGTTCAATTCTTGGCAATTTGACACTTTTCTTGTAAAGAGCTAGTATATATCAGTATCAGAGAGTCACTTGTTCTTCAAAATAGACTCCTATATTCATATTTCAGCCAAAAGTATCATTTATTGGGGAATCAAGTACCCTAAAGCACTGAGCGAAACCCTTGGCAACAATTACAGACAATTGTGGAGGCAGGATTGAACGGTTGGTTTTGCTGAACTGTACAGGGCTTGCACCCACTCGAAGATTCGAACATGATGGTCACGTGCACCAAGCGGAGACTAGAACTATATAAAGGCTTTCCTTACTACCTGCCGATTATCAACAACCCGCCCACTACAACCTGCCCACCGCAACCTGCCCACCTCAGCCCACCTCAAACTACCCACCCCCCTCAAACTCCTGCAACATTTCAATTACAACAATAACAAAGAATCGGGGGGACCTTGGGGCAAAAAAATCTTGAGTTGCATTGCCTCAGCTTCTGCGTCTAAGTGTCCGATCCGCGATCGCCAGAATCCCCCAGCCTATTACCGCCCGACTCCGCTTCACCAACGGATGTTACAACTTCGACAGTGCAAGTCTCCGGGCGTTCTCCAGGCCATGATGCACCTATTGCCTTCATGGAGCCTCCTACGCTTGAGACTCTCGATTTGGCCCCACCCACCAATATAATATACCCCTGCCTTCATACGAGGAAAGGAAAAAACCGGGTTTCTTTTTTAACATCTTAGGGATAGGGCCCCTTAGAGCGGATAGAAAACCTCTCCAAGATAGTAGGTTAGTACCGGAACACTCACGCAATTCTTTAGGAACGTTTCATTAACCGGCTCGGTAGTAGTAAGTTTTGTCTGGAGAGCTAGGCCAGAATGGGCAACTACACGAGCCAGCTGGGCCGAGCTTCAGGAAACGGAACGGACTTCGGCGGAACTCGATTTACGAGAAGCTTCTTGAGGAGTTGTACCCACTTCCTGGTCATACGGGCAGGCAGGTACGGGCATGCGGGGAATGGTTGCCCAACTTTTTACTAGCGGAGAGACATACACAGAAGAAGAGCTATTCACGCCGGCGCCACTAGTTCATCTTACTTGTATTTTAATGGAAGGAAAAAGAAACTTAAAACATGAATGTTATGATAGGATAGATCAATATATGCATACATGTATCTAGCTAAATCAAAGGTAACTTCGACGTCGTGTGTGACCGGCCACTAACGCCAGTTTTTGCTGTATGTGAACCTTGTATAAAAACATAAACATTTATCTTTGCCGCCACCCTAGAAATGGTAGGGGGCATGTGGCTTAGACTGAACGACACCGCAACGGGAGTACTAGCAGGTCTCAGCCAAATATTCACGTGACCTGCACTCTGAGAATCACGTTGGAGGGCGACCCTGTACCCGTTTACCACCATGATGTTTCCGCTAAGACTATCATCATCTATCTACCCCACCATCACCCACCACTACCACCAATCTCTTTGTTCAATGCCCTTCCCCTATGGATCTATGTATCTCTATCTTCCCTCTCTCACACATCATCATCTTCGTCTCTTGTTCAACCTCTCTTCCTAGTCGGAATCTCTCTTCTAGGCGGAAGTTCTATCCAGATACCGACGTCCAAGGTTAGACCACACTATTCCTCGTATCTCGCCATCATCTACCTCCACCAACCACTCAGAAACTCAGTCATCGTCCTCATGGGATCCAGAGAGCCAGTCCACCACTCTCCCGTAAGCAACGGCCGCAGATGCAGCCCTCCTTCAGCAAGTTAATACAGTCCTCCATCAGCTCAGCCGTGTATTCCGTCGTCGAGGCCTAGAGTAGAGGAATTAGAGTACTCTCATTGCGAATTCATTGGTTTCCGACGAGCCCCTCCACCCAGCCTACATCCCCATGGAGCCGATCCCATGTATTGGTGGTACAAAACGGGGGACCTGCAGAGCACCCATTCCTATTGTTCGTAGGAACCTCACTCCCGAAGAGATGAGTTGTTTCACACGACCCCCCATCCTAAATTCCTGAAGTCGGAAATCTACATTGGCGGTAAAATTAGAGATATTTGGTGGAAAAATGTGAAACCAAGCACAACGGCGGTGTAGTGGTGACTCTTGATTTTTGCAGAGGAGGCCAGGCCCGACAAAGTGAGTGCGAAGTGGTGTATTTCTAAAGACAATGAAGCCTAACAAAAGTCCTTGGAGGAGGTGATCGCCCTATTCTCAAGTCTTGGCGTTGTTGAGAACGGGTTCCTCTGGGCAGGACTGCAGACAGGGTAACATGCCAAGGCGCGCGCAAAAAGACGATGTGTGTATATAGAGCCTTCTCCCACCCTCGCCAGCAGAGAGCAAGCGCCATTGCATTGCCAGTACTTCGAAACAACTATGTCAATACGCAAGCCCCAACCCTTCCTATCATGTGAGTCCAGAGATATAAGGACATTACTGAACCTGACTTCCGGGGAGGAGCACGCGTTAAGAAGGAGTGAGAATTACTGGTAACTTAACAAGTATACATGTAGTTTATGAGGCTAACGGCAGCAGCGGTAATGGAGGTATACAGAAAAGAGATATCAGCTTCCGACTACGGTGAGCCGTGGAGAGAGCTTTTGAGGACAAAGCCAGGAGAAATGACGCGGGTCGCGGGCGAGGCCAACAAGAGAATCAAGAATCTTAATTCGACAAAGCTTAAAAATATCGCCGTTCGCGCCTCATGGTATTCCGAGTGGGCGCTCTGTCAGCTCCATAAGAAGAGGCCAAAGGGACCGAGAGCAGAAGCTAAAGAGTCTGGGGCTGATGATGAGGCTGAGGCTAGGGCCGAGGCTGATGATAGGAATGAGGCTGGAGCCGAGGCTAATGATGAGGCTGAGGCTGAGGCTGAGGCTGATAATGATGATGATGAGGCTGAGGCTGAGGCTGGGGCTGGGGCTGGGGCTGAGGTTGGAGATCGGTTAGAACGACATGCAGCAAGTAAAGGCTACATAGATTTTGTATGTAACTAATAATTTCTTTAGATAGAACCGTATCGTAATACGAGCGAATCACTTGGATCACGTATTACAGTAGAGAAAAGTATATATTGATGATTAAGCTAAAAGACATAAGCAGTCTTGGCTTGTTCTTACACATGTGTGCCTTCTGTCTACTATGTACATGTATGTACCTACTCTAGTAAGATGAGGCTTACATAAGCGAGTCAGCAGTGTCACCCCCGGAGTCGAGCCTCATCTCCTTGATCACCAATCTCACGATACCTCAAGTATATACGTATCAGCAAGAGCAGCGCCCGTCAGAAGACGATAAGGACTAGACGATTCCACTGAATGCAGCCAAACCTCCCCGAACCGATCAATGCTACCATTTCTCGCTAGGTTATCCAGCAGCACTGCAATTATACGTCCTTTGGCGCGAACGGCTCCTCATGTCGTCAAATCTGAAAGGGAACGTCTAGAATGGATCGACGCATTCGCCCCGAAGAACGTCGGCAGGACGCCCCGAAGAACGTAGGTTAGATGCAAACACGAGACCAGCAATTAAACAGTGTAACCCCCCCCTCCCCCGGCCCGTGTTTAGACAAAGAACAAATACTAACCTCTGTCTAGGCAGGTTACGAAACATCGTCGGGAGAGCCGCAGTCATAGCTGGATGCGCCGGAGAACAAAGAAATGGAGTGTTTTGAGGACAATTCATATCAAGAAGCGGGTGTACACGGCATGGAGAAAGATAACAGTACGAAATATCCATCTCAGAGAGACAGGAAGATGCTGATACCTGTTACCAGTCCGCCATATACCCCTCTACCCTTGGATATCTCCTCGCCATCTCCGACGAAGTGCCAGATGTCGACATGCGCCAATTAATCTATCTACCCGTGCCAGACGAGGAGGGCGGGCGGGATCAAGATGACAGCATTGAGAATCAAGGGGATTATACCCGTGGAGCTATGCGGTTAGGTTTTAGTAACGAGCTGGACGATACACGGAAGTCCCGCGAGGACTCCCGGAGAAAAACCAACCGATTCCAGCATATCAATATTCATACGGATCGAACCCAGACGAGTATGGTTATAGAAGAATGAAGGTATCTATGCTCCCAGTCGACGCACTATCATACGCTATACTTGATATCAAACACTCACACCGAGCCGCAAGCAGCGCTCACCCCGCATACGTTAAACCCAGGGAGGCTATGTCGGAGGTGGCTCCACCGGGCGCAAGGACGACGATTCTACACCTCTGGATGGGGACAGGGTACTTTTCATCGAATTTTAACTCCTGCAGTGTTATGGGATATACCAACTGCACATACTGCGGCTAGGATAGATACCTTCAACATATACATACCTCTAACTCACCACCTCAAAATGCGGCATGCAGACCCCGTGAGAGCTAAGAAACTCACAAACTACCGAACGAACGCTGAAGAGGCGCGGAGTCTGAAGAAGTACTAGTAGAGGACTTTTGGAATAGGAGTTATATTGGGACCAAAGGGCCAAAAGACTTTAGAGCCAAAATACTATTCTTACCGACGGTCAAACTTCCAGGTTTACCCGTTACCAGTTACCCCCGACGAACGAGTTAAACATAAGAATATGCTACTCGCAGGCGTCATTCCCGGGCAAAGGCGCCAAAGGTTCCTGTGGCCCTTGACTCGTGAGATGAAGGACCTTGAATACGGAATAGTGGCTCGGAATGGATATCGCAGACAGTCATTTATCTCAAGGGCCGGGGCTGATATGTTGGCTGGGGAGGAATTGATGCAAGGCTCTTGGTCATATAAGTACTGCTACTACTGCGCGGCGAGTGGTATATACAACGGTTATGTATATTGCCCTTTCCACACACCCCCCCCCCCCGGACGACGCCCCAAGAGAAAAGGTCAATTCGGAATGGAAGGCATACAACCCCATGAACATACCGAATCGAAAGATAATATACTAGATGCTAGGCTTCCCATATCACACTGAATATGGGAACCCGAGACTAGAAGGCTGCTACCGGATCACCGGAATATCTATACTTACCTGCTTGAAGTCTATCGACCCCCCACGACCATTTAATAGTCGACTAATGCACCCGTCCTCAATTGCTCCCGCTCGGAAAGTTATCAAGGATCTGAGGAGGTTCGAGATGAGCTCAAGGAAACAAAAGGCTCCAACCAAACCCGTTGAACCTAACTTCAAGTCCAAATCCCAGGTCTATCCCACCCCGGGGAGCAGGAGGAAGCTGAGCTCGAGATTCTCCTGAGCAAGCTCAGGGGCAAGGCTTCGAAGTGGGCCTGAATCTGTTACTGAACCATGTGAGTCGATGATTCAGTCTCTTAGGGGTAAATATGATGGTGCGGAAACTATTGAAGATAAGCAGCTCGCGTCGGAGCACAAGCTAAAGCAAGGGAACGACTCCATGAAGAAGTAGATCAATAAAGCTATTCGCATCAACGAAAGCCCTTCTGGTAATTGGAACGAAACCGCCGCTAAACGCTTTATCGCCGGTATCAAAAGCAAGAGCACATGTCGTCGTCGCTCTCGGCTAATTACATTAGCACCAGTTCCCATAATAATATAAACCTATATTAAGCAATTAATATTCCTATTATAGGGCTTTTTTTGATTTTTAATATTTTTTTTTCTATAGGCTCTTATTGACCTATGTTTCGATTAATCCTTATATTAGTACATGATAATACTTTATAAGAGTTATTTTATTCGGTGAAAAATATGGATGCGCAGGTAGGCCAGTATTCACACTTATTCTGCATAGGTAAATTTCACAGATTAAATCTTTATCTACTTCCCGATTAAATACTACAAGTCTTCGCTATTCTGCCTGCCTGCCTGCCTGCCTGCCTGCCTGCCTGCCTGCCTGCCTGCCTGCCTGCCTGCCTGCCTGCCTGCCTGCCTGCCTGCCTACCTGCCATTCCTGCCTGCCGTACCTACCTGCCATATCTGCTTGATTCGCTGCTTGATTCGCTGCTTGATTCGCTGCTTGATTCACTGCTTGGATATTTGCTGCTTGATTCGCTGCCTAATTCACGGATTAGCTCATGTATGATTAGTAGAGGCAGAGAGCTGGGGGGGGGGGGTGTAGAAATGAAGGTGTGGAGATGGAGGTGTGGAGATGAGGAAGGACGTGATATCTCCAAGTCCCAACCCTAACCCTGATTTGCTTACAGTTTTTGACAACTATTTTCCTTCGTACATGATTCTCTTCCAAAAGACCTTTAATTATGCCAAATTAGGCGCCAAACATCATCTTTTTCACCCTTTTGTTTAATTAATGGTCTTTTCGAAATTAAGGCTTTTTAAAACCATGCTGCAGTATTAGTGCTCAAAATCATACTTATAGAAATATCCGAACTGGCGCTAAAGTAGGCAAGTACTATACCTTCGACAAAGTAATTAGTCCCACAAGCCGAATGCGGGAAGATGACAGCGACGCTAGCGCTGAGTCGGACTCGGAAAGTGGTGACAGTAGTGGGAGTAGCGAAGAGGAGCCGGAAAAGAAGAGCAAGAAAGTATTAAAGAGGGTGAAGAGGGTCGGGAGGCACCACCAAGGCTCTGCCCTATCGCATCGAAGCGCTAACAAAGCAAGTCAGGAATTGGCAGAGAAAGGTGCCGGAAGGAAAAAAGGTCTCCGATGATTTAATCGAGTTAGAAGTCTAAGAGGGAAGGGAAGTAAGCTATAAGGTTTAGGCCATCATGACCATGACTACAATTTTAATCGTTAGTATGCAAACCAGTGTTCCAATAACCTGTACGAAATCGGTTCTCGGTACCTCCACGCTGTGAAACTGAATATCCTCGTGAGCCACATCGTGAAGCCGATGATCGTCCTGATTTTGGGAATTGTCGTGAGTTTGAAAATTGCTCCGAATATGATTGTCGATGTGGCTAATACGGTTACTACAATAGCTGTCTCGCGAAGAACAAACTAACAATCAAATGATGCTCTGAATCCAGCCCCCGCCCCCCTCTCGAAGGAATGCATGCACCTGAATCTTCCCTGGTAGAGTGGTATGGTGCAAACGCAACTGATAAGAGGGGAGGCAATACCTGGTACCAACCATGGAAGGAGAAAAGGCTAGACCACCGGAAGTCCCTCCCCGTCGGCCGGGAGTGTCATCAGTTATTGATCTCGACGAAGAAACCCTTGATGACCTAAACGGCGGCGAAAAACTAATGGCCTCCACCGTGGAAGCAGACCAACGAGTAGGAAGAGTAGGAAGAACTTGAACACTCTGAAGTCTTGTCCGTCTCCGATGAATTACCCCCCCCCCCACCACTCACTAACTTTTACCGTCCCTGGCGACCTAAATAGCTCCAACGGAGGCCCTGTGTTCACCCTTCCAAAACCCGCTCAGTCCGCGGCGACCTCGAACCGCTCCCTACCCCCGGCCGTACTGAATCCCTAGGCCACCGCACCGCCGCCTGCCGTTCCGCCGCATCACAACTCCAGAGCATCCACCGTCCCCAGTGACCTCAAACTCGGTGAACGGCAAAGCCAGGGCAGGCTGAAAAGCCCGCTTGCCACTTTGTGCACCCACACGTTACCTCGGGCCCCGGCAATGCCCAGCTATGATGGGCCACTCTTTACTTAAATTTTCTTTTTTACGAGTTTCCTTTTTCATTTGTTGCCCGATAGTTGGTGGGGCGTTTTGGGGTTTATTCGGCTCCGGGGGGGATAGGCTTTTCTTCACGCCATAGGGAGTCCCTGCATGCAATATTCTTGTAGCCTAGAAACAATAAGAAGTTATGAGTTAAAAAAAAAAACCCATGGCTAGTACAGTCTCCTTCCCCGCTTCTTCCTCGCTTTTGAAGTTTCCCCCCGCAATAGTAACCCTCATTGTGTACTCCATACTGCCGCCTTTGTAAGGTTTAGGGCGCGACGGATGCCAACATGGCAGGGGAATTAGTATTAAGAGGGGGGCGCTGGCCTCTTTCGCGAAGGGTTAACTTGGAATGATTAGGATAGAGCACAAACTACCTAGATTCGACCTATTTTATGTTAAGGCCGAACCAAAGGCTTACCCCCCCCTTAAATTTTCTCGCGCCGTTCACAGTACCAAAGACTATTATTCAAAGTGATGTTAATATATCGAATATCTCCGGCGCCCCAGATCTACTCACTTACCCTTGCATCTAGACTCGTACCTAGCCCTACTACTAAGGGGGGGGGTGCTGGAGCATTATAGTTTTGACCATTGGTGGGGTATTTTTTCAGGGTATTGGGAGCTCCCCATTGCTAAAAGATGCTGTCTGTCGGAGGGTCATCTATATAAAAGGAACAAGGTATCAATCAGCCTCTGATATCAGATTTGACCGCCCGATGGGACATGGGGAGTGCCGGGTTTTTTGCCGGCCTTTATCCCGAAGCTAGTGCTACGGACGTATCGATATGGCGAGCGGCAAGACCAGGGCACCCGTGCGGCGCTGCGCTTGGGGCGGGGCAATGAGCGTGTGGGCCGTGGTTCTTGGCGCGAGTGATGTCGTGTGATTAGACATACGAAATATAGGGCACGGTCTATCGAGTACCTAGACTTCTATTAATTCGTACTAGACTATAATATAGTAGCAAGAGGCACGCGGGTAAGAGATGGCTCTAATCTCAACAGGTCAATGCTTTACAACCCCGAGTAGAGCCGCCTCTCTGCCTGTCCGACTCCAAAGCACAAACGATACTCCCAAGCAAATATCCTGCAGCACACCCCCCCTACTACACTCCACTACGAACTTCCTACCGGTTCGCCCTTCGGCCCCCCACAGTAACCCAAGCTATAGCCGCGGAACCACCGCGAATCATAGATTATCACTCGCTTCGACCGCCACCGAGACCCGTTGCTCCGACACAGAGTATCACTCGCCTTCTCACTGACTATCACTCGGTTCAACTCGAAGACAACTGCCAACCTTGATATAAACCTTGAAAATGTAATACTGTCTCTTTAGCCTCACCAGGTGACAAATCACTAAACCACCACCTTAATCATAGAATCTCACTCGACCGCGCTACTATACTTCACATTGACCAGCTATTCCATGTAGGTTGGGTTCATGCCTATTGATCGGATAGTCCGGGGGGTTGTTCTTAGTTAGGTGTGGGGTAATGAAGGGACCGTACTTACAAAATGTGGAAGGGATTTTCCCGAGTGTAAGTATCAGTACCTATTGTGGGAGTTGTGTCTCCAGACGTTTAAAGTAGTTAGTGGTTAAAAAGAGGCATTATGTTAACATTTCTTCCAAGCATGAACTATATTTCAAGCGTCGTTTAAATACCTCCCGAGTCGGATGGTAAGCTCGGTAGCACTTGTCGATTAAGGGATTCAGTGCTGGGGCGCGGACTGTAAGCTAGGTAGTGTCGTTCTTGAGAAAATGAAGATAGGTGAATGAACAATCAAGTACTATACATATGGTAATTAGGGCGACCAAAACTACTCTCGGGCTGGTAGAACATATCAGCGCGAGAAAGTGGACAATAATTGGGGAGAATGTGGTCTTAGTAATATATATGCCCCTGAAGGAGATATCCGGTTGCTAGAAAGCGAGTGTCGGGTTTGTTGCAATAAACTAAATAACTATTATTAGCCTATGTGAGAAGATGATATTCTATGATTGAAAGATCAATTGTGGCGGATGGTATTTCCTGTGTCATGGGGTATTGTGGGGTGGCTGAAAAAGCTCTAGGCTCTGAAGTTTGAGGCAGATCGTAAAGCGAGGTCTAATAAAGTATCCACGAGATTTTACTGATCTAAAACGACTACGTCAATGTAGGCTCAGACTTTGGACAATCAGGTGGGCTGGAACCACTTGAAAGGGGTATACATTGGCCAATACGCAACGCTTGCCCATGTATGTGAAACCGGAGTCATATGGTAGCGTTGGTCGGACCTGAGATAGATTAGCCCATTACCATGATAGATTTGAGGGTCGGGGGTGGGTGGTAAAGCCTTCAAGGGAACACGGAGAGGATAGGAAGGTGACATTTGATTGTTCATTACCAAAGAGAATCCTAAGTAGAATTATAAGCAAAATATCAACAGAAACTGGGTGATTGGAGTATAGAATAAGAGGTTAAGTATGTTTGTGCGGAATATGTAGAAATGTGGGATCCTGTTCAAGGTTTAAATATCAATTAGGAGAGATTAGGAAGATTGCGAGATTTGGGTAATAATGGTGACGGAATCTATTATACTGCCCATTAGGTTGCTGTGATGTACATGTAAGGAGGTGTTAAATGGATCAAAGTGAACTTGTATTTATGACTCGTTGTTGATTAATAGACAACGATGAACTAGTTATTTAGATTAGAACAAGACTTTTCATAGCGTCGCGGGAAGAAGGATACTTGCTTGTTCTGAATCGGGAACGATATTTAACGGCTATTCAGGCGGGAGTCATAGTAGAGGTGAAGGTGTGGAGGTGGAGGTGTAGGTGTAGGAGGAGGTGTAGAGACAAAGGCGTGCGGGTTTGATATCTTCCGAGTCCTAACCCTAACCCTGAATCATATATGATTCTCTCTAGAAGACCTTATGTCTTAACGAGTCTTGGTCAACAATTATCTTTTTCACCCTTTTGGGGTGTTACTCGAGTAGTGCTCAAAATAAGATACGGACTGGCGCTAATGTACCAAGATTGTGCTACACGTGTTTGCCTTTGCCTCTTGGCGCGGCGCAAAGGGCTCACAAGCTACTCTTAGGCCTAAGGATTAAATACATCTCCATGCGACCTTCAAGTCTTGACATTAAAGTCTTGGGAAGAAATAAAATTTTCATGGCAAAAGACTCTATTATGTTTTTCAAGCCCACCTACCTCCTAAGCTATTACTACAACAAATTCTTTTATGCGTCAGCCGATGCATTTATGCACTTTTTGCGGCCGTAGAGACTTTCTTTTATTACCCCGCTTGGTTATTTCCATATCCGAAGAATTTGGTCCGATTCGCCATATGTATTCTGCTGACCAACTGCGCCAAGGGATGCGGTAAGAACAGGTCATACTTTGCTCTCCAACTTAAATAGGTATGGTCTCTCAAATTAAAGCAAGGTCCTTAGCTCTCTCAGTTATTCCACCTCTTTGCACTGCCGGACGCTCAACACATTGTGCGAAACCATGAACTATACAGAGACCATCGTCTTAGTTTTTCTTACCATCCTCGCCCTCTTCACCCTTATCTGCGTCATTGCCCTTCTTAGAACCATTTTCCCTTCCTTGCGCAAAGCGTAGGTATACCTCTTGGATAAACATTGGTTATCTATGTACTAATAGTGATCCAGTAAAGCTACTTGTATCAATGCGGGGGTGGATATACGGGCGTGCTCTCAAGTAGTATGTTCCCAACTACCCCCTCGCCTCCCGGATATGTCGGCACACCCTCGGAGAGTTGTGGTTGCACCCAGCCCGGCGGACACTTTTACTTCTCGGCTGCCAAGACTCCATGGAGAACCAGAACCCCCTCCACCAGGTCTGCCCCAACTCCCTCCACCCCACATCAACCTATACCGCGGGGCACAACCCGCCGCTTTGGCGGCGTCCTTTTTCATTGCGCCCCCTCAGATGCAAGGGCCCAAAGATTTAGCTTTCTTCGCTACCGTAAAATTTGGACGTCTCGGCGGGGGCAGGATAGATACACCACGGAAACACTTGGGAGGCCCAGTCGAGAATGTGGATCTAATTAACGCAAACCATTTCACAAAAGTCAAGAATCACAATACCTACCCTGCAAATCGGTACGAGCAGAAAGAGGGGAGCGAAGCACTCGGGGCGCGGCTGGGGCACATCCAAGACATCGATTTTGACGCGGGATTTAGGCCGGGCCTCAATGAAGTACGGATCCAAATTAATGCAAAGCTTATATACTCACTAACTAGTGGCTACAGGAGAAGAAATGCCAACAATATCCGGGCAGCCCACTTCCTATGGAACTGGATCCCCCCCCAACCGCGGCTAGTATCAACACTCAACGCGGACGGGGCGTTATCGTGTGCTGGAATGGTGCCAGAGGGTTTCGCGAGGGATATAGATCAAGAAATGGTCGATTGTCCACCCGAGATGGGCGCGGAGGAGTGGATGGGAGAGCCGATGGATGAAGATACAAACGAAAGAGACCCCACAGGCGGGGGGGACGCGATGAGTGTGGATTTGGAAATGATAGACGTCTGTGGAAGTGCTGTGCCAAGGACTCATAATCCGACCTACGGAGCCGAGGTGGTGGAGTTGTTACATGTGGCAAGGCGCTGGAGTCGGTGGGTCCGAGGCCGCCGCGGTGCCCAGGCGGGGAAGGTGCGCCAAGGCATATCACACAAGGAGCCAAGAGGTATCCTGCACAAGGTTACGGGAGGTGTCAGAAAATACCGAATGCGGAAACGAATAAGACGAACGGAGAAAGTGCGGCGCGTGCTGGAAAAATTGGCCAAGCAACAAGAAAAAGATAATCATACGTTCAATGTGGAATGGACGGTGCCCCGACAGGTGGAAAGGACACCACTCCCATCAAATAACGGGTATGAGACGGACAGAACGGTAGAATCCTCCTGGAATAACCGGTCAAGCAACAAGAGAAATATCCAAGGCGGACGGGTACGAGACGGACAAACGGTAGAACCCTGCTGGAAGAACTGGTCAAGCAACGAAAGAGATACACCCGGGTGGACGGGTACGGGGCGGGCGGGGCGCGGGATCCTGCTGGAAGAACAGGTCGAGCAACGAGAGAAATACACCTGGGCAGACGGGTATGAGACGGACAAAACGCAGAACCCTGCCGGAAGAACCGGTCAAGCAACGAGAGAAGTACTGGACGGGTACGAGACGGACAAAACGCAGTACCCTGGCGGAAGAACCGGTCAAGCAACGAGAGAAGTACTGGACGGGTACGAGACGGACAAAACGCAGTACCCTGGCGGAAGAACCGGTCAAGCAACGAAAGAAATACTGGACAGGTACGAGACGGACAAAACGCAGTACCCTGGCGGAAGAACCGGTCAAGCAACGAAAGAAATACTGGACAGGTACGAGACGGACAAAACGCAGTTCCCTGGCGGAAGAACCGGTCAAGCAACGAAAGAAATACTGGACAGGTACGAGACGGACAAAACGCAGTACCCTGGCGGAAGAACCGGTCAAGCAACGAAAGAAATACTGGGCGGGTACGAGACGGACAAAACGCAGAACCCTGCCGGAGGAACCGGTCAAGCAACGAAAGAAATACTGGGCGGGTACGAGACGGACAAAACGCAGAACCCTGCCGGAGGAACCGGTCAAGCAACGAAAGAAATACTGGGCGGGTACGAGACGGACAAAACGCAGAACCCTGCCGGAGGAACCGGTCAAGCAACGAAAGAAATACTGGGCGGGTACGAGACGGACAAAACGCAGAACCCTGACGGAAGAACCGGTCAAGCAACGAAAGAAACACTGGACGGGTACGAGACGGACAAAACGCAGTACCCTGACGGAAGAACCGGTCAAGAAACAAGGGAAATATCCCAGGTATGGGACGGACAAAACGGCGGGACTCTGCGGGAAGAACTAGCCAAGCAACGAAGGAAATACAGGAAATACACCAGGTTGGCGGGTACGGGACGGACAAAACGGCAGGACCCTGCTGGAAGAACCGGTCAAGCGACAAGGGAAATATCCCAGGTACGTGGCGGGCGAAACGGCAGGACTCTGCTGGAAGAACTAGCCAAGCAACGAAGGAGGTGCGTCAGGATGGCGGGTATGAGACGGACAAAACGGCAGAACCCTGCTGGAAGAACCGGTCAAGCAAGAAGAGAAATACTCCAGGAGGACGTACGAGACGGACAAAACGGTAGAACCCATGCTGGAAGAGCCGGTCAGGCAACAAATGATATCTCTCGAGAGGGCGGGTACGAGGCGGACAATGAAGCAGACCCCTCGGTCAAGCAACAAGAAAAAAACCAGTCTCTGATAGAAGAAAACTCGCACCAGCTGGATGGCGGTTACGAGACGGACGAAACGGTGGAAGACTCGCCGGAAGAGTCCGCCAGGATACAGCAGGAGGTAAACCTGTATATGATCCAGGTTGACCGGCAAAGACAGGCCAAGGCAGCAAAAGATACCCTGGACAAAGTTAACAAGGGGTGTATGACAAGAAACCAAGAACAAAAACAAGCCAAAGGAAAGAAAAAAGTACGATTCTTGCTGGGGGAATCTGGCGAGGCGGCAGAATCTTCGATTGAAGAACTGGTCAACAAATCCGCCGCTTTTGGGGCCCCGCCCCAACCAAATCTCCCGCGGGTACGGAGCGGCAAACAGGGCCAGGTGAACCCGCACACGTCGCCCCAGTCGGCGGCGGATTTTGGCGATTCCCTATCCCAATCGAGAGAAAATCTGCAAATCGACATGCAACCTATAGACCCTGGTACCCTCGGGGCTCTGCGCCGTGCCTGGGATAACCCGCCGGCGACCCAGACAGGAAACCTAGATATACTCCTTAGGCAGGTTGAGGCATAAATAAGAAGACTAACACCATCAAAGGGAAGGGCACTTGGTGTTATTAGTCCGAACCCGGCGAAGGCCGGTCGTCGGTAGTTGTGGCGGAGAATATTGGGTGGAGTGGCGGCGGTGGAAGCACCCTTGGGTGACGGGTGACATTAGGATATAGTAGCGGCGATGGTGGCAGAGTTGATGAGGCCAGAGCTCGAGCACTCTACAAGCTTTTCATTGACACTAACTAGGTTATGTTTGGGAGAATTGCATCTCTTTTCTCTTTTGCCTGGGTTACGCAGGTGAACACACGGGCGCAACTGGGGTAAACCCGACAAGGGCGGTTTGGGGTTCGGGTCCTGGGATCCACGCCGCATCAATTGGTTGTAGGTTAGTGAGTCTCCTTCCAAAACAGAGCTTGAAAGTTGAAACTAAAATTCTCAAAAACCCCCTTGCCGGGGGGGGGGGTGCTTGGGTCTAGGGACCGATCCCTCCCTCACCTCACACAGCGCTTTGCTGGGTTTACTCCGGCGAGCCATGTGTGTTCATATGCGTAACCTAGGCGAAAGATAAAAAGAGACGCAATTCTTCCAAACATAACCTCGCTAGTGACAATGGCAAAGCTCTGTAGTTTGTTTTTGCGCTCCTGGCTTCAAATATTCTGGGGTTGTGTGTGTGGGGTTGGGGGGGGGGGGCGCTGGTTTGTTGGTTGATTGGTTACATGTACATGTCATTATAAGTTACTCGCTATGCCGCAAGAAGGGGGGGGGGGGGTGGGTGCGTAAACCGCAGAGGAATCTTTTTTGTATGGAATTTATGGAATTAGACCGTTAGGCTAGGCGCTAGTACAATTATGAAAAGTTTACACACCTACCTACCCTCTAATAGAACGGGTGTGCACCATAAGTGCCGGGAAACCCCCCCCCCCCCGCTCATTGGTTGAATTTGTATGTGCGCCATCTGTGACATTTTTGCTAAACCAAGACCCCCTGTGTATTTTTGCTTTGGGGAATCGAAATAATATCTAATGATTTTCTTTTAAAAAGCATAGAAAAAAAGCTACAGTATTGTCCTCCCCCTTAGCTCCCTCTGAATAGTATTTTGATTCATTAGTTGCTATGGAAGGTTATTATCCAGTTCACAGGTTTTTATGTGTCGTGCTTAGTCAAGACATCTATCTGTCACTATCAACCAAATAGATTGCGGTTTTCTGCCAAGCGCGCGTGCAAAAATACCACTATCCCTTAGACGGATGAAATCGTCAAATTCGCAGCCTAGACCGCGCACGCACTGAGTTGGGTATATTCGTTGCTCTTAATGGTTGATAATAACCATAGAGCCAATCAAAAATAGCTGTTAGCTGCCTGCTTAAGATAGTATTAGCTCAAAAAGGTAAGCTGCGAATTTGACTATATCATCCGTCTAAGGGATACAGTACCGGGGGTTAAGGGTAAGTACTGAGACGCCTGTTTTGGGGAATTTTAGGCCAAGCAAGTATTTAGGTAGCTTATCAACACGGTATTAGGAGACGGGACTACCCAAATAGACCAAAAAATATAGGCAAAAATATCAATGTGTTCTAGCTGGATGTAACAGGTATGACATTTTCAAAGGTGCGCACAGAGACCTTTGGTACAATCTCCTGAATACACCCGTGATAGAAGGGCTATATATACATGTAGCTATACACACCGTTTCTCTGGTACGTCACACCAACCTCATGTAGCTAGCTAGTGGATGCCAATCTTCGCTCTTGCTGGTTTGCTCTCTGATAGATGATTAGGTCATCTATTGATATTAACGATTAGATTTGTTGTGTTGCAATAAAAACCTAACCCCATGTTCTTCCTCTATTCGGCTTGTGCATACGATACCAGTCATTTTTTGCCTCGAAACCCATCATTCAACCCTTGAGTTGAGTGGCTCTAGGGGCGTGGGGAACCCATCTTCTCAAGCACAACCGCCCGTACAGCCATAGGAATGATCAATTGCATAGGCCATTCTAGCCGCTGGATATATCACAAGGGTATTTAGGGCCTTTTAGATGGCAGAAATCCATGGTGCTGCATCCGAACGGACCTTAACGAATTTCTTAGTATCACGTATTAACAGACGGGGCTCTAACTATGGTGAGACCGTAACCGCCCGGCACTGGCGGGCAGGGGGCCCCAACGAACAAAAGCGCCGGTTCTAAGGTCAGAATGTTGTGAGTCATTAATATTACTAGACAGGCCGAATGGCTGGTGGTACACGCTACGGTCACTAAACTATAAGATTGCACAGGGGCCCATCAGCATTGGAAGGCAGGGGAGTATCCAAACCGAAGATATCATGCCAGCTATGTCTATCTCTGCCGACATTCCGACTGTGGTCAACTCCAGGATTTTGTATGGGACCCAAAGGGGGTAGTCGATCAACTTCCTGCGCATCATACATCACTTCGGTGTACATTTAAGATTGGCCATACCGTGAAGTCGCCTACCCAAAATCAGTGTGTGCAAGGTCCAGGCTGCGAATTTGACGATTTCATGAATTCATCCGTCCAAGGGATAGCAAAATATTTCCTATAGCAAAAAATGACTTTGTAATCTTGTCTATCCCCACCTACCGTCAGAACGTTCTAAATAATAATTCTTGGTGTTTGTTTGCTGTATGCAATGGATATATCTAATTCTGCGAAATTATTGTTGACTATGGAAGCACTAGAGCTGCTGTTTTTATAATCAATAGGTCAACCGATCGATAAACTCCGCAGAGCTGGGAGCATCGTTAAACATGGACTGCATGCGCGAACAAAAGAGAATAATTCAAGGGAAAATTCTTTATAGCAAAATACTTCATCATGAGGGCAGGGTTTGGTTGCAGACACCTCTCATCCACTACACTATTAGCCATTTACGTGGAAATGTGCCGTCGCAGACATCTTTTGAGATATTGGGATAGAACCTGGCCCCGACCTAATTTCTTAGAGGGAAGCTCACTGCCAGTAGTACAGGCCCCAGTATTTCTTGGGGTTCCGGAGTGTAATTGTTCAGCAGGAAAAGATCCCCAGTCACTACTATCCCTTTTTGATAAGGGAGATAACGGGATCTGTTAGTAAAGCCACACAAAATTTGCTTCTTCTTGGGGGGTCAGCATTTTACTGACAGACTAAGGGATAAGGCACGAAGGACGATGGTATAAGATTAGAGCTATCTTTTATCGTTTTTAATCTTTAATTTTTAATTTTTATTTTATTTTTTATTTTTTATTTCTACTTAAGGTAAGCCTAACTTTTTTCTTTTTATTGTGGTCGCGAAACCTACAGCGTTCCGTTAGCTTGTCTGCGGCCTGCGTTTCGGGCACTGACTGCCTGCGTTGTTACTTGGGGAATGACCTCCAGCGTTCAGTTGGTTTTAATTTTTTTTTTTATATGTAAGATTCTTTCAGAGACGACTGAGCGGGTGGCGCCGAACTGCGTCTGGATTTTTCTTCTTTATTTATATGATTTAATTTCTTTGAGGGGGTTTGGTATATGGATGGAAGAGTCCCGAATCCCATAGGAACTTCTGTTTGTATATTTTTCTCTTCTCTACCAGCACAAAAAATGCATCACTTGATACATTTCCCATACTAGAATGGTGCACAAATGCATCAGCTGATGCATAAACATGTTGAGGCCTCTGTAATGTCGTCTATTGATGACTTTATTGATTACTTTATTGATTACCTTACTAGAAATTCGGTTTATTGGTATAGTTCTTAGTTCTAGTATATCAACTAGTAGCTTAGGCAGTGGGGTGTGGGCTTGAAAAACATAATAGCACAGGTTCAAACCCGGGACTTTTTTTATTTTTTTTATTGATACATTACATTAAACTCTTGGCGAAATGAGACTGTGATGCATTATAGATGCATTATGGATGCAATAGCCACCCGTTTATGGCATGATACATTATCGATACATTATGCGATGCATTTCTTGGGATGGTAGAGCTTTCGTTGGAGAGGGTACTTGCTGTGTTTATGCATGAGCCCCGAATCTCATAGGGAGTTCTATATGCGCTGCGGGTTCCGGTCGCCAACCTTTTTTTTATGAGGTTTATGTCTAATTAACGTGAGTGTAGAATTTTTGGAGATATTTTTTCTTGGGTACAAACTAGGTTAGTGCTTCTGAGGACTTTTTTTTTTCTAGCTAACGGTTAGGCAGTATCCTTAGGAGATAGACCATCGGCGGGGCTCCTCGTCAGCCCTCTGGAACCCCTTGTGCCACAAAAGGTTTACCTTGCCGGCGGTTGAGACTTCAGAACGGTTTCCTCACGGAAAAGCCAAATCCCCTGGCTAAGCCGCATTCTCGCTAAACGTGCTACATTAATTCAACGCTCGTTCATTACGGTTGCCTACGATAGTGGAATGTGAGTTTCTTTTTGAACAGCTTGCAGGAATGAGGACTCTATGAATTGCCTATCCTTTGATTTATCCCCTGGGCTGGTGAGACTCGCGGAATCCAGGACTTCCTGTTCGGGCTGTGGCAAAGTCACTGAGCCCGTCACTTTCTGTGGGTGTTTGCCAGAGATTGTTGGCATTTGTTAGCAAAAAGTGGGACAATTATTACTGAAATAGGAAGTCCTGGATTCTGCAAGTTTCAACAGACTAGGGATAGTCTCTCGCTTACCCGCATCCATTGGTATCTACTGTTTTAGGTTTTTACTGGAGAACGCCGTGAGTACGAACTTAGGTCCGGTGGTCATCTACCCACAGTTATAATTCTTTGAAATTTGCGCCTCTCCTCGTAGTCCGGGGAGCCGTTCTGGTTTTATCGCATCGCGGGGAGTGTTGCGTATATATCCTTCTTTTTTTTAATTTAATTATGTCGCTTTATAGTTCCTTAATTCGAATGTGTAAGAAGGATCCCATAGCTTGTGTTGTGAGTATTTTCTTTCCCTGTCCCGGCACCGATGGTTCTTCTCATGATTTCTTTGGTTTTTTTAAAGATTTTCCTGTACATTTTGTTAAAAAAACGTCAATTTTTTCTTTGAGTCCGAAGTTCACCAGGGATCGTATTCTTGTCCCGGCATCTTGGCATCTTGGCATCGGTCCCAATGGTTCGGTAGTCAAAGCCCTAATGTAACTAATGAAGGAATATTAAGCGAGAGGAGGATGCGACAAAGTAGAGGTGGTGTCATTAGGTTCTATGGGATTCTAGGGCATGATAGATTTGTAAAATAATTAGTGAAGATAATAGGAAGGAATACAAGGAGTGATTGCAATAGATTTCTATCGGTTTCTATGAACAAAAGTATATGTCATAATGGCCTGGCGGAAGAGCATGTTAAATAGCGCGGGGGGACTTTTTCTTTAGTTCTTTTTTTCTTTTCTCTCTGTCTCGTCTTCCTGTTATCTCGGTACATAAGAATATACTTCTATTTATAGCTATAGTTTCTCCTCTCCAAACTCGTCTTCGCAGGAGGCAACCCTATAGCCCTCTTGATCCTTGCCCAGGTTATTACCTGGTCTTCACTTTTCCTGCTTTGCTCTACACTCTCTGCCTCTTCTCTTGCCCTCGCCTTTGCCTTCGCCAGTGCTTGCACTTGCGTCCGCCCGGCTCTCTTCTCTTCCTTGTTAGTGCCCTAGTAGTACTGCCTATGCTCCTTGAGTTACCTTGCGTCATCATTGTCATCTGTCATAGTACGTTTAGTTACTCCGTCACAATTTTTAATCTTTTTAATATTTACTCTTTTGCGGATGCTCTTTCCTATTGGCGTTCTTATATTTGTCATTTTTTTCATGATTTCTTTTGTCTTTATCCGTATGACGGAGTAACCCGACGTAAAGTAGAAGATGGCAATAATCACGCAGAAGAACTCAAGGAGCACAGCTGAAGCGAGAAGAAGACCGACAAAGACAGGGACAATGCCAGACAGGTACAAGCACAGGCACCGGCAAAGGCAAAGGCAAGGGCAAAGGCACAAAGGCACAGGGCAGGGAGAGTGAGGACCGGATGGACCTCAACGGGAACGATGAGAAGTGCTATGATTGCTCTTTTTAAAGAGAGCGAGATCTTGGAGGCGGAGAACTATGGCTTGAGGATAGGAGTATATTCCTATATACTGAGATAACAGGAGAACGAGACAGGGAGGAAAGAAAGAAAGAACTAAGGAAAACATCTATGCCCACTATTTAACACTCTTTCCCCCCGCCAGTCCAGTATGACTTATATATCAACCCATAGAACCTCATAGACATCCGTCGCACCCACACCTTGTATTCCTCCCTACCATCTCTTCTATTTACATTACCAACCCATCACGACATGGAACCTCTTAGAACTCAATGACGACACTCCCTCCTCAGCATACCCCTCGTCGCTTAACATTTCCCTAACAACCATGACAGCACTTCGAATACTGAACCGTCGGGACTGATGTCAAGACGCTGGGACAATCCAGAGTGGAAGGAAAGAGCGAGGAGGGGTAGGCTTTGTTGTGGGGATTTTAGGTAAAATTGATAGATTGCAGAAGGCCTACACAAGAATGTTGCGGAAATGCTTTAAGGGATAATCGGTTTTACCTAGTGCTCCTCCTGCCTCAGAATTGGATATGGAGGATTTCATTTTGCAGTGTTAGGTAGGGTAATTTCTTTTAAATTTCCATTTAAGTAGTTGTTTTTTTCCCATATAGTTGTAAATGTTTAAATTTTTCTTAATCAAATACTTCCGCAAGACATATAAATGGAATGGTTCCGTCACAGATCAAACATTGGCCTTCTCCTAGTTTTGGAGTTAGGTACGACATCCACCTACCCGCTTCTGGAAGTAAACATTATGATAGTAAATTACGATCAGCTATCAATTTTTCTTTTCAGGATCCTGCGTCAAGTGGTGAGGTTCGTCCTCTTAACTTTGTTCATTAGGATTTTGATTAAAAAACTTTGATTTCTGGTGATGGCGCTTTGGAGGGGGTAACAAAAAGCAGGATCAGAGATAAAGCTCAGATTATACAAGTATTGGGGATCATTATGATTGCTTTATGGATTTATACAAGCGAAAGTCTATTTATCATTGTTGCGCCACTTGAAGGAGTTTGCTGAGTACGTAATTTATGTCAATATGTTTGTATTCTAGACTTCATTTAGGGACCTCAGCACATTTACGAACTGGGAGTCTCCTATGCACTAGCAGGGGAGGTAACTATGAGAGTTCAGGAAATAATATCCTGATTGTGAGCTTGGGTCTGAGATTGGCAATGTCAATCAGGGCTTGAGACACGCAGATTTTGACGAGTACAGAATGTAGGGATTATACGGATTGGCTTGTGGTAGACGATGATCCAATTATTAGCAACGATTTGATTTGTTAGTCTTTTTATACTAATGCCCGAAGTGTTCTAAAACCTTTCCTTCCATCAGCAAACTCAACTTATGACTGCAGTCTCCCAACAGTCTCCCGGGTCTTCTGAGAGTCTCCTGAGACTCCTGGATATTTTTTGAGTCTCCTGAGGCTCAGGAGACATCAGGAGACAAATGAAGTCTTGCTGATGAGTCCCCGCATTATTCTAGCTCCCTGTTTTTGATCTTTGCAAGCCTTTTTCTTTATTTCAATGGTATTTGATTCCTTGTATTCCTTTTTTCGTTTGCTAATTTTTATTAAGAGTGAACATCGAGTTTGGAATTTAATCCTTTATCAATTATTGTTTCTCGGCATCTTGTGTGTAAGGAATGCGGATTCCGAAAGTTCTGTTGTCTTGTTGCATTTGGGGTAATGGTAGAGATATGTTCAAGGTGTAGAGAGCGTCTTTCTTATGAAAGGGGTTAGGTTTTGGGACGAGGAACATCTGTATTCTGTTGTTTCCTCGCTTGCTTCTGTATCATTTGTGCAGAAGTGGAGGAATTATGAGCTTGGAAGATTTTGCCTGAAGATTTTATTTTGTGGGAGTAATGTTGTTACTAGTCTTGATTTTTTTGTGGGAAAGAAGCTTTAGTTTCCTTTAGTTGTGCTGTTGGGCGTAGTTTTGATTCTCTCTCTCATGGGGGATATGAATACTTTGGGGCGCCATAGCACGTTAGTTATGTTGATGGTTGCGACAATTGTTCTTGCAGTTTTGTTAATTGTAACGATCCTCTTTGTGGAGAATTGTAATGTACTTTAGTCTCTTGGTGTTTAGGATTTTTTTTTGACCCTCTTAGCCATTAGGGACAGACTGGCATGTTTCATTCTGACAAAAATAAAAAGTTCGTTGTTTTTGTGGGGGTGCGAAAAGATTTTATTAGTTTTTCAGCATGAACTTTTATCCCTATGAGGTCTTGAATCATGGTTTCTTACTTTTTTTGTTATATAATATCTATCGGTCGGTCGCTTTTTAGAATGAGAAGTGAGTTTGAAGCGTACCCAATACCTAGACCATTTATTATCTTTCGTAAGGACTATTTTTTACGACAGGACACCTCTCTACCTGAAAATGTCTATTAGACTTCTACCTGATCGGAGTTGTGAACCTCCCAAAATGAGAGCTTTGCCGATCCAAAGAGCGTCTTTGCATTATCCTAAAGTATTTTTTGAGATATAATTTTTGAATTCTTCTAGGTATTTTAATGATTTTCAAATTGAATTGGCCATTCTAGCTTTCAGTCGCTGCCGGTTGCTCTTGTTGATGATCTATTGGAGATTCATTTTTCTATATTTTATCTCCCAATGTTCAACTTGCGGCTAGTCAGTATTTGTATACATATCTACCTGTTATCTGTATTTATAGTTGTTTCGGTCTAATATTCTTTTTAAAATGGAGGAAGAATATTTTTGTTTATTTTGTGGGTAGTAGTTATATAGAGCAATTTAGGGATTGTTTCAACTATTACCTTTGAGTTTATAGGTCGAGAATAATTATTGCGGAGCAGGGCCTGTTTGACGGAATGAGGTCCATTATTTTAACGCGTTCTCTTAAGGAGATTTATAGAGAAGTGGAGTTAGTGGATTGTGATGATGCGGAGAGGTTGGTCGGAGAAGTTGTGAGTTCTATTAGTAGTAGCTCCTATGGAGTTGTTGAAGAGATGATGGGGTTTTTTAGTGGCTACAAATATTTTTGAGTTTTTAGGTATATGTGTTCACATATGTTTTTGTATATAGATCATTTTACCAGGGTACTTAGTTACTCGTTTGTTTTTTGGTGAGGGGTTTGTATTCTTTTTTCAAAAGGAGATGGACCCTTTTGGTTTTTTTTGATTTTTGATTTTTTGATTTTTTGTTATTTTTAATAAGATTTTACGGGGTTTTTTTTTATATGTTTAGGGTTTATATATTAAAAATAATTTTAAAATAACTACTATATATATATTATTCTATTCAAATTAATTATTACAATTAAAAGGTTAAGATTAATTGACATTGGAGAATTAGATTAAGGATTAGATAATAGAGAGTGAAAGGACGCAGTGGCGTTCCCTGTTGGGAGCTGCCTCGGAACGATCGCTCACTTTGATGAGTTAATATCATAACATCTAGCAACTTAAAAAAAAGATTTTATTATACAGAAGCAAACAAATATGTGTGTTAGTGACTGTGAGCAGCTGTATTTTTTTGGTTACTATTCGTTATGGTTAGTTTGTGGTTATGTGGGTTTGGTATACCTTTTTCATTTACTTACTTTTAAGGTTTCCTGTTTGTGATGAATATCGAGAACATTTGGTAAAATACGTCTTCATGCTTCTGATATGCGGTTTGGTGGCTCTGCCAGCTCCTAGGTATATTGACGTCTTCGGTGGAGGATACGTATAGGCCGTCCTCTTCATTTTCTTCTAGTATGAGGCTATTGTTTCAGAGGTTTTCCCAAAGGCAGTTTTCTTTTATCTATGTGTAGTATATTTCTTTACCCACAAGTGGTTTGCCGGTATCGTCGGTTGCAAAAGGATGATAGTTGGTTGTAAAAATTGGGGGTATACTGTTTCTTCCGTATTCTCTACCCACGTCAAAGTTGACGATCCTGTAGTACTTTCCACTGGAGCTTATCTTTGTTCCTTGTAGGATTCTCCTATACTTTTCAATGTCCTCGATTCTCACATCATCGATGTGGTTGACATTCATCAGCAAGACTTCATTTGTCTCCTAATGTCTCCTGAGCCTCATGAGACTCAAAAAATATCCAGGAGTCCCAGGAGACTCTCATGAGACTTGGAAGACTGTTGGGAGACTCTAGTCACAAGTTGAGTTTGCTGATGTTGGCATCGTTTCTGAGGTCATAGGGGTTCCATTCCTTGGAAATCTAGCATTGTTTTCTTAGGCTTTGAACACAAGATCTTTTTCTGGACCCTGTTTCACTCACAATCCAGAAAGCGAGTTGAGGTCCATTCCGTCGCATGTGGAGGAAAACGTTTTTCCAGCTGTTGATAGACTTTTAGTTTTAATGTATTAATATTGCTATTACTTTTAGGGTCCCCTGTAAACCGTTTAGTTTTTGGATGAGTTATATGGTTATACCTCTTATGTTTTCCATTTCTTTTCTTTTATTCCTTCAGGTAGTTCCCAGGAGGTGTTTTTCCTGGGTTTCCCAAATTTCTTATTTAATTTATTTTGTATGTTAATGGACTCGGAGGCACACTAATCTTCCTTGAGATGAAGCTGCTCAATTGCTTGGAGTACTTCTTCCATAGTGAGTTGTTCGCTGATCGTGTACCAACTGTCCCGCATAGACCCGTGGGTACCTTTTGTGGAGGGGTTTTCAAGTTTGGTGAACTTGTAGTAGAACAACTAGTCAAATGTGTCCCCCTTTTTGTTGACGTATTTCCATGTGTTGTACATGGAATGGACAGCTTGAATGTTCGGATGGTAGGTTTTGTGGTTAATTTTGATATCCTATGCCCTTGGTGATGATAATTGGTTTGGATGGCCTCCTGCAGCTGTGGGCATTTTCATCATCAGCCTTTTTGGTCTGTTAGTGCTATTCACTTCTGTTCTTTTTTGTGGATAACATCAGCAAACTCAACTTGTGACTGGAGTCTCCCAACAGTCTCCCGGGTCTCCTGAGAGTCTCCTGAGACCCCCGGATATTTTTTGAGTCTCCTGAGGCTCAGGAGACATCAGGAGACAAATGAAGTCTTGCTGATGAATGATTTCTCGTTATTTATTTACGTAGGAATGCTTTGAGTTTTCCGTTTCATCTTCATTTAGCTTATGGTTTTCCCTGCAAGCTATCCACTCTTGTGAGAATTGGTTCTATTGTTGCATAGCTGCTTGGAAAGCTTGTATGCTCTTATTGCATTGCGGGAATATTAGGAAGATGTCTTTTCTTTTTATGGTGAATTTGATAGGCTTTCTGTCTTTATCTTGGAATACCCATTATGAACCCTCTACCATATCTTCTGGGATGGTTATTGATTTGTTCGCGGAGGTTTTCAGCTATTTCCTTGTCTCTTCTTTGTCGTCGTTCCCTCGCGGTTTCTCCCGATTCCAGTGACATAGGCGGAGCTCCGAAAGGAGTTGGTGTTTGTTTCCTTAAAGGTAACGGAGAGGCAATTGAGGATCTTTGCATTCTTTGCTGCCGTTTAAGTGATTCTTCTGAGTCTGTTTCTTTGGTTATATTGTTTTCTGTATATGTTGTCGGAATAGATCTATGTTAGTTTGGCCACGTCTTACCAGCAATTAAAAAATTGAGCTACTAACACGCTTGCTTTTACGAGAGGGTTATTCCCTGGATGTTTTTTTGGACTCTGTTTCATCGTCATTGATGAAACCTTCGTCTTCGGTATTCATTTTGTCTTGTTGAGATCGAGTCGAAAGTTCCTTATACCTATAGAATTATTGCTTTTGTGGAACCTTCCCCTAGAAACTTTACGCCAAACACCTTGGGATCTTATCCTCTTTGGGGTTTTGTGTCCGCTAGGTTCATCAGCAAGACCTCATTTGTCTCCTGATGTCTCCTGCGCCTCAGGAGACTCAAAAAATGTACAGGAATCTCAGGAGAGTCTCAGGAGACCTGGGAGACTGTTGGGAGACTTCAGTCACAAGTTGAGCTTGTTGATATTTTCAATAGACTATTCCAACGCAGGCCTCTGCTTTGACCGCGATCAATGGTCTTTTTCAAGTGAGGCCTGATGCTGCCTCTGTGTCTGTTGTTACATATGAGTTGATATACCTGATAATAGGGTATCACGGCTCCACTCCCTGCATCCCGCCTGCTATCAACGCCTCTCCGGAACAGGGTTGTTAGATAGTATCGGTCGATGCCGGAAGTAGAACGATGGTTTAGAAAGGAGTTCAGGTAATAGAATTTAAGCGCTAGGAAGGATTGGGTAGTAATGGGATAGAATTGGGGTTATCGGGAATAGTATGGGTGATACGGAAGTAGGAGAGTTTCTATGGGATTCTTTGGTATGAGTCATTGGGGTGAGGAAATAGTTGTATATATAGTGCTGGTTCTTTCCTATGTTTCTGCCCCTCTAGGCAACGTCTTCTTTTTGTTAGCAATCTATTACTTTGGCTTTGGCCCTTCTGTCCTCGCTTTATTCTTGAACCTGAACCTGCTCTGCCTCGGGTGTATTCTGAGCCGACCCAGTCCTGTCTCTGCCCTTGAATCTACCCCGTCCCGTCCCTGATCCAACCCTGCTCTATTAGATAGGGTGACTACAGCATATGCAAATCAGGATAGCAAGTCCAGACTAGACTTGAGTATTCAAGTTAAGAATTTGTTCCGATTCCGGAAGAACAAGTTGGTGCCCATCAGTAAGTCTTTTGTTATTTTTTTTATTTTGCATTGCTAATGTTTTTTTAGGAATTGTTTATCTTTTTCTCTGAAATTTAAGGAGATTTATACTTTTGAAAATATGATGGAGAAGCATCCTTTAGAGCGGGCTACATATTGGGGTGTTTTTGTTCATTTTGCTACGGGTGGTGTTCATGTAAAGAACTTTCAGTTGGGAGCTATTGAGGGGAGTTTCAATTTTTGTTTTAATTGGAAGTTCACTATTGTTTGAGTTTAGAGTTTGAGTTTAGGGTTTTGTTTTTTCTATTTCTGTTTGGTTTTTTTTGTTTTCTGTCTTTATTCTTCTTGTTACTCTTGCAAATTCAGATTTATGTTTTTTGATAAAACTTTTTATATGATGTCGGGCCCCACATATCGTTCCGCTATTCTTAACAATACACGTCTGTATGGATTCGCCAAAGTGAATTTTTGTTCTCCGTATGGGTTGAGTAAGAATGGATCTCAGAGTAGGTATTGCGATAAATGGTTGAAGTTTGGGCAAGATTTGAAGAGTGCGCCGCTATGACGGGGTAGCCAGACGCAAAGTGCATCAGCAAGACTTCATTTGTCTCCGGATGTCTCCTGAGCCTCAGGAGACCTGGGAGACTACTGGGAGACTCCAGTCGCAAGTTGAGTTTGCTGATGTGACATATGTCAATAATAACAGAAGGAAGCTCGAGGAGTACATCAGCAAATTCAACTTATGACTAGAGTCTCCCAGCAGTCTCCCAGGTCTCCTGAGAGTCTCCTGAGACTCCCTGATATTTTCTGAGTATTCTGAGGCCCAGGAAACATCAGGAGACAAATCAAGTCTTGCTGATGCATGTGTTCCTTGGCGGCTTGGAGGTAGGCCATGGTTTTGATGATTGATATCCATGTTTCACCATCCCAGTCCCCGTTTCTTTCGCCCATTGCCTTGATTATTACAGATAGAAAGTGGAGGGATTCTACCCTTTGGGTAAATCATGATTCAGCATTCTTTTCGTATGACGTTTTGATATAGTTGTTTACGAGGTTATAGAATAAGGTGGTTTTGTAGAAACCTAAGTGGTCTTGTAAAACAAACCATGTGTCTCTTGTGTGTCTGGTGGAGTGTAAGGAGTTTAGAGCAGACAAGATAGTCTCAGCCTTTTCAGATGTTGTACAGTCGGAACGGAGGGAAGGGTTAAATGATAGAAATCTTTTTAGTCTGATTTATGCACACAACGCCAAGTCAGCAATGAATATAAAGTGTATTTGAATGGAAGAGGACATTATTTATGAGGAATTATGTAAGATTTTGAGAAAAAAATTTGCGAATTTTGGTATCATGAATAGATGCTAGTCTTGTATTGATTTGGGTTGCATCGTTAAAGGATATGGTGGGCATTAGATATTGATATATTTTTAAGCCACCTATTCTGAGACACCGTACATCCCTCTTGCTTCTCCCAACCCCGTTCTCAACTCCGTCAAGACTTGAAAATAGGGAGGATCAGCTTCCTCCAAAGACTTTTCTTAAGCTTCATTGTCTACGATGGTCAACAACTCCTCTCTGACTTCAATATTCTAGTCTCTATAAACATTGCCTATCCACTCTCTGCAGTGCCCTCCTACCCCTGAGCTCTTGGGTTATCAATCTTTTCTCGGGGAGGAAGAGACGTCCTTGAGATAAGTATTGCTAGTCGACGAGTGTGTTCTTGAGGTGGCCCCTAATGGTATGTTCTTTCGCCAGCGTGTTTAGAAATAATTCAGTACCCTTCTTTCGCGGCCCTAAAAAGTCCACCCCTCCTCATGATTTTTCTCTCTCTGTGAGAAATTTCACCCGGGGCCTAGCCCCTCATTCGGATCCTGTCTTCGGGCTCCGACCAGGTCCCACCTGCACCCACTTCCCAGTGGTGATGTTTCCTGTGCCACACACACGTCCACCCTAGCTCGCTACCGCTCGCTCATTTTTCGGTCTGCTTCCCTTAGCCGTTGACATTCTCTGCTTTTCTTTTTGTTCTCATACAAAATTTTTTAACAAGGACGTCGTGTAGGGTAATTTTTTTTATTTTTGAGACAGGTTTGGAGTTAGGTTTTGTTCATGCCATGGGGTCTTCCTGCATGCGATATTGTTGTAACCTGGAAAACAGTGAAATATAGAATTCAAAAAAAAAATTAAAATAAAATCTTAAGGCGCAGCAGGAAGCTGTCCACAGGACGGAAAAGAAGTTCAAGGGAGGGAGAAACAACACCCTTGAATGTGATGAGTAATAATCACCTTATTGATGCATACTTTAGAAAAATCGCTAACGTTCCTTATTAGTGGGCGAACAATCCAATGCTTAGCGAATTCTGCTTGAGTATGATGGAAAGAGACGAGATCAAAGAATCAAAATGCAATGTCGCTATAAACACTTGGCTGCCACAAGTCAGGTATACCTGTGGTAGTCCAATTCCAGGTGGCGAAATTTTAAGCGGCTTCCCTCTCGATTGGCGTCGCTCAATGCGAACTTTAAAACAGAGTTTCCCTATATATTAGGATTTATTTACCCCCCCCCAACTACCCTCTTGCTCCTTGCAACCTCGTTCTCAACTCCGCCAAGAGTTGTGAATAGGGGGGTTCACCCTCACACACAGACTTTTCTTAGGCTTCATGTCTTTGGAAATGTCTACAAACTTTATTCTTCCTCACAATGACGTTCCACTCTCTATGGACGTTGTCTCTCCTCTCTTTGCGATAACCCTGGCCACCAGGTTTCGGCGACATACAGGATCCCAACCTTGCTTCTTCCTTTTTGAGGGGGAAGTGTAAGTCAGGGCGGACCTTCCGTTACCACCACTATGCTAAGTCAATGAGCGAGTTCTTGCGATGGCCCCTAAGGGCGTGTTCTTACGCCGGCGTGTTTAACGAAAAACTCTTTCTCTACGAAAGTTTCTCCCTTTGGCAAGGGGATTCTGTCAAATTCTCTTCCCCTGCTGGACTCCCTTCTTCGGACTGCAACCGGATTCCTTCAGGCCCTCCATGTCCTTTTCGGGGTGTTACCCCGCACGCGGATCCCATCTTCTTTTGGAATGCAACCGGATCCCACCCACCCTCCTCCTGTTGTGACGTGTCCTGTACCAGACACATGCCCACTCAGGCTCGCTACCGCTCGCAATCTCCGGCCTTCTTCAGTTGACCGGTCACATTCTTTTCTTTCTTTATCTTCTCTCGCAATCTTTTTTAACGAGGCCCCGTGCGGGGTACTCTTTTTTTTTTATAGGCGGAAAAAGGTTGTTTGGGGATAGGTGCACTTTATGCCATAGGGACTCCCTGCATGCAATGTTCATGTACCTAGAATTAATTGAACTATATGATTTAAAAAAAAAAAAAAAAACCCCCCCCCCAACTGCTGTTCACATGGAACCTTTCCCCACTTCAATCCTCAAAGTTCTTATTTGAGTATTTGCTACTACCAACAAGATCTGCACTAGAGACCGTTCAACCTGGGCTCACTTCCAAGGCCCCACCACTGACCACCACGCCTGCCTACTCACAACGGCATTGTTCTCACTGTGGCGGCAAGGTGTGATGGAGTAACCAAACGCAAAGTAGAAGATGACAATGATGAAGCAGAAGGACTCAAGGAGCACAGCCAATGCGGCAAGGAGACTAACGAAGACAGGGACCATGCCCGGCAGGCACAAGCACAAGCACCGGCGAAGGTAAAGGCAAAGGCAAAGGCACAAAGGCGCAGAGCAGAGAGAGTGAGGACTGAATAGACTTCAACGAGAATAATGAGAGGTGTTATGAGTTTTCCTCAAAATCGTGGAGGCGAGAAGCTATGACTTGGGAATTGGAGTATATTCCCATGTACCGAGATAACAGCAAGACGAGACAGAGAGAAAAGAAAGAACTAAGGGAAACATCCTTCTCCGCTATTGAACACTTCTCCCTCATCAGCCCAATATGACTCACACATTCACCAATAAAATCTCATGGAAATTCTTCGCTACCACACCTCGTATTCCTCCCCACCATCTCGCCAATTCCTATTACAAATTCTTCCTGTAACCGAACCTAATAGAATCTAATGACGACAACCTCACCTCATCTCACCCTATCCTCGTTTAACACAACTCTACCCATCGCAACAGCACTTCAACTACTGAACTATCAGAACTGATACCAAGATGCCGGGACAGAGAGGTACTATGGTTCACACATGAAGAGAGCAAGGATCTGGGGTACGAGTAACTATAGCTTAAGAAAAGGATTATATTCTTATGTACAAAGATAACAGGAAGACGAGACAGAGAGAAAAGAAAGAAAGAACTAAGGAATACATCTATACCTGCTATTTAACACCTCTCCTCCACCAGTCCGCTATGACTCATACATCAGCCCATAGAAACCCATAGAAATCCATCACAACCACACCTTGTATTCCTCCCCACCATCTCTGCTATTTACATTACAAATCAATCACGCCATCAAATCTCCTAGAACTCAATGACAATACTCCTTCCTCAGCACACTCCTTCCTTGCTTAACAATACCATATCAATCACAACAACGCTTCGACTACCGAACCCTCGGGACCGATGCCAACACGCCGGGACCTGAGGTTTGAGTAGCACACTTGAGCATCATCCATTTTCAAGACTAGTTCATTCAGCAGGCAAGTTGTAAGCACTAGCACTCTTGTGCGAATTCCAAATCTCATAGCCACTGCCTGACGTCTAGATGAATTAGCACCCCTCCCCTTTTCTTTTCAGGTATAGGTTTCCATTACCCACATTGATTAGGATAAGAACTTTGCATTTAGTTTTCTCTCATTCTTTGTATTAGTTGCTATTTTTCAATGACTATTGTCTATATTAAACAAGTACTCTTTTATTTGTATTGCTAGTTTCCGCATATATCTAAATCTTTTTAGTTGTCTCTTTGGCTCTATTTCTATTTGTGACCTCCATCAAAAGATATTTACCATGCAGGAGTATTACCTATATAGTACTTTTGATGGAAAGCCTCTCGGGTTCTCTGATACAAGTACTATGTTATAATGCTATCATTTTGAGTATTCATTGTTCTTGAAGAGTTCCTTCCCTCATGTTATTGTTGGGAGTCCATCTTTTCTTGTAGAATTACAGCTTACATCTTTAGAACCGTTAACATTAGAGAAAAAGAGGTCTTTTTCAGCCCACATCTTGTCAAATCATGAAATGCTCTTAGTTTTACCAAAGATTGTCCCATTGTGTCTACTAGGAAAAGTGTGGAATATCCACTTATGCAGTTCCAGAAAAAGAATATATCGTACAGTCGGTACCTTCATCTACAGTGCAATCTTTTCGATTGCTCTTCCTGCCAATAGCTTATACTTATTCTTAACTCTCAAGTATTATTTGGATACAGTACCACAAAAGGGGGTGGAATCTGTGCTGCAGAAACTGAGTTCTCCCGCATTTTAGGTACTGCAGTATCGAATGCCGCATTTTTGCAGTATTCTAACGGGACGGAGTCGGATCAAGGGCTGTAGGCGGAATAGATCCAGGGACGAGGGCGAGGACAGGGTCGGCTCAGGAGATACCCGAGGCGGGACAGATTCAGGTTCAGATTCAGATTCAGGTTCAGGGACGAGGCAGGGACAGAAGGGCCGAAGCCAAAGTAATATATTGCTAACAGAAAGAAGACGTTGCCTAGAGAGGCCAAAACATAGGAAAGAACACACACTATATATACAACTACCCCATCACATCACTGACTCATAACCACAGAATCCCATAGAACCTCCCCCACTCCCGTACCACCCATACTATTCCCAATACCCATACTTCTAACCCGATACTACCCCATCCTTCCTAGCGCTTACATTCTTTCACCCGAACTCCTTCCTAATCCATCATTCTGCTTCCGACATCGACTGATACTATCCAACAACCCTGTTCCGAAGACGTCTTGGTGGGAGGCGAGGTACAGGAGGTGGAGCCGTGATAAGTATTTCGAGAAATGCTATGTATTTCTATAGTTTTCGGGCTATGCCCAGGCAATTTCCGGCCTGTACCGTACCAAAAAGACATACATGTATTATTTTGTATGAAATATTCTGTTAATTACATGCAATATTTTCTTCTCATAAGGCATTACAATTATCAAAACAACAACTAATTAATTCATCAATATCTCAGTTATCTTTGATGCCTTATCAAAGGGCTAGAGAGAGTTGGGGAATGCTTTTAAAAAATAAATTTTGTCTATCCAATAATTACTACATGATGAAACCGTTATCCTATTATAAGCCCATAATAATATTGATAATTGTAATAGATTAGCGATCAATGATGTATCGTGAGTATACTCTTATTCTCTTTATTATGAAAATGCGTAGGTGTGATGGAGGAAGTGATACAGCATTTCTATAGCATTCCTACGGCAGGGATTACACCCCATTTTTTGGTACTGTAGGTGGATTTCGTGTATTTACACTATTATAATTTATCACTGTAAGCGTTCGGTTTGAGAACGACATGAATCTGATTTGGGTACATTCCCTCGTTGGAGAAATTATCTCTTTGGTGTTTGGATTTCTACAATTAGATTAGATGATTTACATTGCTATATATGACAGGCAGATTTGGTAAAGGGATATTTCAGAAGTCACTAAAATATAGCTAATGCTAAGTGATAGTTCTGTAACTTTTTGCGCCCTCTACTTCTGTCCTTACCTTTGTTCTCACCGGTAACTGCGCTTGCGCCTACCTGTATCAGCAAGATTTCACAAGTCTCAGGAGATTATATGGGTCTCAGGAGACTCAGGATACTGTCAGGAGACTCAGAAGACTCCAGTGTCACGGCATATTCTAGGCGCTAGGGAATGGAAGGAGTGGCTGGTAATTGTATCGGGATTCTTTGGGTTGGATTGATCGGGGTTTATGTTCCGGCGTCTTGGCATCGGTCCCGAGGGTTTGGTAGTTGAAGCGCTGTCGTGGTTGTTGAAGTAATATTAAGCGAGGAGGAGGTATGCGGAGGAGGAGAGTGTCGTCATTAGGTTTTAGGGGGTTCGATGATGTGATGGATTGGTAATGTAAATAGTAGAAACAGTGGGGAGGAATACGAGGTGTGGCAGCGATAGGTTTCTATGAGATTCTACAAGCGAAAGTGTGAGTCATAGCGGACTGTTGGAGGAGATGTGTTAAATAGTGGGGAGAGAGATTTTTCTTAGTTCTTTCTTTCTTTTCTCTCTGTCTCGTCTTCCTGTCATCTCGATACATAGAAATATACTCCTATCCCTAAGCTATAGTTTCCCGCCTCCAAGACCCTGTCCTCTTCCAGAGGAAAATCTATAGTATCTCTCATCGTTCCCATTGAGGTCCATCTGGTCCTCACTCTCCCCGCTCTGGGTTCTTGTGCCTTTGCCCTTGCCTTTGCCTTCAACAGTGCCTGTGCTTATGCCTGCCCAGTGTTGTCTCTGTCTTCGTCGGTCTCCTCGTCGCATAGGCTGTGCTCCTCAAGTCCTTCTGCGTCATCATTGTGATCTTATTCTTTGCGTCGGGTTACATCAGCAAACTCAACTTGTGACTGGGGTCTCCCAACAGTCTCCTGGGTCTCCTGAGAGTCTCCTGAGACCCCTGGATATTTTTCGAGTCTCATGAGGCTCAGGAGACATCAGGAGACAAATAAAGTCTTGCTGATGTATTCCGTCACAGTTTAGTATGGAAGATCGGTTGCGGGAAGTGATAGTATTTCTTTGAGTTTCTATGAGGTTCTGTGGTATGGATTAGTAATTGATAGTAGGGAAGCAATATATATATGGGCTGAAATTTCCTTTATCCTTTCTTTTTTTCTTTCTTTACGCAACCTCCTGTTATCTACTCTTTCCTTTGGGTTTCTGTCTTTAGTTCACTCTCTGGTTTTATTACTTGATTCTTATTCAGAATATAGTTGATTATCGTTCCTAAAGTGTTGGACTTGCTATCAGTTGTGCCCCTTGGTAACACCGTGCCCTGAACTCGCTCACCTCAGTTAATTCTTTCGCTTCCTGCTTCGTTCCGACTCGCATATGCCAGCAATCCGAATCGTTTACTGGTACCCTCGTCTGCATGTTCTGATCAGAGATTCCTTGTGGACCCTCTGCCCGACTCTGCTCCTATTATAGATGTTCCTTGTGTTAGACCCCCGGCCCCGCTCCATAACATCCAGTCACAAATGGTAAACCTTGCTGATGTGTTTCTCTTCTCGTACTCGTCAGTGTTCTCATTGTACTGGCTGTGTTTCTCAAACCCCTTTATGTCATCATTATCATCTGACACGTTGAGCCTGTTTACTTGGTTAAATGTATTAGTCTTTCTTATTAAAGCTAGAAAAATATGTGATAAAAAACTATGGATATTAGGTAAGTTAATACGCGTATTTTCATATCTCTTAAACTTAAAATATAAATATAATAGAGAATAGAGGTTGCTGTGTGTCTCCTTTGGAGAGTGGTACTGAAGTGAATAGTTTAACCACCTATATCATTCTGATTGTTGTTTTGGCAACAGATTTTGTTTTCATGCGTAAATATATATAGGCTGCTGCCCATTCTTGACCTTTAAGTGTTAATCACTCATTTTTTTTATATACTTTACAATAATATGATCCATTTTTAGGGAACTTATGGTCACATAGTGACAACAAGCCAGTTTTGAGATCAATATAACGATATTTTTACCGTTTCACAATATTAATAGGAGTGATGCACATCAGCAAACTTAACTTCTGACTGGAGTCTCCCAACAGTCTCTGTCACGGCATATCTTGGTTACTAGGAATTGGAAGGAGGGATTAGTAATCTGTATCGGGTTTTCTCGGATTGCACAGATCGGGCTTTAGTATGAGGATCAGCTATGGGTAATAGGTATTCGTTCTTTAGGTTTCTATGGGATTGCGTGATACAGAGTAGTAAGCAATGATATGGGATGGCTATATATAGGGGCTAGGATTTCCTTTGTCTTCTCTTTTCTTCTTTCCTTACGCAACCTCCTGTTATCAACCTTTTCCTTTAGGTTTCTGTTTCCTACCTGGTTCTTTCTTTCGTCTCAATATAAAATATATACTTGGTTCTATACTTTGCTCCGTTCTCGTTATCAGTTGTGCCCCTTGGTAACATCGTGTCCTGAATACGTCTGCCTCGCTTAACCCCGTGGCCCCTGTTATACGCTGTCTCCGCTTATGACAGTGATCTGAGTTATTTACTGGTGCCTTCGCGTATACGTTGAACTCAGAGACTCCCTGTGGACTCTCTGCCCGACCCTGCTTCTGCTATAAATCCTCCGCGACTCTGTTCCCCGACCCCGCTCCGTAACAGTCTCCCAGGTCTCCTAAGAGTCTCCTGAGACTCCTGTATATTTTTTGAGTCCCCTGAGGCTCAGGAGACATCAAGAGACAAATGAAGTCTTGCTAATGCAGATTGTGCATATGAGAAGATTTTCTTGCAGAAGATTTCGTATGGTGGATTAGTATTTGGAGAACTTTCCATTCTTATCATTTTAGGCAAATCTTTTTTGATAGTCCCATTTCCAGCTTGTAGGTTGTTTTCAAAGCGGTTTTGGAGTGTTACGGAGCAACACGGAGACAACAGACAAGAGAGCCGAGGTACACAACCGAGGCGGGAACGAGGACGAAGACGAGGGACGACGACGGGGGAACCTAACCGAGGAGCAGTGTTGTGGGGCAGAGGGTCCAGATGGCCTCTCTGACGAAGACGTGGAGACGAAGATACCAGTAGACGATGCGTACTACGGTCATGCACTATGGGCGAGGCGAAGTAAGGCGAGGCAGGAACGAGGCAAAGCGAGGACGAGACGAGATGAGATGCTATGGAAGACCCACTAGGGTCTTGGCGAGGACTATGGTTATAACGTAATCTATTTCGAACTAAAGACACAAGACGGAACGAAACTAAACCGTAGGGTTGATAACAGGAAGAACACGTAGGAAAAGAAAGAGAAAGAAAAGAACAAAGGAAAGATCCGTAGCAACATATATATACCCCTCCTAATCCCTGTACAATCATGACTCATAACATCGTGTAATGGAAACCCATAGAAACTCCAAGAACCCAAAAGAAAACACCGCAACCAAAAACCCATTCCCGAATATCCTCCTCTCCTGCAAACTCCGTGGTACGCCGTGATATGGAGGAGTCCACTCTCCATGTTTATTCCAATCACTATTTCAGATTGAAGGATCTTTATTCAGTAAATAACGTTTATGCTTTTTGCATTAGATATAGGAGCCTCATATTTAGGGGATTTACAGGTACTAGGTCGTCTTCTACCTTTCACAACTTGACCAGAAGTAGGAATAGAATAGGTAGGCTAAGAGGAGAGGGACAGAGGATTCCCCTTATATGTATGTCGCAATTATTATTTCCTATTCATTTGCCTCTTGGTGAAAAGGTAGTCATTAGGGAACAACGCAATGCGACGGAAAGGTTAATTGATGATGAAGTGGTTATTATACCTGCTAGAATAGTATAGTATTTATGTGATTTGTGGTGTAACTTCTTCTTCCCTTAGGCTGATGTCTAAAATATTTTATTATATATTTATTATTTTTTGAGGAACTTGTCTTTATTTTCTTTGTTTTTTATTATTACAATAGTTCTGGATTTTTCGCTGGTAAGAGCTTCATTCTTTGTAAGGCAATTGTTTTTGCTGATAACTGTATTTTTAGTACCACTTTCGTGAATGAGCTGTTTTAGTTCTTTTGAGTATCAGCAAAAATAGGCTGCGTCTTGTGGTGTCCAGGTGCCATAATTGGCACGAAATACACAAAACATCAAAAATCAATTGCTTACCTACATCCTCATGACCCGGTGTCATAAGATAGTTCTCTATAATAGAGTAACCAGGTAGAACGTAACAGATGACAATGATAACGCAGAATGGCTCGAGAAGCATAGCCAGCACAATGAAAATACTGACGACGACGAGAAGAATACCAAACGGATACAAGTACAGTCACTAGCGAGGGCAAAGGCAAGGTCAGAGGTAAAAGAGTGTCCCAGCGTCTTGGCATCGGTCCCGATGGTTCGGTAGTCCTAGTACTGTTGCGATGGATTGGTAATAGGAATTGACAAGGTGGTGGGGAGGAATACGAGGGGTGGTTGCGACGGATTTCTATAGGTTTCTGTGAACGAATGTGTGAGTCATAGCGGACTGGTGGAGGGGATGTTAAATAGCGAGTGTAGATGTTTTTCTTAGTTCTTTTTTTTTTCCTCACTGTCTTGTCTTCCTATCATCTCGGTACATAGGAATATACTCCTATTTCCAAGCCATAGTCCCTCGCCTCCAAGATCGTTTCCTCTTCAAGAAGAAAACTTACAGTACCTCTCATCGTTCTCGTTGAAGTCCATCCGGCCCTCACTCTCTCTGTTCCGTGTCCTTGTGCCCTTGCCTTTGTCTTTGCCGGTGCCTGTGCTTGTGCCTGCTCGGCGTTGCCCCTGTCTTCGTGGGTCTCCTCGTCGCGTTGGCTGTGCTCCTCGAGTCCTTCTGCATCATCATTGCCATCTTCTACTTTGCGTCGGGTTACTCCGTCACAAAGAGGCACGAAGCAAGGAGAGTGAGGACTAGATAAACCTCAATGTAAATAATTAGATATACTATGAACTTCCTCTCTTACCAAAGAAGATTTTGGGGAACGTAAACAATGCCTTGGTGATAGGAGTATATTCTCATGTAATCAGAGAACAGCAAGACAAAACCCAGACAAAGAAAAGAACGAACTAAGGATAACATCTACGTCCGCTATTTAGCACCCACTTCCGACAGTCCAATATGACTCATACATCAGCCCTTAGAAACTGATGGAAACTACCATATAACCACACCTCGTATTCCTCCACACGATTTCCGCAAATCCCATTACCAATCCCCCTTGTATCCGAACCTCATAGAAGCAAATAATGACAGCCTCACCCCATCTCCATCAGCAAACTCATATTGTGACCGGAGTCTCCTAACAGTCTTCCGGGTCTCCTCAGAGTCTCTTGAGACTCTTGAAGATTTTTTGGGTCTCCTGAGGCTCAGGAGACATCAGGAGACAAAATCTACAGCGCTGGGGAAAATTACTGTAGAAACAGGGGCCTAAGAACATGGTTTAGGTGGCTGCCCCAGCCAATAGGACTCGTACCATACTTCTACAGTAATTTTCCCCATTGCTGTACAAAGAGACACAACCAGATACGGCCAAAAACTATGCCGAGGACACACAATTTGCTTTCGTTTTGGGACCGCCACATATCACATTTCTTTCAAGACAATGGCGGTGACGCTTTGGCTCCTACACACAGCTCACAATTGTGACCACCCTTACAAACGACACAAATTCCTAGGATCCAAGTTCTGGCTTCACGTGGCAGAACCTAACACCGAATACAGTTGTAACTCGATGGAGATTTCAGGCGCCCAGAAAAAAGTCCCCTGCAAATAGTAATTCTATCCAAAGGTGATTGTTGGCCTAAGGTTTCTAATATTCCAGGTTATCATCGCTCCGACGTTTTCACCCATGATAATAAGTCATCATAAGGAGCCAAGTAAATAGGTAGTCCAGCTTACCCCGCCAAGAATGTTCAAACCTGCCTTGGTATCAGGTATCCCAGTTCCGAAGTAACGTCCTAGACCAGGTACCATGTCAGACCTAGAAGGGTGTCAATCGCGCACAAGTGTGTAGGGGGATTTCTGCTGCCAAAGCTACCTCTTAAGATATTTGGTACCAGGTTTTTAATGAACGAATTCCACTCCAGGGAACGAGCACCTGGGTCTCCAGATCAATTATCCTCTACTGTTGTGATTGAGGGTCTTCTTGCCATGAAACTTGTCAAATTCGCGACCTGGACCCAGAGTACACGCTTACCAGCATAAGAACCAGAAAATGCGGTTGCTCAGGGCAAGGATAATTTGTATGGAGTGGCGCCGTTCTCTCATACAAATAATCCCTGGTTCCGTTACCTGCATTTTCTGGTTCTTTTGCTGGTAAGCGTGTATTGCGACTTCCAGGAAGATTGTCAGTTGTCAAAATCCTTTGCTTGTGAAAAAATGTTAGGGCGTTTGCAACATGTTCCCATTTACGTGGTGCTTCACCAAATACAAGCCCATACACCAACACTGGGCGCAATGTGTAGGATGGCTAGATTAGGAACTCGAATATTTCTACACTCTGTCCACCTCGGGGGCAACATCGCAATAGAGCGTGTTAGCCACACTCATATTTTCAAATTTTGAGTTCAAATTTTGAGCTCTTGGCGGGCTATCCGCACCAAAACCAGTCGCCAAGAACTAAACATTTAGGCTCAGAGGTTGTTGGCCAATACGCTCTAATAAGGACCTTTTCCAGTTACTAAGAACAACAGAGCCAATCACGAACCCACAACAATTACCATAGAAGGCTAGTGAGTGATAGCTGAAAGGGGGAAGTCACGAATTTGACAAAAGTCATCCGCCCTAGGGAGTGGCCAATGCGGATAGATACCACTGCTACACGTTGAGTTGGTTGCAATCCATAGGTTGAGTAAAAAAACACCTGTAGAGGTGGTTATTTTACTAGGCCCGATCCATAGACTGCAACCAATATATGGATTTTTGTGTCAACCAAACAGACTCTTACTCGCCAGACCTTGTGATCTATGTATTTTACAGCAACTGTTGCGCAGCGAGCCTGTCCGGCCAAGATCATTGATTATCACTCGATGATCAGCGGCGACCAAAGTTGACTTGAACCCTCCGCGCGACGGATAGATAAGAAACCTTACCTAGTTAGACGTGGGAGGAAGCATTGCAAAGCAGCCTTTGCCCTCTGTGATGCATGGGGCGGACAGCTCACACACTATCCGCTTGGCATGGATGCTTCCTGATACGGTGCATTGATCTGGGTCTCGAGGCCTGGCCCTGCGATCGAGCGTAGAGTATCTACTGTCTCTGCAATCTAAACATCCCCTTCTGTCCATATCTTACTATCCGAGACTAGTGAACAGGCCATGGCTCCCGCCATGAGCCAACCTCTCGCTCTCTTTACCCCTCACCCTCCCCCACCCACGTCACCACTCCAGAGCAGCCACACCAAATTTCCCATTGCGGCCCTGAAGCCACAGGATGACAGGTCAAATCCACAGCTTGCCTGTTTGAGCTGACCAAGTGCGTAGCACTTGTTTCTTATTGGGTCTATGGCTATCCACCGTGAGAGTTCGCACTGTAAACGTTCTTTTTGCTGGCCTTGTTCCTCGCCCTGTCTACGAGTTTCCACGCGAGCCCTCAGGTTATGTATCACCCTCATGGATGACACTGTCAAATTCGCGACATGGTTGCAGCCCTTGCCCAGATCGGCAACTTTCCTATAAAACGGATATGTGGTAAAGGCTTGCAGCCAATCATAGGTCATAAATTATTACCCCAAACGGCTATTCGATAACGGTTTGGGTATATGCACGTATGTCGCGAATTTGATAATGTCATCCGTGAGAGTGATAGGAGGGTATGCACCCCAAGAGGAGTTTCGAACCTGTGAGCTTCATGTTGCTGGGCCTTGACTGAGGATAGCACCAACGTGAGGGTCTCTATTACCAAAAGAGGCACACACTGAGATTACATGACATGTCCTCCCCATCAATCGAACCCCAACGGTGGCAGTCAGCCGACTCCAGTAGAACACGCCAGCCGCATTACCAGCGATAGGCCCCTCCGCGGGAGGGCCACCCACACGCCCTAGGAGGATGCAGGCGAGTTAGAAGCGGCCGTTTGGGTGCCTGCCACAAAGTCTAGCACTCTAGCGAGCAACATCCACCCAGCTTACTCGTGGCCCTAGAACGCCACGGAAGCACCATGTCTTCGCTTGTTACCACTTATTAGCGTGGAGATATTCAACTGGCTAGCTATGATTGGGGCTGTCACACTGCCAAAGAGAACAAACCTGCTCCAAGCAAGAAAGCATCCGCTGAAGGAGGGGTGACAAACGTGACAGAATCAAGTTTCCGCCCAGGTTTGCAAGGTCCTGAAAGCAGACGAAGACATACAGATTGGAGTCTGTCGACTGCTGCCGCCCGAGACGGTGCTCGAGAGATAGCAAGATCTGCCGACCCTCAACACGCCCTCTGCACGATATCCCCGAGGGATCCTTTACTCGGTGGGGGAAACGGCACTTCCCAAAACCGACGCTTGGTGCAAAATCTCTGAATACTGCGCAGCGGGGCGAGCAGAAGCCACCAACTCTCCTTCTTGGCGGGGCGGCGCCGACAAACGAAGAGATACGACTTCCGCGTGTTGGATATTGCGATTTCCTGGTCAGTTCCCGAGGCCAACAGAGGAAAAAAATATTCAAGTTCCCAATCTGGCCTAGACATTGCGCCCAGTGTTGGTGTAGGGCTAGTATTTGGTGAAGCACCACCGTAAATGGGAACATATCCAACATCCATGTTGCAAACGCCCTAATACTCCCTCACGAGCAAAGGGTTCCGACAACTGACAATCGTCCTGGAAGTCGCAATAGAGTCTTTTAGCCATCAACGAACAAAAAATTATTTATTCCCAAGACTTCCAAGACATGCAAGTAGGATGTGATATAATATTTTCAAGTACAGGACTTAAACATACGCATGGAGATATATTCAATCCTTATGCCTATGATTTCCTTCTCAGAGTACTTGTGAGTCCCTATGCGGGCCAGGGGGCAAACGCATGCAGCATGGTCTTGGGAATTAATAATTTTTGTTTGTTGCCTTTTTACACCCGTGGCTAAAAGTCTCTAATAACTCCTCCAAGACTGCGGAAAACCTATTCAATCAGCATATCCCCCCGTGGTAAGCCTCCAGCGCACATACCTGTTAGTTCTACGCACCCATCGTTCCCACTTTTCCTCCGCCAACGAATGACAAGGCCGAGTGATACGCCGTGATTCAACCTTCGACAATGTTTACCGTCCTCGCAAACGCCCATGTCGGGGGGAAATAACGGCCCTAGGCCACCTGTGTAAACGCGGCTCGACATCTCCCGCTGTCGACGGAGATCTGTTGCGTCTTGTCGGCGGAAACAAAACATCTGTCCTTCGCAGACCAAGCAGGCACCGCGGCGCCAGCATAACCCCCGAGTACGGCCACAGTCCGTACCTGTGTCGATACCGAGAGTAAAATCAGCAACGAGTCTCTAACCCCTCCCGCCCGCAAACAGCGCCGAACCACCTCCATCACCCCGACCCCTTTCCATGTCCAGCCCACGAGCATTCCCGGCGCCAAACACACCCGTTGCCAGCCCGCAGTGCAGTGAGTCAGGGGGGCTGAGTCACCCTTGAGTCACCCAAGTGGGGCCCTCGCTTATAGATGGGCACGCCCACATCGCCATTGTTAGCTCGCACCTGCACCCTCAGAAATGCGTTTTTCAGCCTCTAGTCGCCGCGTTTTTTGCCTGCTGGTGGGTGGGAAGGTGTGTGCCCTGTGGGCACTTGTGGGTAGGGGCCGAGGGTTTTTTTTTAAAAGTGCGGGTGCACGGCGGGTTGGTTGGGACTTGCGCGGTGGAATCGGGCGGCATTTTCGGGGCAATGTGGGTTCTCCACGGCTTGCTTTGGTTTGGCGTCAACTACAGGACGGCTATGGAAAACATTTCTACCACCACCACCACCACCGCCACTACCAGAAAAAAAAAGACATGCTCCCTCCGACCAGAGTCGAACTGGTGACCAACGGATCATTGCAGTAATTACAGTCCGGCGTGTTCGTGATAGTATGTTCTGTCAACCCCTCCCCAAGCTATCACTAAGACTGACAAGACGAACCCTCGCCTCCAATTTCAAACCCGCAAGAAATCCACGATGTCAACAAACATACTTCCTAGTCCGTCGAGGGCCAATTGAATGACGTGGATATCCCCCGCAGCCAACATGTGCCTGGACTCGCGCGGAAGCACGGGGCCTCACTCGGTTATCAGTGTCAGAGCTTGTGGCGGAGAAGACCTCTTGGTCGGTTGGGTGGAAGCTGGGTTGGCATCTCTATTGCTACAGCGGACTGTCGCTGCGAGAGAGGAGAGACTGGGTTACCTCCAGGCTTCAATTGATCTTGCGGTTGAATCAACGCAGCAGAGTTCCTCTAGACTGATAATCTAATCCCGCGACAGCAACCACAAATCGCTACCCCCCACCCACGGCCAATGACGTGGTCGAGTCTAGAACGACTCCAGCCACACCCTTCTTATCGATACCGCCCACAGCGCCCCAAACAGGCAACGCGGCTGGGCATCTCTTTCGGTCGGGCCGGCTGAATTTGCGATATCATTTATTTATTCCGCAACAACAACAAATAAACTTCCCTATCCGGTCTAGCACTCCCATGCTAACGGCTGTCACTACGTAATGCGCTAGGAGGATTACTACGAGCGAGAGTGAGTAGTAGTGAGTACCTACATGTAGTGAGGGAGTGAGGGAGGGAGGGAGGGAGGGAGGGAGGGAGAGCTGGGGGTGGGCACTCGGTTATCGCCCGGCCACACAACCGAGGCTAAGAGAGCGAGAGTGAGGAGTCGCACAAGATCCGTTGCGGGGTATCGCTAATAGATCTAGGATTATAATCATCAACAACCGAGCGATAAGATTAGATCTGATTAGATTGGCGAGCCCTCTCTCTCTTTTCTCAATTCCTCAACTCTCGACAAACCAACCTCACCACCAACACCACCAACCGTAGAATATCTCTCTCCGTATCCTTCTGGAATCCCTGACCTTCTCAAACACCGGATAACGTCATGGCCCCCTCACGCCCGCCCAATCCAGCCACACCCCGCCAGATGTGATATGTGACAGCTCACATCTACACTCCACCCACGGGAAATATTGAACCCGCAGCAAACGCTTTCCCCCTCGGAAATATCAGTCCGTTTTGTTGTTGTGTTGCCTCAGTCAGTACCCGGGTGCATTCATCATCACACCACCTCCACATCGATCACGCCGGCCTACCACAGCGCCATATAAATATAAATATATTACCCCCCCACCCCGGTCACCCACACCACCCACCCCCTCTTCTCCCCTCTTTTCACCCTCCCCCTCCCCTCGCCCTCCATGAAAGACATCGCACCAGCAAACATGTACCTCCTCTACACGCTAATCGCCCTCCTCCTGATCCTGCCCGAGCTCCCGCACCTCTTCAGCTACCTCTGCGCGCTCGCCAGCGGCACCACCCCCCTCCTCGGCGCGCAGGCGCTCTTCTGCATCTTCGTTGTGGTCGCGCCGGCGCCACGGGTGTGGGTGGGCCTGCGCTGGGCCTGGCGGCTCCTGGGGTACGTTCTTTCCTTTCCCCCCTCTGTGCTGGCTGACGGGTGATATAGCGCTGTCGCACGGTCGACGGCTCGCATTTACGGGTTGTGCTTTGACCGCGGCGCAAAGAAGCCTGTCGACTCAGGGCTCCGAATCGTCCCGACGCCGATCCCAATCTACCGCCCGCCGCCGCCGCCAGCCCAACAGAAACCAAGGAGCAGCGCTGGTATGATGGCGCGCGGGGCTCAAGGGTACCACCCACCACTGCTCACCTACCCGTACCAGTGCGCGATTACATGGCTAGCCGGCTGTCTGGCTGCATGTAGTGAGCGGCAGCTAACGTCGCGCGGTTGATCTAGAGCTACATGTAGAATCCCCGCACCCACGGCGCCCAGCAACTTCCCACCGCAGCACCGCCCCACCATCTACCGCCCCGCCCCCCCACCACCCAACGAACCCCGCCGCCAATCCAGCTTCGCGCCCGCCCCCACGCCCATCCCCGCCTACTACCCCTACACCCCCGCCCCCCACCCCAGCGCATCCCCGTCGCCGCCGACTTCTACAGCACCACGCACGTCTACGCAACAATGCGCCAGCGCCTACTACTAACCCAATACACGCACCATCCCGCGCGCCCCCCGCGCCCGCAGCAGTGCCGCGCAGGGGCGGGGTGCGTGCTCAGCGGCTACGGGCGGTGCACATACACGCACACGCACCACATCCACATCCAGGACAAAGGCCGGGTACTGAGTCCGCAGCGCGGGGGCGCGCGGGTCGAGAAGGGGCGGCGGCGGACGTCGCCGGTGCCGAAGGAGAGGCAGCGGGTGGAGGTGGACACGCGAGCCGTGGGTGGTGCTGTCGTGGGCTGGGAATCCTTGCGTGTGGAGGACGCAACAGGAGACAAGACCGACGGCGACCTAATGGAGCTCGACACCCCCCCGTCCGCGGCGAGCAAAGGGGCAGAGAACGTCTGGGAGAGTGCCTGGCGGGCCATGAAGGCTGCCACGCGCGGGCGCCTGCGCCGCCTGCCCCCCCCCCCCGCGAAGACACCTGCAGTGAAGAAGGCCGGGACAGCAGCCGTGCAGAAGGCGAAAGGGTCGGGACTGGTGGTGGCGGGGTCGGGGAGGCTGCAGCAGCATGCTTGTGTGGAGGGGCGGGTCGTGAAGCCGAAGGCGGCTGTGAAGGCGGGTATGAAGCGTGGGGGGGTCAAGGTGGTTAAGCCTGCACTGAGGCGGATGGAGGTTGAGGTGGACATGGATCTGGGGGAGGAGGTCGAGATGGAGAAGGAGAACATGAGGCCGCAGGTTGCGAACATCCTACCACCTGCACCTACACCGGCACCTCCACTAGCTCAAGTTCCAGTTCCAGCTCCAGCTCCAGTTCCAGTTCCTGCTCCCGCACACGTACACGTACCCGCGCCCGCGCCTACGGCCATGCTCCCACCACCCCGCCCACCCCACCCACCACCAAAGCCTACCAGCCCCCGCCACCAGTCCCCGCCACCAGCCCCCACTACAATGCGATCTCTCGCCCCACCCCCACCCCCAGCGGCAGAAGCAGAAGCAGACGACGCCGGCTACGACTCCTTCGACGAAGAATACAACGCCAGTGTAGCCGCCGAGCGCGCCAGCCTCGCAGCAAAGCCGCAGAAAGCGCCAACACTAAACTCACTGCTCAACCCGGCCCCCATGGCTCCCATGACTGTACATGCAGCGCCGTCAACGACGCCACACAAGAAGGTAGCCCGCTGGCTGGAGCCCCTGCCCGATCCGCCGGTCGCCAAGACGCCGGTTGTGACGATGACGAGGCTGCCGCCCGTGGGGCCTGGGGGTATTGCGGTGAGGACTACCAAGGTGGGGCCTGATGCTGTGAAGGCACGTGTGCAGGCGAGACAGAAGAGGTTGGATCGGGATGGTACGTGTTCTTTTTTCTTCTCCCCTGTTTTTCTTTTTTGGTGGGAGGGTGGTGGATGGACGGGAGGGTCGAGATTGGTATGCAGGCTAACGAGTGTGCGGGAGATAGATCCAGATCGATGAAGTACGTTTGTGGTCCACTATGCGATGGAGTCCGGAAACAAAGAGAAAGGGGAAAAAGAAAAGATCAAGAGATGGAAAGTCCAGATAGGCTCCTTCGTTTCTTTTTCTACCCCCCACTATTTCCAATTACTTGTATTATCCTTGATGTACCCACGCGGCCATGAGTCGCACAAGTATACCCCCCCCTCCCGACCCAAGCGCCGCACTACGCCCACCCCCCGCTCCTGCTCCGTCACCCCCCTCCCAGCCAGCCAGCCCGGCGCACCACTTCCCTACTGACCCCCCCCCACCCCCAACCGTCCCTGAATCATCCCTCTCCCCACGCAGCTGCACCTAGGCGCCTCACGTCACCGCCAGTTGGGCGCACACAGCACAGCACAACAGCGCAGAGCAGAGCAGCGCGGAGCGGAGCACACGACGGGGTCTACGGTGCGCTCACAGCGTGGCAGGAGCGGAGCGCGGAAGGAATGTATGTTGCCTGTGTCCCCCCCCCCCTGGTTTCCCCTGCTAGCGGTTGTGGCGTTGGGTGGGCGGGTGCTGACGGGTTTACATCGTGCGTTGGTGAAGAGGTGGGTGGGTGGGTGGGTGGGTAAGTAGGGGCGGCCTGTGAGCAGACGGTATTCCATTGTTGTGTGCTCCGCTGCTGCTGCTGCTGCTGCTGCTGCTGCTGCTGCTGTGTTATGCTGTTGGTGCCCAGCGGTGAGTGGGTGGGGCGCGGTAGGTGCGGTGTGTTCGAAGAGGGCTGGTTCATGGAGGGTGTGCGGTGTGGTGGGTTGGTAGGCTGTGGTGTGGATGGAATGGTGGATGGTGAGGGGGACTTGGTGGAGGGTGGTGTGGCAGGGTATTGGTGTGGGTGTGGGCGTTGGATCTGGGTGCGGGTGGGACTGGGTTGAATAGCAGTGAGGTTGAGGTTCCTGTGTGTGCGTTTGGGGGTAGAGGGTCCTGTACAGCTGGGTTGCGTTGAGGTAGTAACGAAAGTATTGTAATTAGCCCTGGTGTTAGCCTTCTTTCCTTGTCCTGGGGTGTAGGGTGGAGTGCAGTGCGCGCTTGTTGTATATGCTAGGCGGGCTTGGGAAGCGTCATGTATTATACTAGATTGCTAGACGACTGGGCGCATGTAGATGGACTGAGTGCCATGGATAGAATATACTGTACTGGGTTGCACAAAGTACGATACCAAGAGGAGTGATTGGCGTAGCGAGAGGGGACCGCTAAGGCTATGGGGCTTATGACACAATGGCGGTGGACCTGGTGGCTTAGCTAGTATTGCGTAGGTCCCTTGGGGCGACCACTGATGTTGGGATGTGGGGCTGGTTGGCGCCTTGTGTGTGTGTGGGTAAACGACATCAATGATGTGGCGAACACCAGGCTCGAGGACTACAACGACATCCTCTCTCTTCTGCCTCCAATAGCCTACTGAGCTCAACCTATAACCCGTTCAGAATAAAACCTAAATGCGCCTGGGGACCCTCTTTAGAACATCCAATGCATGGGGAACGAGAGCCATCTCACAAAGGCCAGCGATGGCACTGTCCCGACCGCATCGCTCGACGGGCTAATGAGGGCGGTACAAACGAACAGCAAGAAACTACATGGAGCGCCTTAACTATGTGGCCAGCGTGCTGGACAGGGCCGTGCTTGGTCCTGGACCACATTACGAGGCTGGGAGGGGCGATGTTGCGGGGGTCCAACGCGGCTGCTGTAAGCATGCCCGATTTCTGAAACGAATGATATTTCATGACGAGGGATATGGGGTTGGGGTTGTGCGGCCAGAAGCGGGACATTATGTCCGCACTTGCCCCTGCTACGGCACGGTATCGGGAGGGAAAAGGCCGGATCGATCGCCTGTCCCGAACTCATATGTACCTTTCGGTGTCTATTGATCAGGGCGGGATCAACTATTACGGGCTCTACGTGCCGCCAGACCCAACCGGCCATTGATCGTCTAGCCCACCGAGTGGCTAAAGTTCTCACCGCTCGATCGGGTAGTCGTTTCGGTGTCGGAGCAAAGGTACAGGGCCTCAAAGCCCCACAGGCTAACCAGGGACCTAACAAGCCATGGGCCGTGTAGGGTGAGGGGAGACGGGACATTGTCTCGCGCCGTCCCTGAAACATTCACGGCGTCTGAGCACCATATAATCTTTGGAGGGTGGCTTCTTGGGGCGCTTGTTTGTCCGCGGGATCAGGAGGGCAATGATTGTTCGTCCTGGCGCGCCCATCATACCCCATGATTAAAAGTACTTGTGGGATGGAGAGTTAACTGTGCCGTGATTGCCATTGCCGCAGTAGCGCGGCGTTTTCAGCTTATGGGATCTAACTACAGCTAGGTGGGGTTGAGATTGGGTGCTGGGTGAAGTGGAAGTGTTGTGGATGTGGATGCGGGTGTAGGGACATCTGGGCTTAATTGTACTATTGGAAGGGAAGGCGGGGGCGGGGGATGTGGTGTGGCGGGTGGGGGCTTGTCGGGGTCGGGGGCTGGGGGCTGGGGGGCTGGCAGACTGGGTGTTGGATTAGTCATTGCAATTTTTGGATATTCCCTTTGGCGTTGTATCTTAGCTCTTGTGAGGGAATTAATAAGCAGTATTGGCGGGATACACAGAACGAGGATCCTAGGACACTTAGTTCGTCAACCAGTGGCAAGAGTTCAGTTTGATGAGGACGAGAGGGAGACTTACTCCGTGGGAGTGTATGATCTCAACTGGATACGTACCCGTTGCCTGGTTTTGAAACAGCATCAAAATACTCGGTGATTCCCCCAAAGATTTCCTCTCCAACGTCGGTCATAACATCTCATAAGGTTCTGAGCTTAACTCTTTCGTTATAAGGCAGTATGGACTCTGACACAAAGGACCTATAGCATAACCTATGATTATCCCGCTCGATGATCGGTTGTGAATCCATCCAACTGGCCACTTGTCCTAATTACTGTTGGGCCAGCTGACCCACCTCCGGAGTTTGTTTGAGACTGGGACAAGAAATAGGGGTGTGGGTGGTCTGGAGGAAGAGGAGGTACCGGCCACGCAAAAGAGGATGAAGGAGTGGTCGTGGGGTATGTGGTTAGGGCTTTACCTGGGGTTGAGATGAATGGGGAGGGCTGTGTTGGTTGGGGCGGTTATTTCTCGGTACAAGGGAATGACAATTGTATTTACGAGGGTTCTCCAGACGCTGAGTAATAACCCACATCCTCCTTTCTTAATTTAAGTGGTGTGAGAAAGAAGATTCTTCACAGGAATCTGGAAATTATCTATATCAGGCTTGACTGAGAAAGGAGGATGGCTTGCACTTTGGTCTTAGAAGATACTTATCTGAAATATAATAGGGTTCTTGAATCATTGTTGTTAGGCCACTCTGTCATCCCAAGATACTGCATTTCTATATTATAAAGTGTATTCCATTACTTTTCTCTTTTCTTTATAACTACTAGACCCTCTATCTCCTCTCAGCTGGGGAAGCTTAACATTGTGATGTTTATCAATATTATAATTTTCTCAGGTGTAACCCACACTAGGGTAGTGGTTGGTGCTTATAGTGGAGAAGCTGGCCTATACTTTCTAAGTAATTTTACCCCACCCCCAGCCTCTAACTAGGGTATTCTATGCCCAGATTGGTACTTCCGCTACCCTATTAATTAGTAACTAACCCTAACTAACCCTAACTAACCCTAACTAAGGGTAATTTAGGGCGTGTGGATTACGATTATCTACAACCCGGTAATCTCTCCGTCCCGGATGTCAGAAGTACATGTGGATCGTTCATGATCCGTCCTGTCCGTGACATGATACCCTGTTAGGGTAGATAGGGTTATACAGCGCAAGTACCCTGGGGCCTACCTAAGCGCTTGGTGTATACTTCAGGGGTGATTATAAGCTGATGGGCGCACTAGATTTCCCTCCTTCACACCCATTCTTCACGCCTTGATGGCACTCAGCACAGCTTTTGCAGCCCTGGGTTAAGGAGAGGTCGACTCTCACCTGGACCATACTCCATCACAGCATGTCCTTTAATCTTGCGCCCGCGCGTCCAATATGTAAAGGTATGTACACATCGCTGTTAGTCAGGGGTAACGAGTCAGCCTGTCTGGGCCACTCTCGCCACAATACGCTTACATTTCAGGTTTCTCCAGACTTACTGCCTATGCTTTTAGACTTCTTTCCCACCGGTGGCATGAGAACTTCGTTTAGGCTTAAAATTGACTCTAGTATAGTACCATGGGCCTGGACTACTACAACACCATGTTTGTCCCCCGAAATACGCCGACGTTTCTGTATATTGCTATTCGGCCGCCTGTACCTCCAGTGGCGCCCCTAACGAGGCCGACCTCCCTACAAGACTTTCCGCTTGCATATCGTATGGCTCAACACCGCGCTGAATATAATAATGTCAATTTCTAAATATCCGTGCCATGCCAAGATCTCTTGGCAGATGACAGATCAGCGCGTTTGGTAGACGCACTCCTAAGGGTATGGTTATCCTGGGGGGTACGACTAACTCATAAATTTGAAAACGAAGTTCAACAGAGCAATTAAAAAAACGCTCTCTATATCCCTACGAAGGGTACTATGTGTTCTTAAGAACTTCGCTCAACCCACTATCGAACTCAATATTAGTCATTTAACCATACCCCGTTCGTCTACCTACTAGGGGATCGGTAGGGTGGTCGTTAGTGTTAGCGTTTCGGGCATCACCACAGTGACATGTGGTCACGTAAGGCTATATTAATAAACTTGACGGCAAATTAAATGTCGCTACACAACTGCTCGGGGATGCACTTGATGCAATTCGTACACCATCGTTCAACAATTATACACCTGCCCAAGTTAGATTGTATCTGGATATAACTTTGGTCTACTCGCTCGTCTTTGACAAGATTCTTCACTCGGCGAAGAGAAGGTTTCTGATGTTTCGATTTGTCAAATGCTTCGCTCGCAGTCATGCGGAGATTTCTTGGCGAAGACGGGCGACTACACCGAAGTTCCCAAAACACCGCAAAATGTATACACAATCAACCAATAGGTCATAACAGATGTAGCCCATCGCCCACTATACAGTACAGTTCTAGTTCTAGCGCTGAGTCGTTCGTGCGCAGCGGAACGGCTTCGGTTATGTTGATGAATGAACTACTCATAAGGGTGACATTTCTTTCTCACTGGCAGCCCCTATGTCTAGAGGGATTTATAGGACCCCTAAAACGAATTACATTGGGATAGGGAAATTAATGATGCAAGATGGTGAGGGTGGATCATGACTATATACCCCTGAAACAGATGAAATAGGAAGGTTTCATTCTAAATACTCTCGATCAGGATAATGCACGATCAAGTCCTATTACGATTAATGGAGGGAAGAGCAACGGGGAGTTTCTACAATTCACAATACACCAAGCTTCCATCCACCTTTAGCCAAGCATAAGAATTCACGGGCGCTACTCTGATTGTGAATCAGCTCTGTGGTATCAAGAGCCACCAAAGTCACCCATACACATCATATCGAAACAGTGAGGTCAGTATAGTATATTTCCTTCTTAAGTATATCTATTAACGAAACCAACACTCACTTGAATATCCCAAGCAAAACCCATCTAACGAGAAGTATACGTAACAATAGAAGGTGGAAGGCTAGTAGGCAGAGGGACCAACCTCCCCAAAGCGCCGGAGTACACTCCATGAAATACAACACCGGTTTGCCTAAGACCTTGGCAGCGGCCCACTGTTGGCGGCTCCATCCGCCCTCTTCTCCCCTTTTGCTGTTCCGCTACACCGCGCCACTCCGCTTTCCTCTCACACCAAGTCCCTAGATCATCGACTCCTTCCTCACCCCCATCCCCCGCCCTATACTCAACAAGGGCTTTATCATTTCGGTGGTATTATATTCAGGTCGACGTAAGCTCCTGGATACGCAGCTTTCACTGAATATACTGGCCTATACTCATTAAGATATGGCAATGCTTGATGTACAGCGACAGGTAATAAGTGATGGAACGCCCTGAGGTACAAACACCAAATGTTGGTGGCGTTTTACCAAAACAGGCATCACTGTGTCCCATCACTGATTACCTACCGCTGTACATCATTCCCACCTCCGAGAAGGAGTTTCGCTATCTCTACATTTCCATGTAGTAGAGAGATAAATAGTGCTCTTGTTTGATAGACGTCAAAGCCGCCGCTGATGGCCCCGTGCTGTAATAGCACCTTCACAATGTTCACATGCGGTGTGCTCACGGCCAAAATGAGCGGAGACCCGGAATCTCTAGAATCAGTCGGGGCTCCGTATTCGAGGACACGGACAATATCAGTGTCCATTCAGTATGGCTACGCGTAGTGGTGTCTCTCTGTAAGTCGACATATAATTGGGGAGCTTATATCCGAGAGAGAAAACACGCCGAAGATCATGAGGATGGCATGTCTCCACAGCCCACGTAAAAATATCCACACTGATGGATACGAACCGAGAGGTAAGTTCGTTGGAGAGGAGACTATAGAGTAGGCGACATGTCCGAGAGAGTACAGACAGGCCCCGCTCATCAAGTCCTGTGACAATAAGAAGAAGAAGTTCGGACGGAAGACGGATAAGGGGGGGCTTGGTTGAGCGTAGGATGGCTCCTAGTTATGGCGGGGTGTGCAGGTTTGTGTAACCGGGTAACTTGAGTCTATCTCTTAAGCTGACAATGCTGACCCCCTTATAATAGAGAGCCGGAATTACTATGGGAGATCAATTATTTGATAAGAAAGATAAGATCTGTGAGCAAACGCCACAAACCTTTGCTTCTTTCTGGGAGCTCAGCATTTAGACGAGCTCACGGAGGTGTGGTCAACCCCGGGGTATGGTCAACTTTGGATCGCAACCAACCACGGACATCAAATAAATTGCAATAATTAACTACAATCAGAACCTAAGAATACAGGGAGTATATAGAGGACTATTTACACTCTGTGAAGGTATTGAGGTTGATTGTGTGGAGTTGACCACAACTTTGACCATACCCCGGGGTTGACCACAGCTCCGTGAGATCGTCCCCTGCCAACCTACTTAAGAGATAACCGATCTAGTCGCACATGAAGTAATTACTACTGGATATCGCCCAATTGTGTATCATCTCATCTCCTATGTTGGGCTCCATGTCTTTATCTGTCGTAGTGGATGTTTTGATCTAGAATTCTTTGTCGAATTCATTACCATGGCAAGGCCTGTATAATTACTAGAATCTGCGATTTTGCTTGTTCTTCTAATTAGGTTATGGGTACTAAGCGTTATTAGATGTATTTCATAGTTTATAGGGGAATGTAATTATATACAGGTAGATGGTATATTAGATCATTGTTGTGGGTACCCTTACTATTGTCGGGTTGACGAGTTGTGACGGCATATGTTCCTAGATCCTAATTTTGTAATACACGCTTACCAGCAAAAGAACCAGAAAATGCAAGTAACGGAACCAGGGATTATTTATATGAGAGAACGGCGCCACTCCATACAAATTATCCTTTCCCTGAGCAACTGGTTCTTATGCTGGTAAGCGTGCAGAGTCTTTTAGCCATCAATGAACAAAAAATTATTTATTCCCAAGACTTTCAAGACATAATATTTTCAACTATGTACAAGACTTACAATCTTTATGCCTATGATTTCCTTCTCAAAATATGGTTAAAGGTGACATAAATCATCGCTTATAGCTTTTTAACCAGACAAGATATCAAGAATCTAACAGGCCAAGTTGTAGATATACCTGATATGAAGACCTGTTAGATTCTTGATATCTTGTCTGGTTAAAAGTTATAATCAATGCCTCTACCTACTTTTGTATGTAAAAAGCGCCAAGTGGAACAGTATTATACCCATTTAGACCCTATATTACAATTACAGCCAAGATCTAGTTTTCAGCTGGAATCTAAGGATCTTATTGGTCCATAAGCAACCGGAGCGTTCCAACTCAGATACCTTTAAGACGCGCCGCACCATACTTTTGAGCGCCATATACGGGGCCAAGAGGTAAATGTATGTAGTATAGTCTTGGGACTTAATTGTTGCCTTTTCGCACCCGGTGGGTGTTGCTTCCGAGCGCACCCAATGATTGTTGTGTCTAGGGCCTTATATCCGGTACATATATATATGTGAATGTCTTATATGTATAATAGACTTTAACATTGAGTACAAAGAACGTGTCTTATATCATCCACTATATATTATTCATATTATTCATATTACCTAACGCCATATTAAGTTCGAGTGATACCCTGTGTCTCGGTTATAAGCCGAAGGCCACCTTCTTGGCATGGGTATCGAGCTGGTGGAGCAACGGAGGCCATCTTTCCGGGAACATCTTGAAATTCTTTGGTATCTCGGAGGGCAGCTAGCAATCTTACTCGTATATCCATACGTACAATCCTCCCAAAATAATACATCAAAGTGAAAGGTACATATGGAAAACAAGTTTAAGGAGAAGTACAGTGCGTGCATACCAAGAAGCATATGTTTTCGAGATCTCTCTAATCCTCCATCCCAACATCGAGCGGTTCCTTCATGCGCCTCTTCCCCTCTTCAATCAAACTCTGGCGGTGCTCCTTATATACCTCATCCCAGATCTTCGTCGAGAAGTTCCACTCTGAGCCTTTGTATGTCAAGGTTACCTGCTTCTCAGTGCGCTGACCTATCCATGTGGGAACGTTCACGGTTTTGGACTGGGTCTCAAGGGTAATGAGTCTAATCTTCGGATCTACCGTCTTTGCAAATTTATCGCCCACGAATACAGTGGCTAGGAGCTTATGCGTGATCAACTTTCCCTCCATATTCCTCACACAACCCACCACCGACTCCAGAACCTTATTCAGCGCCACCTTGACTGCCTCAGTCACCGGAAATCCCTCTGTAGTTAACTCCATGATTGTAGATTCAAGGTTCGGAGTGCTCGAGGTGATTGTTCTGCTAGCGCTGAAGTCATGCGTGCTTGTAAGGCACACAGTACGAGTACGGAAGACGGTTTCGAGGACTCGAGAGCGGTACCGCGAGATAGCCTCAATGTCAAGTTTCCCGGAGTCATCCTTGAATAGACCTTGTTTTTGCTTATCGCTTACAGCTTTCTCGGTGATATTCGTGGCCCACGAGCCGAAGTGTTCAATGCTCTCTTTCATCTCCTTGAGCCCCGGGTAAAAGTCACCACGACCGGGAGGGGTGAGATCAACATGGTAGAGTGTGGGGATGGCTTTCCATTCTTCCTCGGGATCATTGTATGACGGGGGTGCGTCCACCTTAGGAGCTAGCGACATCCTGGGAAGAGTGGAAGCTATGAAGTTCTCGTGTAAGGACAGGTGTTGAAACCAGAGGCAAGTGGTAATGGCAAAGCTTGTGGAGTTTGGATCATGAAATCGGGGGAATTTAAACGGGTTCTAGGTGAACAGGCAACCGTGGAGTAGCCAGTTAATACTCGATTCCATTTCGGTGCAAGGATACACACTGTCTCATATGCATCCCGGGACGAATATAATCATATATAGCTAGAATAAAGCATGTTTGACGACTGAGAGATGGCACTCACAATCGGAACCCAGGCCAAATTATGTTTGATAGATTGCCAGCCCGGATTGCCAGCTGGGACACCTAAGTCCTCCTCTGTCCACCTTAACTGGCTGTGGGTGAATCGAAGGTGAGGCTTAGTATTTGCATGGAGGTGGTGTGTTACACAAGATTGTCCAATGGCCAAGCTGCCCTCCGCTTAGCTGGAACCCGGAGCGATCGTCTATCAGATATCCTGTACTTCCATTGCCTAAAAGGGTTTCCATGTGCTGCAGTACACCAAAAGTACTCCTCAGTTTCGCCTATCACCCGGCGTTATTCAAATTTACAAATAGACTCGCAGCGCCGAGTCTTGTAGAGTAAGGGTGTAACTTAGAGTACAATAGACAAGGTCATTTCCCATTTTGCACTCTTACAGGACTCGGCGCATGTCTCGGCGCTGCGAGTCTGAATTACGGGGCTAAAGCGCAAAGTTACTAGGTTCGAGATGCATAGGTATATGTTGCAATATGATATGTCACTCGCCGTACCGAATATGCAAGTCTTGAGATTGGATTGAAAGAGGGAAATACTCTACACAAACTCATGCTCAGTGAGGATGCATTTTCGGGCACTACCTGTGTGGATGCAAGATGACTAGTTGTAAGGCCTATCAAAGCTGGGTACGTAGAGTAGAGCCTTTGATTTACAAAACCTATTTATTTCCAAGACTTCCAAGGCATGCAGGTCGGATACAAGTAGGATGTGATGTGATATTTTCGACTGCAGGACCCAAAGATACGCATGGAGATATATTCAATCCTTATGCCTATAATTTCTCTCTCAGAGTGATTGTGAGCCCCTATGCAGCATACCCTCCGGAATCGATAATTTTTTGTTCGTTGCCTTTCGCAACCGTCTCTACTTACGCAAGACACCCTCGCGGGTCCGATGCCTGGCTTCTGGCGGCGGGGTCGGCATTGATTCCAAATTTTCCAGACTCACTGGGCTCTCATGCACGATTTACGTACCTGATTTTGTAAGTTGGGTGGGAAACAGATATATACTCTGTTAACGACCGTTCCTGTGGGAAGAATTCCTCGGATCAAAGATTCACATTGATTACCACACGCAATCATACCCACGGGGGACAAATCCAAAAGAACAACTCCACCATACCTCATGTCACACTCCACCACAACCGACGTCGCTCTTTTTCATTCGGGTGGAGCGGAGGAGGTAGATGAAGTGCGAAAGAACTTCCTGGACCCGTCCCTCCACTTTGATCAGAGGTTCCTGCTCCTACGAGACAATGTCCATCTTACCATCTCCTGGGCACGCCAGCTAGCAGGCTCTTTGATAGCAGCAAAGTTGGCCAGTGAGGAAATGGGTTCAGAGGGCGCATGCAGCTCAGCCATCTACTATTCAAAGCTTATCAGAGCTGCCTTCGAGAAACGAGCGGTATGGCTCACTCCCTCAGTACAATCCAATAGGTCCTGGACCTTCAGCATCGCCGACAACGACATAACAGCAGAACTTCTCCTCAAATCACTCGAGGTTCCCATGACCTCCTGTTTAATGGCTCTTGCAGAGGGTATAGTGGAGAGGGTCCGGGATTGCGGTCCTCGCAAGAGCGGGGAATTGGTGGAACGAAGTGTCCAGGTGAAGACCTTCGTATATGACCACCACACGAATAGTTTCAATGCAATAATCACAGTGTTGGACATAAAGCTACTAATAAGCTACCGGGTGATGCACAAGAAAACAAAAGAGAAGATACACGAGGGGCTCCGGGGATTCGCTTTCAAGCCTCTGCTGGATTTAGGCTATGGGCTACAGACTCACTTGACGCCTAGCTATCTGAACCCGCCGGCTGGTGGTGGTGGTGGTGGTGGGGCAGTTTGCGGGAGTCCCGGCTGCGTGCCCGGGTCACTGGTTCTGAATGCCGAAATCCCACATCGCGGTCGCATAGAGAAGGAGAGGATGCTTATACATGTGGAGTCAGAGATTTCAATGGTCCAGTATGAATTTAGTAATAATATCTTCATGGAACTTCGAGATACGATTATTGAGATGATATCGGGAAGGGAGAACAATGATGTAACTAATCTCGGGGATTGAGGCAAAAATTAGATACTTGTCATTATTTTTCTGGTTCGCCTAGTTGGTTAAGTAGGTTAACCTCTATGTTCCTGGGTGAGGCATGATTGAGCCAGTCTTGTAAGAGGTTGAGTTAAGGACATGTAGCCCCCGGCTGATTACAGTTAAGTAATGAAATAAGAAAGTCAAAACAGAACAACCCCAGGTAGATACACTTAAAGAAGTCTTTACAAGTCAATAGACGTGAAATATCGTCCCCATATCCTTCCTCCTGACTCTTCAATTCTCTCCCTCCAGCCGACCGTGTGAGCCTCCCCAGGAGCAACCCCGACCCCGCCGCCGCCGCCCAACCGTCCAAAACGCCCTCTTTAATTCTAATATCCAGTCCCTCTGGCCTAACAGTTAAAACGACTCACTTGAGATCATTAGGAACTACTCAAAAGAATTGAAAACAACCCAAACGATCGGATCACAACAGTACAGCTACAGCTTACGGAGGTCAACTAATGACCGGGCCAATTTTTTACATCATATCTCCTTTTCGCTCTAGCGAACAGGTTATGCATCGCAGGGAATATCTGGGTTAGATCGTTTAAGGATTAATATGTGTCGGGAAAAAAACGTAACTAGTTGACGAATAGGGGACTCTAGGCCAATGGAAATTGTAGGACTGGAGATCAGGGAAACAACGTAAAATCAGTCAAAATTAGGCTTATTCTGATTCAGATATAACCGCTTCCATACCAGAGCACTTAAGCCAGCCACCCTTGACACTGATTTAGCGATGATAATTGAGGGGAGGCTGTAACTCTAAATTCAGAGAAGCACTCTTGATCCTATGATCCTATGCATATGCAGTTCTTTTAGTGTCGAATTTACCAGGCCCCCAAGACTTATCTCCGATGGAGAAGGGTTCGTTAAGACCGGCCCGAGCCGCTTGGTATTACTGGGGAAGCATGCATACATTGACCTGCAGGACAGCTGGTCCTTGATCTTTCAAAACGGGCTGTTATCATGTAATAGTACCTACAAAGGTGTGCCAACCCCGCAGTCGTCGCAGGATCGGCATCTTGAACTGCGCCTCTAGCCGATCCTAGCCTTAGACTGTGTTGGCAATCTTTAGACGCAACCTCCCAAAATGCATTGTTGAACTCTTTGGCCCAATCACTTACCGACTGTCGATGTGAATATCGGTGGGGCGGACTATTCGGTAGAACTCTCTTCGGTGTTGAGGTTCATCGGGCCTTTTCGAATGAGCTACATACTTAGAAATGCCAACCAAGACTGTCCGTTTTGAATTGATGTTTCCCATTAAGACCTACCTTAGAACCGCCGACTCAAATCGATGCGGCTGATAAAATCGAGTGCGCATGATGACAAATATCAGCCTTTGTAATCTGTTACCTGGTGATGCTCAGCCTGCAGGGTAGGCTGCCGATATCTCCTCAGTTCACCACCGACCGAGTGTGAGGTCCTTTCATACGCAAAAAGTTGCGCTGCAGCCAAGAGACATTCAGGTGCTGGGTGGTGAACACGCTGGGCGGGGAGCGAGGTAGTTAGTCATAGGCTAATGTCACCGGGGCGGAAGATAGGCTTTGTGCTCTCCCGAAGAAAGAATTTCTCGGCGCATGAAGATGAGATACGCCAAGACCTATATTTGGTAAAGGTTAAAAGGAGTTGAGCAACGTCGATTAATTAAGTGAAGGGCTCGGACAGGAAATAAATAAAGACTGAAAAGTACAGGATTTTTACCAGCGTGTTTTTACAGGACTTCTTGGGAGGTAGAGGTTCTTTCCACGCTTTAGCAAAGCTACCTGAGAATCAAAAAAAAAAAAGAAATAGAACACCCAAATGGGCGGGGACTGTTTGGAGAACGTAGTTCATGCCTATGCTTGTGATAGTACCATATCTCTAATGATAGTAATTTCTTTCCCCCAAGCGCCAACAACCGCACCAATATTATGCATAACTATATTATGTTTTGATCTCAGGGTGAGGAAATTACCTTTTGCATTCGATTCGAGTATAACCTTATCCTACAGCTCGGTGGGTTAGGAACATCTCCGGCGACATGATAGTGCCTTTTGCTAGACTGGAGACACCGTTTGTAACTTGGAAACGCTGCCCCGTAGATGTAGGATATGATCGGTAAAGTTGGAGATTTCGGAGCAAAGCCTTGGTGAGCATCCCTAGACTAACCTATCCGAGCTAAACCCTGTTCCGGATGATAATCACGCCCCCGAACGATCGCGGGGATATCACCGCTGATATAGGAGGACTCGGAGAAGCATTTTGCTAAATGAGGATCCATACCCGCAGGAATACCTAGGCGGAACGTGGGAACGCTCAGGACGCTGTTGGCGGTGTGGCGGTACTGAACAAACACCAAGGAAGTTGTTGGCAACGTATGATGTTTGTAACATGGGCATTTTGTAGCATGGATATTTTTGGAATGTTGACTGAAGACACTTTTCTACCACCCCAAGAAGGGAATTCTGGGCTGTGGACAATGCGGGGGAGATAGTCTGGGCATGTCGTCGCCGAGGTAAGCTACTCTTTCGGTAGTTAGAGACAATAGCTTTGGCCGACTACAACATAGATAAACGATTCCAGCGTCTGAGGGAATCGTCGATGACCTGTCGGTACTTCTCAGGATATTGAGGGCGTTGTCGCCGCCAAATATTGAAAAGGTGTGAATCTTTCCCTCTCAGATATGAACGGTTCTGCAATAGGGTCGTAAGATCAGTAATGTACTTTAGAGGATGAAGTTTACTCTGTTTGTGGCTCTATAAATGTGGGCAGCGAGGTCTTACTCTTTACATCCGCTAATATATAATATGGCGGATACTTCCCCTCTAGGTCTCCGCGTAACAGCGCCCCACTTTATACATATACGTATTACACAACTCGGCTAACCTACCCCCAAACTTGTTTAATACTACCATTGCCCACACTCATCTCTCGGCAGCTCTCACTCACAGCCAGGCGCATTCTCAGCTTTTGGCGTAGGACAGGCTCTCAATCATTTCATCCAACCTTTCATCACCGGCCCTAGCTGGTTGTGTCCATCTGTTGATATTTGGTCGCCTGGTGGGAGAGGTGCGCAGTTCGAGACTTTATTCGCTTGGCTGGGTAGAGGACTCTTTATGTAGAGAGGTCTTATATACTTGTAGAGATAGCATACTGGGTCCTTTTACTAATGACCTGATATATGTACCGGAGAAAGTTTCTGGCGCCCTGCCTGACTCTGCTCCGAAGCAACGCGTATTGCGGTGGGACTTGAATCGACCGACTCCTGGGCACTAGGGATTATTATCACGGCTTCCGCGTTCCTCGGAAACCCACAACGAACACTATTGTTTGTCTATGCAGCGAGTGACGTACTGTGATCGAGTGATCCTCCATGAACCGTAATCCCAAGTTATCACAAAATCAATTTGTGAAAAGGTGTCAATCATGGATAGCTCACCCTTCCATAGGAATGAGTTTGATTCCAGATTCCTCCACACTCCTGCATCTCTGTATTGTCGGTCGGGTCTGGTTTTGAACCCCCCCATAGTCGCTCAGCCAGATGGGGAGTGCGGCAATTCCTGAACGCCGCAATAACTTAAAGGTTACATACTCGTATTAGGACTACCCTCATTCTACCAGGGGCTCATGGCTTGGGGATGGGGGAGACAGAACACTAATGATAAATATCTGGTATATAGATAACATAATGCTCGATCTAGGGATTAGACATGCCCGTTTAGAGTCGATTGAGGGTTCAGTATTCAATGGTATATTGGGGCGTAGGTTATAAACCACAGAGCTTTTATCAATTCCTTGAATGATGTTTGAGAGTTATTTATGTGGCCCTCTGGATAAACATCTAGACAATTGATCATAAACCCAATTTAAGATTCAAAGTGTTGCTACTATTCTTTCGGATAGACTCCTTGTAAACTTCCGCATCACTACGGTACCATTACGCCCGCCTCATCTAGTACTATTTTTGGCAAACTGTGATATATAGATCTACCATAGGCGGTATATATATACACGGTATATATATACCTTTCTCCTTAGCGTAACTTCCAGGCCTTCGTTTAGCCCATATATGGAATTCGAAGTGATGATAGCTATAACTTTGGTGATCTCCTCACATACTCTACATTCCCAGTGGGTACATGACCCTCCTTCTGATCCACAAAATAACCCCCATTCTATAAATGCCTGGCAGAAATGGGTCTACTCGCGATCCGGGTAATCCTGGTCAGGAAGACCAGGGCTAGGGTTCCTATTCCTCTCTTACATCACTCATATCCTCCGTATCTCATGGGACCACAACGACCTCGTATGTATTCACACTGCAAGCCCAACCACGGTCGATATCCTACTTCACTAACCACACAGCCTACTTGCCAGTCCACGCCTCATCGGTCAGTACCCACAGCTCCTCCCAATAGAACAGTCTTGCCAACCCCGCATTCTTGGCACATTTTTCTCCTCCACAGCCTAGCTCTTGCTTGCCCCCCCTCCCCCAAGTTACGATTACTTTATATATAAAGTAATCGCCATGCCTACTTACCACATCCATAGTCACGCAACGGTGATGAGAGAGACGGGTGACTCGGGTACATCTACCCTTTCCCCGCCGTTTCCCCCCTCCCCCCCGCTGCTTCCCTCCACCCCCCACCCCCTTATGCCCCACAACTCCTTCTATCAGCCTCCACTCTAACCAAGTCTAGGATCTTTGATTACACACTCACCCTATGTACCGCGACCGTCGTATATATCTTCATGTGCCACGTTTGCCATTGGCACAACCAACTCTCCATCCTCCCAATGCTATACGGGGACATCGTGTGGGAAGTGCTATGGGCATATGCACTCCACATCTCTCACTCAGGGAGACTGGCTCGAACCGGGTATCACCCCAGAACCCGTACATACGATATGCGGGCGAACACGGTTCCTTACCCAGTGCAGGTGTTGGCTATGATGTTAGTTCCCCTGGCATTAGTTTCTCCTTTTTTCGTGGGGGGCGGGGGGCAGGGGCAGTGGTGGGGGCTGAATGAGATTGCTAGGCTAATGAACGGATGCGTAGAACCTTTTTCATTTTCCCGACAACGGGGTCCTGGCGGCGGGTGGAACAGCGAGAGGGAGAAGCAGCGGAAAAAGGAGGAGGTGGGTAAGCGGTGGTAGAGGCGGGTTAGTGGTGGTGGGGAAAGTACCCAATGGGGAGCAGGAGTTGGGGGTTGGTGTGGAGATCATTGGGAAACCGGGGGTAGTTGATCATGAGGAGCGGAAGCTGGCGGTATAGGGGTGCCCTGTGGTGGTGTGTGCACCTTGGGAGGGTGGACGGTAATGATAGGGGGGGGGGGTCTGGAGTATCGGTTTTATCAAGACAGGAGGGGATCATACTTTCTTATATGATTTGGAGAAATTGGTTTGGTGTTTTGGGGTTTGAACGATGATCTGGGCAGGGTAGGCGGTGTAACATTCTTGCATGTACTGATCATGTCTATCTTGCCTCTAGTGTTATTCGGCCGGTATCGATTCGCTTTCGGCTCAAAGCGGGGAGCCCGGCAACACGCGCGCGCAGTTGCGGTAACACCTGATTGTGGTAATCACCCCGCCACCCTCTTACCAATCCCGGGACTACGCAGCTGTGGTGATAAACGGTAGAGCAAGGAGTGGGTTAGTATAGGTGCGGGGGTTTTGTAGGTGCACATAAGTTGGCTATAGGAGGTGGTTATGGACCTAGGTTCTGGGAGCTGGTGGCAAGATGGCGGTAATAGTGGCGGTATCGGGGGTGTGGTTCTGATAGTGCCGGTTGTATGTGTCCATGGTGGGATGTACACAGTGTACCTATACGGGGGATTTTTTTTTGTTTACTTCATTAATTACATCCAGTCCTTAGGCTATGGTAATGGCCCACTCCCCTCTGGAGCAGGTCTACCTATACGGGGGAACTAGCTAGTACATGAGGAATAAATGTATACTTTCACCCGCTCATGAGCAGAAAGCCGACTTTCATCGTCGGTGCCTTATGATACTCAACAAGACTTTTCATGAGAGAGTTTCTGCTTAGTACTGAAGCATCTATCAAACCGATCTAGTAGTGGGGGTTTCACAGAGCTATTGGAGAAACCCCCCCCCCTTTCTATAATATCGGAACGCTCCGACAGCCTTACTTAGCCTCGCTCCATGGCGCTGCAATGAGTTCAAGATTGTTACATCCGTGCTGATCAAGTGTCTAGGCATGCACTAGCGCTAGATGTAAAATAATTATTTATATCCCTAGAGTTGAACTAGATATTAGTTGATCATGAGCTATCACTCACCCAGTACTCTTCACATGTTTTAAAGTATCAGCATGGGTCGCTGCAGGAAGTCTGCTAATCTGGGTGCATAGTATCCATATCCACCTTATTCTATGAGTAGATGAGACATATCGAAGCACTGTCGAATTCTTCACACTAGAAAATGAAGTCGAGTGATAACTTATGTCTCGCCAAGGACCCTTTTTTTTTTGTTTTACTTCATATTCGCATGCAGCCCTAAGGCTATGGCGGCGTACTTTAATCCAAGCTTTCCTTGGAGAGAACCAAATTCTGCCATTTCCGTTTAGCCACACTCCCACATTTCCACATGCGGGTGTCAAGTACCTGGAAAACCCCTCAGAAACCATCCCACATGCCAAGCCAGGAGAGGAAGTCCTCGTCTGGGTGCGTCTGGGTGCGTCTGGGTGCGTCTGGGTGCGTCTGGGTGCGTCTGGGTGGGTGCGTCGTGCGCCTCCAGAAAGATGGCACATCACATTTGGCTCGTCTAAGCACATCCAAAATGTGACAGGGCACATTTGGCTCGTCTAAGCGCGTCCAGAAGTGACATGTCGTCTTTAGCTCGTCTAAGCTCGTCTAATGTCGTCTTTTGACGTCCCAAATACCGACCTTACGTTGAAGTGATGACCAAAGCGGCCGTCCTAACCAATGGGGTAAATATGGTGAATATCTACGATAACCACAAACGGCTAGTGCACTCGTTTATCTCATTGGCAGGCTGTGGGATCGGCATCAATCAGGTTACCGGAAAATAGAGCTGGCTCCACTTGCGCGAGGTGTCTACTGCCGAGATATCAAATGAAAAGTCCCAAGGGATTAGGAATAAGACTTTAATCTCAGCTAACCATCAAAAACCCTCAGGAGAAAGCCCTCGTGAGCCTAGAATCAATAGAAGCGAAAGAACGAGAGTATTAAATTTCAACGTTAATAACAACACGACCACCGGCGCGCCACCATGGACGGGGACTGAGTAAATCGCCAATACTTTTGTAGGTACATGTAGAGGTCGGCAGACATTGTAAAGCGAAGTTTTATCCTCAAACGAATACTGTAGCCCCACCTCCGCTGGTAAGGGCCAGAGAAGCTAATTGCAACAATCTTACTGGACCTCGCGGCACGCTTCCTTGACCCCACCTCTGTACCAGCACTAATCGCGCAAATAGTAAACGGACCAATAGATAAGTAGATATCTTACCGGGCGAGAGAATACCCCTATCAGGCAATCGGGTGTTGGTGAGGGTATATGGGCGGAGGAGGATATCAATACAAAAGGACCATAAGGAGAAAGTAGACCTGAGGAAGGCGGGCACGCGGGACGGATATTGATACAAGCCCTTGAGAATATATATATGTATTTTGTATTCATTTCATCTGACTTATTATGAGAACAACGGCATGTGCATAAATAAATCAACATCTGACAAGAGGGAGACAACCGATAACAACTCGGAAATTTTTTGTATTAGGCGCCCCCGGCCCGGAATTCCAATCACTGACTTTCTAGTCCGACATATCACTTAAATCACTGCTGCCTTCATCGGTCCTCGCGGATCTGGGTATAATGGGGCCCGCGGGGGTGCTCGGCGTTGGTGTAAAAGCATGTTTTGGGCGCTCTCGCGACCTGTCGGGGGCGGGAGTCTGGGAATCCATCATTTCCTTTTGAGATTTCAACATACACTAAATGCTTTTCATTACCGGGTTTGTCTGAGATAACACAGAGAAAAATACTAACCCTGAACCGCCACAAAGCACTCAAAAGCCCGAAATATTGCTCGATACCGTAGACCCCTTTGAATCTTTGAGGGATCTCATGTATTGCGCCACCAACGGAGAGGCACATGTATCCTTTTGCATAGGACATTCGCCACATTTGGCAGTGCCAACCTGGGTTGATGATTGTCAGTGACTAGCACTGGGGATAGTGACGGTACTTGCCTGCTACGACCATCCCGACAACCTGTAACCCACGTTCACCTTGGGAGCACTGCAACCTATACAACATATCATGGAGCACCTTCGCAACTTTTAGTGAATCGTGAATCCACTTAGGATCGCTGGTTGATTTGAACTTCTTTGCATGCTCGGCTGCACCAAACTCATGTTTGTCGAGGCGCAGAACCCCATCATAAAGCCTCCGATTCCGGTGGTGTCGATCGTACGAGTCCATCCTCTCGCAAGTGCTTAAAGACTTCGACTCACCCCTGGTTGTTAGATGATTGTTAGATAACTGAATCTAGTGAAGAAAGAAACACTGGGAAGAGGGGTGACAAACCGGGCCACATAGGCACCAGGGATGGTTTCCATGCATCTATCAAAAACAGGCCCCCAGAAATTACAGATGTACCAGCTTTGCTGGTGATCCATGTTAAAGATTGGACCAGCCACTAATAGCTCAGCCCATAATCGGATCACATCCCTGAGCCATATCCTCCCATCACGTTCGTCGCTGGTGATTCGGTCGCACTCTTCTTCACTCTTAAAGACAGCGTTGTAACTGAAATTTCTGAGGAGCTGATCCGGGTTATCAAAATCTTGGTACGCCATCATGGAACTTAAGAACGAATCATCCGGCGCCTGCAACACTGGGATTGCCGCTGAAATGATCTCCCACTGTGCGGGTTGAAAACAGCGCTTGACCTCTTCGTCCGATGTATCAATCACCCATGAATGGGCCGCGCATTCGACTGGGTGAGCCTTGAAGTTTTCGTATAAGATATCCTCGACATAAACATTATCTGAAAGGCGCCATTTCTTGGAATCATCCATAGACTTAAACATGCGTTTGAAACCTACATGATGCCCAAAAGGCAGAAGCTTCCCCCTCTTAGTGGGCTGCTGTGGGGTCGAAGGGCGGGAGCGTTTGCGGGGGGTCTGGGGTGGTTCGGGCTCGTTACTATTGAAGCTTCGATTATCATTGGAGACGTTGACGTTGCGCCCAAAAACTACGGACGGGGCAGATGTTCGCCGTGCAGATAGGCGCTGTGCGGACGAGGACGGTGCATATGAAGGTGGTGGGGAGGAGGTTGAAGCTTCCGGCGAGCTTTCGAGATGATGGCTTTGAAACTAAGAAATGTTAGTTTAGTTCCCAGACAACCCTTCCCGGTGGTCATATGGGCACACACATGGGAGGACAACCAGCCTTGAACAACAAACAGACTACGCAGGCGATTTGTGCTCCGGTGATACCTCACCGGATCAGCTGGAGGGTCCCAATGTGTAGGATTCATATGGTCCGGTCGTCATATGGGCACACACACGGGAGAACCACCAGCCTTGAACAACAAATAGACAACGCAGGCGATTTGTGCCCGGCGACGCGACTGGAAGGTCCCAATGTGTAGGATCCAATATGCCTTGAATACTGACCGACCACGCGGCGCAGCAGTGCCCCAGGGTGGGAACGCCTCCCTGGGTCGTTCATATGGGCACACACATGGGAGGACAACCAGCCTTGAACAACAAACAGACTACGCAGGCGATTTGTGCTCCGGTGATACCTCACCGGATCAGCTGGAGGGTCCCAATGTGTAGGATTCATATGGTCCGGTCGTCATATGGGCACACACACGGGAGAACCACCAACCTTGAACAACAAATAGACAACGCAGGCGATTTGTGCCCGGCGACGCGACTGGAAGGTCCCATGTGTAGGAACCATATGCCTTAAACACTGAGCTACCACGCAGTCAGTTAGTACCCCCCCGGGCGGGGTGTCAACAAGACGCCGGATGTTGATGATCTCGCTACTGGTCAAGCTGCTCCCCATACCCATGTTATGACGCAACCGATTACCAACACGACATAGCGGGTGCAAGCTTCCAATAAGAGGGCCATCTAGGTCAGAGGGGGGCGCTGGGCTGTGCGGGACTTACCTGATGTTTTCTGATTAACCTTTCCGCAGTTTTCTGAGCATGGGCGTTCCAGGCGGCGGGGTCGTTCACGATCGCGTGTAAAGCTTGTATGAATTTATCCGGATCTTGCTCCCCAAGGTGTTTAAAAAATCCTTCCATACACCAGTTGTCCCAACCTGTGAGATTGAAATAGTCGTTATGTGAGGCCATAAGAAGGGGGGAGAGACGGTGGTGGTATTGACACACGTGCGAGGTGGGTGGAGAAGGTTGGGTGGAGTACTAGTGGGTTAAAACGAGAGAGGAAGGGGGTTATATACCGTACGAGTTAGGTATCCCACCCAGCCTTTTTTTATACTATGGTATGCCTGATACCATAGTATTGGGTTGCAATACAATAGTATTGAGTTGCAATACAATAGTATTTCTGCCCATCCGAACAGGCCCTAATCCTCTGAGTAACTGCGTATTTGGATTTCCCGAGATTATTAAAATTACTAAATGGTATCTATGACTTGCCGCTGCGCAGAATGCTCTGTGAAAACTTACATATGTTTGCTCACCAGGCAGCTCAGGGGTGGTAGATGTACTGGTGCATACAGAGCCTGGGACCAGGGCTATGTGACACGCCCTAAGCCACAACCACCAGCCAGCCACTAAGCCACATTACCCCGCACCCCGCACCCCGCACCCCGCATCCAGCCCCGCCATCGCAACTCTATTCCACAACACGCTCCTCCCATACTTACACTCGGACCATCTTCCACGCCGGAGCCATAGCCACAATCTCTCTTCAGCTGCACAGACTCACGAGCCTGCTAACCTCCTTCAGTGCCGCTCCCGTTGCAGTGCACGGACATCCCCTCCCGCTCCGTTTCGCGGTGGGTTGCGCTAGCTGAGCAGTGATGCTACCTGGGGGCGCATAGTAGAGGGTGAAGCGGTGGTAAGGTCTGGGTAGGAACAGGCGCGGCACGGGACGATACAATGACTGAATCGAGGGAGGAAGCGCCGCTCTCACGGCGGGTGGGAGATTGAGATTATCTACTAATTCTCTGCAATTAACTCGTGGCAGCTAGCAGCCTCTACGCTCCGAGCCAGCGCAGTACAGGAACGATATATTCCAACCTCTCGACTTACCATACTCCCTCTCCCTCCCACCATCCGCACGTTCGATGAGACTGCGGCGGAGCGGGCATCTACAGATTGCCCAGGCCTTAATCTAGCTCCACCTCGGTGATACTCGGCTCTCTCTACCCACTACTCGCAACGCCCCCCCCCCCCCCATAACTCCAACGCCACGGGCATACCCATCGTCATTGACAAACCCTTCCTTCATACCAGTTGACTGACGTCGCCTTCACAAACAACGACCTTGACGCCACGTCCCCAATGGCCAATGCTGCGTCAGCTTCGTGTTGTGGGGGTGGATATCGAACGGGCTACAATCGGCGGTGCGGTGCGGCGGTGGTGAGTTCGGTGGGCTAAAGGACGGCGGTGGTGTGTGTCAGAATTGTACGGTGGAAGAGTGAGGGGGGGTGGGGAGGTTACGCATCTTGAGTCGGACTTTGAGGGAACGGAGGTAGGGGGTTATGCATCAATAGGAGGAGCTTGTCGGCCGAGTAGATCCGATATCTGTTATAACTATGTCCTGTATACCCCACCATGCATGTACCTGGTAGATGTCATGGCAGCCACATCTCGTTTTACATCCACTCCCCCCCCCCCCACCTGTCTCTCCTAGCATTTGTGCGATGTATCTAGACAAAATAAAGCAATATGGAGAGAGGGAGAGAACGGCCTCAACAGCTTCCACGCCGTCGAGAACCAGATATGTAGGTCTGGTCTCCTTTGATCCCCCATCCCTCTTTCGTCTGCTGCCTGGCGGGGGAGTGTCCACGACCACTTGATGACTTGGCCACTCTCATAGTCCCTGCGTGGGTGGCTCAGTAAAGTAATGGAAGGACACAACTGTGCTTGAAACACGAGTGAAGATCTCTCTCTGCTAAGATAATAGGGGGGGCAATACATTATCACCCACCAGCACTTGGAACCCTTCATCCACCCGACGACAAGCAGGCTGCGGGCGTCACCTCTCCCAAATAGCCGAGCGTATATCAATGGGGCTATCTTTCTATACCTGATCTACTAACCGCCTTCGCGCCCTCGAAAAGCCCAACGCGTATGGTATCCAGTTGCAGCTAGTCCGACCCCCAATACCACGGCCTATGGCAGTGCGATATCACAAGCCCAATATAAGCATTTTATGTTAGTGCCGCCACTACCGACCGGTCGCTAGCAGTGATATACAGTAGCAATCATAGCGGCGTACGGCGCGGCGACCAGGCCCGCAACGCAACCGACAGATTCCCACCAGCATTTGGAGAGCGGGATGCGCGCAGCGCGGGCGTAACGACTCGTTTAGTGCCGCTACAAGGGTGGTATCCATCGCGGGAGAGTGTGCCATACCTCAAGGCCCCAGTCTGTCACTCACTCTTGCATACCCGCCGGTTAGCTGGGCGGGGTAATCGGTAATCACAACTCATCACTCGCACGCCAAGACACACCGGTTGTGGGCGAGTGATACACGATGACCCAAGCCCCCGCGAGCAGTGGGGATACAGAGACTGCTCTGTGGAAGGTGCGGTGTGGATAAGAGAGGAAGCGGTGGGTAGAGGCCAGTTTGGCGGAGGAGTGAAGAGGGTTGGAGAGGAATGACTATGTTGGCTGGTAGTTCCCCCAGACGTGCTCGCTACCGATCGCGACGATGTTTCCCTTGGAGACACACGGCGCGTGAGTGATATGTTAGGTAGTAGAGTGGATCAATCGTGGTGCTTGCTTGTTCTTCACTTTTCCGGGTGGGGTCTCCTCTCAATATTAAGGAGCTACGTATACAATGATAAAGACACTTTTCTCCTCCAATGTCATGTCAGAAGGTATGTACTTTTTATTTCTATAACATCTGGGCCAATCCCCGCATTAAACTATGAAGAAGAAGCGACATTATCATAAATCATCAGTCCAGCAAGTGCAAGTGCTAGGCCAGCTGCGGGGGTGTTATGTAAGGACTAGAAGTAGACCAGGCTGACATCTACGTCCCTCCACCGAATTTTACCCGGCGACAAAAGAAATAGATAAGAGCCTCCATCATATATGAACCACCCGAAACACACAGAAAAAGATCCAGATGACTAACGCAGATTCTTAACCAGCACACCCCCGACCGCCATTCATTCCCGCAACCATAGAAGGCTTCTTACCAAACTCAGGAATCCATGACATCATACTTACATATCGGCCTCGCACTAGAGTGCGTCGTGATTACGCGGCTGCTAGTCCCGATTCCACGGTGTGCCCTCGGCCGCAGCGGGCGTGCTGTCGGAACTGACGGGGACGGGGGTAGCGGCGACGAGCTAGGCAGAAACAAACACAAAGGCCATTGGAAGGAGGGTAGAAAGACGCATGATGTTTTGTAGATTTATATGACTTTACTTAAATTGGTTAGGATAGTAGCATGAATTCGCTAGCAGAGGAGAGTGAGCGGAGAGAGCAGCAGTATGGGTGGGGATCGGGGATAGAGAGGGAGTGAGACCCCCCGACGGATGATGAGCCTCGAGTTGGTCAGTGCATTGGAGGGAAAGGGTTGAGTTTGAGCCTGATTTTGAGTCTGTTTTCTTTGGGAGTGGCGGTGCGAGTGCGGGGGGGAGAATTCAGATACTTCAGAAAAGAAGAAGAAGATGGTTGCCATAGCCTAAGGGCTGCATGCATGTATAAAGTATCAATAAATACTTTACCGCCCGTCCGCATATCTGTATGAGACTAAATAAGGGCTCGATAGCATATAAAAGCCTGGTATAACTCTCATATCAAAATAGGGCTTAATTGAGCCTGGTTTGGAGATCATACTGATATTTGGCGCATAATTATGGCCGAATAGGGCTCAATTAATAGTCTTTGGGAGAGAAGCGTGAATATAGAAATAGGGATTAGGGGAATCCGTAAGCTTTTGAGGGTTAGGGTCAGGACAGCTATCAAACACGCACGCCTTCCGTCTCTACACCTCCACACCTTTACCTCCACCTCTACACCCCCATCTCTACACTCCATCTCTACGGCTTCATCTTCATCCCTACGGCCTCATCCCGACAGCTTCATCTACGCCCCACCCCCGCCGCAACTGAACATCCTATTATCATCCAGACATGGGCTAATCGGTGAACAGGCAGTATCCGGCCAATCCATTACCCAATCCAGCGAATCCAGCACTCAATCCAGCGAATCTATCACCCAATTCAGCTAATCTATCACCCAAATCAGCGAATATAGCATCCAATCCAGCGAATCCAGCACCCAATCAAGCAGCGAACCAAGCAGGCACTGCAGTTAGGTACGGCAGGCAGGTAAGCAGGTAGGGAAGGTTGCTAGTAGAGAGTAAATGTACATATTAAATAGAGAAATAATCAAGAGTTTTATTTGTGAAATTCACCTATGCTAGAGGAAGCATGAATACTGGCCTACCTGCACATCCAGATTTTTCACCGAATAAAATAACCCTTTTCTAGGCATTATCACATATACTAAGGCTGAATATATATAACCCTTAGGGCAAACAGGGCGTTTCAAGGACCCTATAGGAATTATACGGGTTAATATCAAATAATGGTTAATTGATGATTACATGAGCGTCAATTAATCCTCATACAGATATGCGGACGGGCGGTAGTGTAGATACCAGCCTGAGCGCCTGTGCTTTGTCCGCCAAAAATCCCTGTTCGTCGTTCAACCAGTTTCGTCGTTGTCCCCAAAGTGACTTTAATACTGCGGCAAGGTTTTAAAAAGCCTTAATTTTGAAAAGACCATTAATTAGCTCCAAAAGGGTGAAAAGGATGATGTTTGGTGCCCAATTTAGCATAATCAAGGGTCTTTTGGAAGAGAATCATATATGAGGGAAAAGAGTTGTCAAAACTGTAAGCAAATCAGGGTTAGGGCTAGGACAGAGATATCACGTCCTTTCTCCACACCTCCATCTCCACACCTCCATCTCCACACCTCCATCTCCACACCTTCATTTCTACCCCCCCCCTAGCTCTCTGCCCCTGGTAATCATACATGAGCTAATCCGTAAATTAGGCAGCGAGTCTAAACAAGCACCGCACCGGGCATAGAGTCGGGCAGTGAATCCAAGCAGCAAATCAAGCAGCAAATCAAGCAGATATGGCAGGCAGGCAGGCAGGCAAACAGGCAGGTGAATGGCTGCAGCAAAAATGTAGTATATAATTGGGAAGTAAATAAAAATTCAATCCGTCAAATTTACCTGTGCAGAATAAGCGTGGATACTGGCCTACCTGCGTATCGGGGTTTTTCAGCTAATGAATTTTTTTTTTATAAAGCTATTATCATGTATTAAAATCATTTACTATATATAAGGATTAATCAAAACATAGGTCAATAAGAGCCTATAGAAAAAAGAATACTAAAATCAAAAAAAGCCCTATAATGAGAATATCAATGGCTTAATATAGCTTTATATTATTATGTGGACTGGTATTAATGTAGTTCTGTTCTTTCAGTAGTTGTAACCTAGCTAGCTTCACGCAGGAATCTGGTGCTGTATAAATACCCTAATTCTCACTCAAAATGGGGACTGAGGCCTTCGGAGGTATACACTTGGGCTTCGCGGTTACAGTCGGCTTTGCGGTTTGTATCTGCAACCCCCTCCAATTTTCGTAGCCTGAAGCCCCCCCCCTCTTAGTGTGGCTTTTGATTGGTTCTTTTCCTGTCTGGTGGCCGAGACGCAGTTGCGGGGCGAATATGAACAGTGAACGCTTGCCAGGTACGGGCCTGACCCGCCTCATGTGAGTATGCTTTTGTTCCTGTTTGAGCTTTGTTACTCGATCGCCAAGGAAAGCGAGTGATATTCTGTGATTATGAATGTTCGAGACAGGGGCAGTATGGAGGAACACCTTGGCACTGGGCTGAAACATGGTTGCTTACTTACATCCTACATCGTCTTGCCGAGAATGTTGACGGCGGCGACGTATTAATGTTCCGCTGGTTACAGCTTGGGACTGAAGTCGAGACGGCTTAGTAGGACATGCCGGAAGCGGACGTTGGCGGCGTTGAAGTATCTAGTGGAAGCTCATCATTGGGGGGTAAAGATATGAGCCCTAGTAATTGCTTGGGGGTTGTTGGCGCGTGCCAGGAACATTTCTCAGAAATTGGTGTGAATATTGGAATACCTGCGTTGCAGAAGGACAGCGAGGTGCCATCTTTGTGGGTCTTGGGCCTGTCGGGGAGGGTCCTGCATAGGCTGGAGTACTTACCTGTTCCCTGATCGACACATAGTTGCCGAGAGTGGAGCTGACCCACTGGAACTTGAGAGCCCCGCGATCATGCTCGTCGGGTGCTGGCGAGAGTTAGACTTACTCTTGAGCGAAACATTGGTGATAGAGAATAATATAAGGATGGCCATACTGCTGGGAATTTCCGCAATACGGGGGTGTTATTACCCTTCGTCGCGCTTTTAGGGCGACGTAACTGCGGCTATCGGCGAGACATCTTTACTAATGTAATACACCAGGCTTGTCGATCGGGCCCGTACTGGTGGGAACCATCGTTGGCGTACGGCGGAGAGCGGAGAGCGTGTTGAGGCCTTGGAGTTAAGGTTTGTTCTGTTGGGCAACTAGGGCTAAAGTACATACGGGAATTATTTTGAAGAGGCGCTATTGGCCCGGAGAGTGTGGGTTAGGGTTACGACATGAACGTTGATTAAACATTCTGGCAGGTGGTCTTGAGAGCAAGCACGGTAGTAGGCATAGGAATGAAATACGGTAATATAAATCATTGGGTAGGTACCAAGGTATACCATATCTTGTCGAATTAAATACCCTAGGAGTGCATTAGCACCACCGAATGGGTCAGGTGGCCACAAAGGTCACTGCCCTCGACCCCGGAGCTCAACCAGCGGTTCAGTTTTTTAGACCTTCCGAGGTTCGGCTAGGTTCTTGTCGCCCGTTACAAAAATAGCTCGTTGGAGCTTAAGAACTGTATTAACTAGCTATAGATGTATCCTGATCGTGTTGTGGCCGAAATTTCGAAGTGGCATTTACTGCTGGTCATATAGAGCGTGAGTCTAACGTTCTTAGCAGCCTATCCCACTGATCGTGACTCTGATTCGCAACCCCAACATGTTCTAAGGCCAACTATCTATCGGACTAATCTAGTATCCGCTCACATCAAATCTCACACGAAATGTGTTGCTCGGGATATTGCCGATTCTAAAATTGTGACGTAACATAGTAGATAATAATCAACACAAATAACTCTTTTTCTAACATCCCCCACCACCGGTGCCCCAGCTGATGCACCTTCCATACCTGACAGAATATCAAAGACATCCTGACGTTGAGGTATGATATGGCGCTCTCTTCTTTGGAGTTAACCTGATGAATATCTGCTCCCCTAGCTAACATGTCCTGGGCAGGTCTGGTGTCGGGATCCCTATTCTTCTTCCCAATTTGATTAAAGAGGTAGTGGATAGCAGTACAACCATCATTACCCATGCTTGCAACCGGGGTGGAGGGGTCAAGGAGGTACCTGATTATGTTGGAGCGCTCAGACATGGATGGATGATAAAAATAGCTCATACAGGCATAATGTAGTAGAGTGCAACCTTGATTATAAGGGGTTAGCACAGGTCCAAATGGACAATAGACACCTATCAACTACGAAAATATGATGAGTAATAGCCTCTTGAAGTATGTCCTTACCTGATACTGTGTTCGTCGCCTCTACCTTCGCACCTCTCTCTAAAAGTAGTTTAACAATACTTAGAAACCCAAAACGCGCGGGAAGCATGAGGGAATTGTGTCCATCAGAGTCCACGCTCTCAAGTGATACGTCCGAATCAAGAAGGAAGTCGACTAGCTCTTAGCCCCCAAAATTGGGAACGACATCACTTTAATAACCACTAAAAGGAGCGCAGTGCCTTCCAGAGTGACGGGGCGGATATCAACTCCTGGGGCCACCATGGTTACCAATGGTAGGCAGGATGATCGGAGGATAATGTTGTGTAAGGTATTCATTCCTTCACTGGCCATGTGAATATCCGCCTCTGATCGTATGAGAAATTCTCCAACGACTATAGGAGAGTGTTTTGGCGAGCTGAACTCTTGGCCCCATTGGTGACGGTTGCAGTGGTTTAGATAAAAATGAAGTGGAGGGCGGCAACCCGCCGCCATCATATTGGCATCGGGACCTGCCTCTATGAGTACCTCAACGTATTTGAGGCACCTCTTTCGGCGGAGAGCTTCATGTAATGCCGTAAGACCACTATGGTTCTGTACTTTTATATCGGGCCCTCTATTTAGAATGGCCCGTATCAGGTCCATATATCCAGGCTTGGTGAAAGGATTAAAGTGTTATTGTCTTCTAGATCGATATTCTAAACCGATGCTCCGGATTTGAACAAAAGTTCCACAACCTTCGGATCGAATTCTTTATCTTTTTGGGACTTGATATATTGCATCAAAAGAGTACGACCCTCAGGTGTACTGATTCCAATGTTTGCCCCCCTGACTAGCAGCTCTTCTACTAGCAAGTAGTCAAGCGTTAACACCGCCTCGTGCAATGCTGCTCGACCAGCCTGATTTATATCTCCCGTGGAGATTGTCCATCTAATGCGGCCGATGTAGTTCATTTCGGACTCGGTTGGTAACAACGGATCCATCACTCTCTGAACCGCCGAGAAGGTAACCATGCATGATCCCAAGGTCATAGAAAGCTGGCTGATATCTGTTGCTGCAGCACCCAATAAGGTAATCAATACTCTCCGTTCGACGTAAGGGCGAAGCTTCTCGAGAGCGAACTTGAAGTCCCGGACCACATCGCACACAGTTTGGACGATGGACGGAGCGTCCTTGCAGATGGAAGTAAAATGGTTCAATGTGATGTAAACTTTTGTGCCGATAGCTACAAGTCCGAAGATAGATGCGGCAGCCTCCATGTGTTAACCTCGAACTAACAGCTCGTCGCGTTAGTAATATCGGATGCCTACTCGCCAAAGCCTTTTTTATAAGTACAAATGTTTTGCCAAGAGATTTCTCTTGACCCCATCGGACATCAAGCATCGAATCTTTATGACATCTACTCACTCGATTGATTTAGTACCGTGTGATCGGGGCTAGTTGTGTGAACCTAGCTTAGCTGGAAGGAGGTGATCCAACCATAGAAGAACGGTTGTGTTTCTATACTAGTACGTAGAGGTATCATCACTACCTCCGGGGCCTATTTGTACACCCCCGGTGTATATACATATAGGATAGGAATATTTACAGAGACAAAAAATTTGGCGAGTATAAGGAAGCTGCATAAGGCACGGACGGACCCCCGCGTCAAGGGACCTAAGATACAGCGTGCGTAGCGACCTGGGTACACACCAGTGATCAAGCGGCAGTGGGCCCCCTCAAGGCAGAATACCGTATTAACTGGAATAGAAGGCCCGTTACACAAGACGTCGAAGTTGCCTTTCCAAGCCAGAGTGAGGGGAGATTAGGGGGCGTATTCAAGACAAACAACCAAATATGGGAATTTCAACGTCTTGTGTGACAGGCCTTCTATTCCAGTTAATACGGTACGTGTTCCTTGGTAATTACAACCGCTATCTCCACTGTGGATTGTGGTTTACATTCTTCAGATTGGCTGTAGCTCGGGGGGTATGGGGGGTAGTAAGAATCAGTTAACTAATTTATTCGTATTTTTACTCTTGGACGCATAAGACAATTGGAAAATCTCGGTAGGGTACCGATAGTCCGTTGCAACAGACCACCATGGCTTTTCGAAAGCCACTGTAATGTGTCATGAAGTTCGCCGGTTTTTGCAAGAGAGACATTCTCTAAACGTCTGATACGTCCAAGGGATGGTGTCTTTCCCAAACAGCTGCAAATGCATGCGGGTTCTTTGAGGCTCACACACACACACGGCTTCTCGCGCCATAGGTACTGTGCGAAGCAGTTGCAGGACTACGTCAGACGTCGCATGTACCTGAGCGGTACAGCCGCCCACCGGTGAGGACGGACACTGGGTGTTGACGAACAAGGGGATTTCAACGAATAAGAAATATAGTATTAAAAAGAAGCTTGGCTGTTTCTCACCCATAGTCATAACCCCTGTCAGCGCCCAGTGTCCGTCTCACCCTGTGAATTTAACCACCAACCCCACCACCACCGTTTCGGTCGTGAGATTGGAGTGGGGTTACTCTATTACCTCAGGGCTACTTGGCTATGTTGCAACATCATAAGGCTGTTCGGACGGGCTTAAAATATTCCAGCTTCTTGACACGTTGCAAGAAAAGCTCCAAAGTGTGGAGGTCTTGGCGTTTTGCTTAAATGGCCCCTCTATGTGCTAAAGTTATTAATCAACTCTTACTTATCTCACTACGATTTCTGGAAATTGGCAAAGTCTTTCTTTTTTCTTTACGTTTGTTTTAGGTGTGTGTGTGGGGCGAGGAGGGGTGGGGTAAGCGTTTTAGTAGCGCCCTAAGATATAAGGCTATCTTGTATGGCTTCATCGGCAAAAGGTATTAGTTTGGCTAATAGATCTTGTTATCACTCTCATATTGATTGAACTGCGATTGGCACCCTAAAGATGGCCATAAAACATAATGTGGTTCAATATATATTTAGAACTCGGGACCAAAGCCGTATTTAGCCTCCCCAAAAGGATCCAGCTTGTGCTGAATCGATTGGTTGATGCGGGCTACATTGATTGCTTTCATCAACTCTCCTGACTCTCATTATTGCAAAGCCCACAAGGGCAAGTAATATATGAGCGACTTCACCCCATTGCCCCACATTTGTAATGCTTTCACCACATGGCCACCCATTGTCCTCCAACATCGCCCTCTCCAAACACGCAACAACGTAAAGACCGACAATTATACAAACTAGCCCCAAGAGCAGCACAATAAAGAGTACCACACCGTGACCACAGAACCGATATGTCCACGACCTGTTAAGGCCTCTGGTAAGTGACAGCGGATTCTGTTTTGAGGTCGAACATAAGAAAGCCAAAACCAAGTTGGCGACAAGTATCACCAAGCAAACTTTCAGAAGTATACCAAAGGCATCAGATGCGCCACCCAACCTAACCATCAGAGGTTTCTCATGGATCTTCAGTGCTATTCCGTCCTTGCACGCCTCTGGATCATCCACCAGGGGGATGGGGTGTACAGAGGTTATCCAACTTGAGATAATTCCAATGAAAAGTAAGGTCACCCATAAGTGCACAATGAGCTTATGGCGTCTCTTCGTCTCTGCCCTCTGGGGTCCATCTTCCCTGACCTGGTCTCGGAAGCATGACGACCACATCAGGACAGGTAACGCAGCGAGAAGGCTGAATATCGTGAGAGCTACAGTTGGGTAGACGTCGGGGTTTAGGAACCCAGAGTCATTCCTCCGAGCTGCGATAGGTATCGAATGTATACTGGCCGTGGCGCTATACAACATTGCTGTTGCAAGACTTGGCCCCACAGCCCATTCGTAACTGCGGAGTGCAAAGGCGATGAAGAAGAACGCGTAGACGATGTACCGGAGAGCCGGGCTATAGATGCCTGATAGCGGAGTGGTGCACACGTATTTCCCGGGCTGCTCGTCGTCGGCGGAAAACCTGAAAAGTGTGACCAAGATCAGGAGCGGTAGTTCTCTCATGCTCTGAGGGATGTATAGGGATGTGCAAGATCGAATTTAAACTGCGATATATTGAGCTTCTACGTATAAGCCCCAAGGCCTTGTCAAGCGTTTGTGTAACCGCGTGTTTACTCACGGATTAGATAGTTTGAAAGATAGGCCCGTCGTCGAGCGAGCGATGGTGATCTTTGAACAAGCCCCGAATGGTGTTGGCAAGTACTAATGCGTTGCAGAGACTGGTGTGCGGCTGGGTAGCAAAGGGGGCAGAAACACCTTTGTGGATGTATCCAGGGAGATTCTTGATAGTAAGAATATAGATCAAACCTCTAGACCAGACTCAGTTAATAGGGCATCTGGGCCTGTATCTATATGTATAAAGAAAAGGAGCTAGAAACCATGCAAACCAAGAGTTGGTATAGAAGTTTGAGCCGGAATGAATGAGTAAAAATGAACGTTCGTAGGGACGATGAGATGAGAGTAAGAACCAAAGTTCGGTAGGGACTGGCTCTATATGATTTGTATTATTTGACACATTCGCCTAGAGGCGGAACTGTCACCGCCTATACGGTTGCCAGCGGTATATCCGGAGTTAAAGGATGTTTGGTGCAAACAAGAGCTCCCTTTTGAGTGGAGGATAGCTGTAGGTAGTAGCTGCTAATCGAATATGTGGGGTTCGTCCCTTATGCACCTCGGACCATGAATAAAAGACGTGGTGGATTAGCGTAGGGACGGGAGGATTCTATCCCTACGGACATGGGGGTACGTGATCTCGCTCATACTTCATCGATATCTATCACCCTTCCTTTTGTTCATTAAAGGTTATAGTGTTCTATCGACCATTATAATTTAAAACGCCTAACGACTCTCATACAATTCAATTAAACAAAAGTTCCCCTAAGCATACAGAGCACGCTACCTCCAGCCCCGCAAAAGGGTAGATGTAGATTAAACGGGCCCCAGAAGGAGACACGCGGCCCGCATCCATCCGCTTATAACCGGCTCATTGGATTAAACTGCCTGATCCTCCTGTACTAACCTTTAAGGGGTGAACGTAATCCAGTATATCTACTCTGGTCTTAGTTAAAACCAAACGATTTTGAACCGCTTAAACAATCTTAGACGGATCACAATGCTCCGAATCCCGCACCAACCGTATAATATCTCGTACCGCCAACACTATGAGGCGACTGACGTCCGAAGACCGAAAACCCCCCTACAATAGTTTTTTGATGTGTATAAACGCTCTCCACTCACTCGTTCGAGGTGTAGCAATTAAGTGATAATTTTTAACCTTCGACCACTAGCGCCAGACGGATAAGTTGATCCTTGCCCAGCTTCCCCCGCAATTCCAGTTACAGGTTGTTTACTCCTATTATTTCCCACCATATTGACCTTGGGCATAGCATAGCCCCCGAAACGTAGAAAATGGTCCCCTGCCCCACCTCCAAGGATAAAAGAATCTACCGAGACTAGTTAGTACCGCAAGATCCGAGAGATTCCGTTGCGCTGAATCAATAGAACACCCTTCTATTTAACTGAAAAACCTTTGAATCTCTCAACCAAGTTCCTAAAACTGAAACTAAATTATAATAACACAAACCCTACATATGATAATAATTCAATCTGACAACTGGGAATGCTCTGGACCCGTCAGTCACCCCCAAATGTATTTCTCAAGTCTCGAGCGCTTTATATTTACATTAGGTCTGCATTTTGAGACCCGTTGGCTTTATAATGAAATAATCTATGCTGGTTGATAGGAAATTCACACTATCCTGGTAAATTAGAAGGGTAGTTGATCTATGTACTAGGTATACCGAGGCCAAATGACTACATCATTATTTCCTGGGGGGTGAATAAATACTGCACGTTGACGGGCTCCGCTGAAGGGGACTAGTAAAGCCCGGTTTATTGTTTTCTCTTATCGGCCGAAAGCCCCAGTCTGCCAACGCCCAGTATCCGTCAGTAAGTGATAATACCCTTGGTCATTGGAAGATACGAGGTTCCATGATATCAGGCCGCCTATCATCTTACGGTAACCTCGTTGGGGGCAGTAAACTGGGGGATACATAACTTCATTTGATGAACTTCGATAGGTATGATCCTTGGTACTAGGGGGTTCGAGCTTGGAACCTGCAGACCGCCACAAAGACCTGGAATCTTTGCCTTCGGGCTTGTATCACGACCCCCCGGAAACCTAGATTTTCTTAATGTGAGGTTGGCTTACTATATTTATTTTTCTAGAACATCCGCGATGGACATCATTCCTCGTGCAGCCCTATATTTAGATACTGTCAGGTTTTGTGCTCGTCCTTAATGATGACTGAAGTCTGCCTTACCGTGCGCGGATGGGCCATTAGACTCAGGCCACGTTTATGATTTCTTGTGGAGCAAGGCGGATATTCCCCGTGGAGGCATTAGAACATCTGGTTCTTCCTCTCACATGTCTACCCCTTGCCGGCGCGTTTTCTTGGCCTTTTTCAGTTTTTGTTTTTTCAAACAAGGTTCTTTGAAGTTAAGCTCTCTTTGTAGTAGTCAATTCTTGGCGCCATCAAAGTGGTGCACCGCAAGTGGGAAAGGTTGAACGTCATACGGTAGAACCGCCGTCTCCTCGTGATCAAATGTACCAAGCCCCACAAAACTGAACTAGGGTGGGAAGATGAAGCCCGTAGGGACGTGGAACCTGGGATAGAACGGGGCCAAAACCTTGGCACCCTCGGCGGCACTCCCGCCCCTAATTGCGCTGGTCGTTCAAGATCACTATGTTAGCGGTCCTGAAACTTTATGTATCACTAAAACCTAATTGGAAGAAATGGTGAATTTCAAGGGCTTTGACCTTTTGGAGATCATGCCATAGAATTTCAATATTTAGCATTGATCCCACGCTTAGCTAATTTGAAGCCGCGTCATTGAAACATCTCCACTTCGAGTTCAGACCCTATATAGGGCGTGCGGGATGGGTGAAACCGAGCCACAAGTGCCCGGGAGTTGAGTTGGTTTTAAAGTGGGTAAACATTTGGGGTATATAACATGGATGTTTTGGTTGCCCGGACGCCACATCAGCCACAAGAGGTAGGCGACCTCCCTGGCCACTCGGGCACCCCCCCCACCCAGACAGCCGATGATGATTGGTGAGGAAGGGATAGAGAAGCCACTTAAATTGCTGATCCTCCCTTTTTTACGCTAACTGTCCGAGTGAGGGAGGTGTCCGGGTGGCTAGTGAAACCGTCTATATGGGTCTTCTCTCGCCCATAGATATATTCAATGATAACACTTTTATCTATTATGATGCTTGGTGGACTCAAAAAGCACATCTGTTTCCGAATATCATCCTTTCCAATCTAGTAATTGATTGGCAGGATTAATTGCCAGTACGCCAAGACCTCCATTTTTCTTTGGCCATTAACCACTCAACACTACCTAATTTGGATGCATAGAGAGGTCCAAATTGCGTAGTTATCTTGAAATTATAAGTTCACATTTGACCCTCCTTCAAAGATCCAACTTTTAGGAAATCAACAGGTCCACCACAAGAAAAGATAAAATTCCTCTGGCTCTATTGAGTTGTATGGCGGATCTACTCATAGAGGGTGAGCGGGAGTACATATCCACCCTGAAAAATACCATTGGTTGGGGGCCTGTAATAGTGTTAAACAATCCTATCTAAGGAACTACGGGTCCTTTCTCGGTTGCCATCACTTGGGTTTAGTGGCCATCAGCCAATAGCATTTTTGGGGGTGGAGTACTCCCGCTCACCCTCTATGAGTAGATCCGCCATAGATAGGGAGGGGAACTATCGCTGAATAGACAGAATACAAAAATAGGGTACGGCTGGGGAAAATTATTAGGACCCGTTTCGCAACAGGCTAAATTATAAAACGGAGTTTCCACCCTTGCAAACCCCGTTTCAACGACCTTTTTGTTAGGCCTTGATCCTTGGAAACACCATTTTGTCTGGTTGCCAAACGGGCCCTTAGCGGTTGAAGTTGACCACCGAAATTGGTCGGGTTACGGGTGTCCCCAACCAGCATTACCCATCATGCTGGATCACATAGCCTTAATGTACCACAAGCTGACGTGGTTCAAATGGAAAGTTCGAGACTAGAGAGACACTCGTCAACAGTTGTCATATCGCGTCCGGAACCGACAAACTTAGGCCATATCTTGCGGCCCAATACTCGGAAACAGCCTGTAGCCATACCGCTCCGTGGAAGAAGGAACAGATGTACCCACTGAGCCTAACTGACCCATCTAGGAAGTCAGAGGTCCTCACAAGAGGGGGTCTTGATATTGCTCGAAGTTTATTTTTTGCAATATTTTTATACCATTGCGGGATCAGTTTAGGGGTAAAATTAATCTCGGGAGCTTGAATGTTGGTATAGCACCATAGTGCAAAAAGGGACTAGGACTTGGTGCTAGCCCTTTAGACAAGACGGCTTCAGATTTGGGCCGTACGATTGATTTATCCGTTGATAAACTATGGGTCCGGACGTGCTCAGGTTCAACACAGGTGGAAAGGGCAATTTTAGCATTAGGGATCTCAGCCTGGGAACTGGAAGATAGGTAATAGACAATTCAGTTTTCGGTCTCCAAATTACAAAGGCCCAGTTACGGTCGCATCCAAGTATAAGCAACACGGGGTTGCTAAGATCTTTCCTACTACTACTTGCCTAAGGTTGAAAGGAAGGAAGTGCTGCTAGCATTGAGGTCAATCATTAAGCGAGGACTTATTAAAGTAATCTCAGAGCTGGAAGAATCACTCTATCTATCACGTAAATATCTCTAGCTTGGCAAGAGGTGTCTAACTGGACATTTTAAAAGGTGTTCACGCTCGGTCAAAGATTGCCATATGTAAACTCACGACCTAGGGCTTCTGTGAATAAGAGAATTTATAACTTAAGGGTTCGTTCACTTGATACCCTTAGTGGGCGAAGCTTAATCTAGGGCTTGATAGGAAGTGGAAATTCTATCTTTGTGCTGAACACGTTAAGGAGCCCAGCCTCTGATTAACTATTCGGTACTAGTGGAGTCGACGGCGATCGCGTATCCTGAGAGAAATCAGGCCACCTATGCCGTGCTTCGGAGCCAAACCTTACATAGGCTGCTAGCCGTTTTTCCACGTGATGATCACCAAAATTTGCCATAATAAGAAAAACCGCCGAATTTTCAAAGTCTTGGTCAATTGGCTAATCTAGTTCTCCCCGGCTTTTGAGAGACACGTCATAATTCTTTGTATTTTTTTATTGTGGCGAAAGGTCTTAGGGAATTCAAGGTGAGGCGTTGGCTCTGGGGGGCCGTACGAATTATATCCTTAATTGCTCCTGGGCATTTGGGCAGGGTTAGGGTTGGGAGAGCATGAAAAAATGTTCTACAGGCAGTACCCCATAACATAACCACGACCCCGGCTAAGCCAACGCAGACAACCCCTCTGCAGAAACCTCACCACCCACACAGAGTTAATAAATACCTGCACGTTGGAGTCTGGAAAGGTAACCATACGGGAGGAGAGACATTACATATCCCTACACGAGAAATTTCCTGAACATAAGGAGTTCCCGGCTGTGTATATGTAGGCTAGGGAGGATGCTGCTTTGATATACCGGAAAGAGAACCTGACCGTTCAAACCCAATCTACTATGACTTGACTTCGAATCGCACCTACTTCTAGCCCTTGCCAGTCTTCCCTAGCACAATGTGTAAATAGCACTTTCAGGCAGAGATCGAATTCCCGATACGACAAACACTGGGTAAATTAGTTATACGCCTTCATGACGGTGTGGTTCACAGGCCTGAACGACTCTTAGCATGGGACTCGCGAGAAACAAACAACATGGCGAAAGAATTAGCCTCAATATTGTGGACAGAAGGGCTACGAGCTGACGCATTCCCGTCAGAGATTGAGAAAGAGAAATTAAACGTAACAACCAAGGATAGAGCAAAAGGATTATGGTACGAGGACGACATAGAGACTGTACGCCACCGGGAGCAAAGTTTTGTTGTAGATTGCGAGAAACAAGACACGTTAGATAAACAGGAATTAACCTAACCAGAAAAAGTTTAATTATGAAAAAGGAAAATGAGGAGTAAACTAAAAAGCCTAAATAAACTAAGCAGGAACTTCCTTCCAATCAGGGTAAACGTTAAAACTGCCCTCAGTAGCGCCAACCGGAAGATCAGACTCCAGAAAAAATCAATTCACCTTACACAATTCCCCAATACATCGGGGACAAAAGGAGGGTAAAAGGGAATGTTGAGTTCGTTACCTGGGATTCCCACATGGTCACCCACTGCAGTACTAACCAGGCGATATCGTGCTTGTGTATGGCAGAGCGAACGGGATGCCCAATTTTCACGATTCTATGAACGAACACATATTTAGTGCTCCTGTTTGGATATTTGTTCGAATCAATCTATGGCACAAAGGTCACATGCAGTAAGAGTATGGCGTAAAAATCTGATATATCGACAAGACACTATGTCTCAAATCTAACACAGTATACTAGTAGTTTCCTGACGTTTGGAAAAATGTATGCCATACAGAAAATGCACGCTAGCGCTGAATACACCTCGTTAAATACCTCAAATTCAAAACCATACCACATAATAAATAACACCAGTATCCATCATAGAATGAATACCCAACCGAATAGAATTTCTTAAGATACAAATGTTTATTTCGAGTGGAAATCAGTCCGTGTATAGGTATATGTGATGTCTGTTTAAGGTCTTCTCCTTGCCTTTATATATTTTGGCATTTCAATTGTTTTTCCGGGGCTAAATATGGTAAATTCATCATAAATACCACTCATATGACCGCTCGTATGTAGATTATTCGTTTGAAATCAAAGTATCTAGGGAAACGAATGTGGTAAGGGTTTCCCGACCAAACGCCCATGATTACAGATCTCCTTGCCAGTATTAGCTTCAAATCCCCCACATGGCTTTGATTCCTTCACGGTTCTTATGAAATAAATTAGTAGTCGCTAACCTAGCATAACTGTGTTTGAGTCTTTCGCGAACACGCATCACTAGGGAATTTTCTCTAACCTGGCGACGTACATCACGGAAGGAACCGTCACCCGGAATACCCCGGGAGTGACACAACCAATGGAGCTCTATCATTAAGATAAGGATCTGTAGAGATCTCCCGTTTGGCTGGAAGAATTTTTTTTGTTGACGTTCCAGCTCCTATACAGAAGCCCTACTAACAAAGGGGAGCCTTCTGTCAATACACAGCCCAGCGACCACAAAATACCGTAAGGGTTAATCAGTAATCTCTATCGAAACAACCACAAATGATGCGGGGATCGAGATATATCGTAATCCATTCGCAGAAATTCTCTAGATGCCCATAAATTAGATCCGTGCGGCGCCACTTGAATTGAGGTCAGAGGCTATCACTCATTATTTGTCTGTGAGGAGTACGTTCTTAAGCCTGGGAATTGCGGGCACTTAGTGTCAGCGGGATTGATGGCACGGTAAACAAGAGATAGTGAGTATTAGGGACCCAGATAGCGCACAACAAACTACAGTCGTGGGTTCGTGTTGCCCAGCGTGTCACCCGCACATCCACTTCACTATCTAGCTTGACCTTGCACCTTCCACAAGGATAACCGAGGTAACACTTGACGTGTTCTTGCTAACACCGCATCTAATCAAGAGGGATTCTGGCCATGTCGGAGCCCACGCACTATCGCCTGCCGCTCTGAACCAGAGTTCCATTCCGCGTATAGGAATCTTTAACAAACCAAGCGGCAACATATAATCCTCACCCGCAGGCCACTACCCTCAAAGCAGTAACCCTAACCCTGTGAGTAGACCCCCTAATATGTGGTCGAGACGTGCGAGGATGGCATGGGTAGAAGTATGCCAAGAGGGAAGAGGGTAGAAACGGGTCACTCACCGTCATGTTGTAGTTCTCATGTGGAACAACATCTGCTGTTGATGGAACTTCTCCACGTAGGGGCGCAAGGGTGGCTCTGGGAGTTGGTCAGGACAGAGCTAGATTGGGGAGGGAGGGGGAAGGCCGCATATTATATATGGCGCGAGAAGGATAGGGGGTGGGTGTGTAAACCTCAGAGGAATTTTTTTTGTATGGGAATTAGACCGTTAGGCTAGGCACTAGTACAATTATGGGAGTAGATCTCCTAATTTCTATAGATTGATTGGCTGCAAACGCTGAAGTTTACACATCTACCCTCCATAGCTTCTCGAGCCATACCTACATATGTGTTTCAGGGCTTGAATGTCGCCAAGCCTTCAAGGGTTTCGGTTCGCAATATTTCTCTCGTCCTACAACACCGCGACCGTGTATCTGAGTGGAGTTGTGGAGTTGAAGTGTATCACCATACTAGAGCGTTTTGGCAACCAACTTCTGAGTCAAAATTTTTAGTTCTTGGCGACCGGTTTTTGGTGTGGGTAGCCCCGCTAAGAGCTCGAAATTTGAAAATTTTAGGTGTTGCCAAAACGCTCTACATACTGCCTGTGTCCATCCTTTAGAATACAAAACATTATGTAAAATGTTCGGTAACGTCAATTTGGGAGACGGAGAATCCCGTAGTTACCCATCAAGGTTCTCAGAGCTAATGCAGGTACATTCTGGCCTTGGCGGTAGGGATCAAGGAGATTTCCGCACCCACACTCGGATTTAGTGTTGCGCTAAATAAGTTGATCTCCAAGGCTCGAAATCGATTACTGAATCTAGTGAAGGGCGCAGTATTTCTCTTCAGATGATCTCGATTACGACACTCCCTCACAAATTTAGCAGGAGGCTTTGGATTATATATAACCCACGGCATCATGAATGAGCACTATGATCTGTCCTTCGAACCGCCTCCCTCCTCCTGCTGTCTCTCCTCCTTCTCATGCCTCCTACGATCATCTAGGTTGGATATAATAGAGTACTATTTCCTCAAGCTTTTAATACCTCCCAAGCCAAAGTACTTGTATATCGGTATTCTATTCGTTATCTCGGTCCCGACCGTGTTCTTCTGTCGGGAGTTAGATGCATTATAAACGATAACGGTGCAACATCCTGCCAATTGCAAACACAGCCGCTCCCTCCCAACCAAACTGTGCGACACCTCCCCACAAGCCCCTTAACCCCTCTCCACTCAGCCAAATGCGCTGAGACATTCATACTGCACGGACCATTTCATCACTCGGCATACAGACCGGCCCTCAGCAGAACAGTGTTACTACTATTCGCGGAGCGATGATGGATACTGTGTGTTGACATCCCACAAAAGAGAAACAGCCAAGCCGAGTTTATTTTGGATCTCTCATGGGCCAAAAAACCTCTGTCCGCTAAGCCTCAATGTCCGTCAATACCCTGTGAGTGACAGTAATATTTATATCGTCCCTTAAAGGGTGGGTATTCGGGGTCTTCGCACTGCGGAGCCCGTAGGAGAAAGTGTGAGGATTGTCCACTCATACTAGGAACTAAATATATATAAAATCCTTTCCTGGGCTCCAAAAAGACCAGAAAGTGTTGTTGACGGGGAGAGGGATAGTTGTAAGAGGGACTATCTTGGCTCCATAACAATCAGTTTCCTTGCTCTATTTGCGCTAAACGATCAAAGTATAGAGGGCTTTGTTCCTTCAGTAGGTTGAAGGGACTCTGTATTTCTAAATCGGCTATAGTTGCTCAGGATGATCGTTGCGATGGCCGTGTTCTCTGGTCTGTCGATAGGCTATACACGTCGTAGCATAGCTTCCCGCAATCCACTCTTCGTAAAAACTCCTCATGTTGACCGGTGCTTCGGTGATATGGGATTCAGAGAATACGCGAGTTAGGGTAACCTTTGGCATGGTTGCAGGACTAGTCTCCATTTCTAAAAGAGAAAGCTAGCTTCACCTGCTCCCCACGCACCACTAACAGGCCTAAGTCGAGTGAGGGTTTGTTTCTGCACTCCTGTCCCCTTGTTCCGTTTTTGTTTATTTACAGTTTTATTACGAGAAACGATATAATCACCGACAGACTCGGTAGTACAAGTATCCGCGCTATACCCTAACTATTGCCGGGATCAAGTCATGATCCCCACCAGCGGAATAATCTCGATTGCCAGGGGCCAGTGCTTCCAACTCCAGATCGATAGGAATCCCTGTGCAGAGTAATCTCTGAACCTGATGTTAGTCACAAGGTGTAAGTTTCATTGATGCGTAGTTTCTGGTTGATGTTGACATTAACTAAGACTAATGTTTCTTTTAGGGCTTGTTGTATGCGATGAGGCAAATGGAGCTATGAATTCATGGAAAAAAAAAACTTTAATAATGTTTAATCGCTAAACACCCTATGCCTAGTAGGTCGTATCCACGCTCCTTCGATTCACCATACACGAATTTCACGGATTAAAACCCTTATTAACTCTCAATGTCATAATCACAGCAACCCCTTGTCTGACAGCTTACTCAGGGCTCGCTGTTTGAAGAACCTAACAATAGCTGAGAATCCTGACTGTTTTTCTTTCCAGCCCCAATCTAAAAACCTAACGCTCACCCCTATAGCGATAACCATTCCGGCCCGGACCCATCAATATAACGAGAGGCGGCTATACAGGTGTCTCTGGAAGCGGGAAGGTCATAATACCTCATGCCCACTCACAGGCATAATCCCCACAACGCACTACCACGTTTCGGGTGTGTAGCCTGGTGCTTATCTCGTAGGGAAAGAAATAGAGGGTTGAAGGGAGGTAGTACTCTATATAAAACTCTGCTTCCATATTGCTAGGCCGTTTTTATCCCTAAAGTTGTCACTTACCACTGGGGCCCTTCTCAACCTCAACGGATTGCTCATGTGGTACACGCACCATTAATCGATGTTGTATATCGACTCGGAGGGTCCTGTACACTGTGCAGGGTGAGAGAACAAGCGGACATGTATGGGTAGCAACTCGCAGATTGAGGCTCAAGGACACGCCAGGACACGGGGCACTGGTATATATATCTCAGAACGTTTTTAATAGAGGCTCGATTGGAAGGTGATAGTAGTAGGTTTGGTCGGAGCAATAATCCTATGTGTCAAGGCAACATTATTCTAGCCAATCGGACGGGATATTTATGGATGCGGGGGGTCTTGATACGGATCTATTGATTTCTACCTGTGTAATCTGCCATTGCGTGTGCACGAGGAGGACACCTTGAGAGATTAATAGCCACAGGCAATAGCCGATGTTTCTCAAAGTTAAGTCTTAAGCTCACTTCAATCACACCCCAAATTTCAGAGCCCAGCACGGAGTGTTCAGGATTGGAAGAGAGCCAATTTTCATGTCCTCCGTCATTTATGAATGATATGTATGAAGGATATCAAAGTGGTGGTTAGTGAGATTTTGACAAATAGTTGCTGGCTGTAGTCCTTGCTGGTCTAGTGAGGCGCCAAGGCGTCCTTGCCAGCGACAAGGTGCTTTATATCCATCCTCGTATTGGCGCTCACTGGAGTAGGCCACTATTCTCAAATCAATCAAATTCCAGAATTCACACGCGGATCAGGGCATCTACAGGAGGCCATTCATCAAGGATAAGCTCTTGAGGGGCGGCGCCACAGAGACACCCACCCAACGCATGAGGAGCGGGGTTTGAACTGCATACGCATATGACTTTCAGGAACACGAAGGTCAAGTGGTGATGCAGGCAGTGATGGATACATATACTTTAGATGTGTATTTGGAGCCCATAGATTGTTTTTATCACCCTCGTCAGCCTTCGGAACGCTGATGCCAGAAATTCCAATGAGACCTAAACCCTAACCCTCATTATCGAGTGATTCATGGTGAACGAAAAGGCAAATTCTTGTTTATTAGTATTATCTTCATACAAGTCCTATATTGTGCTACGTTTCATCTTAGGATGTACAGTAGCCCCAAATATCTCCTACATTTCTCCTTTACTTGGTATGATATTGTCCACACGCGATTGAAGGCCAACTCGGCACAACAAATAATGAATCAAACAACAAAAAAAAAGGCCAACTCAGCATGATACGCGGAGCCTCCTGGCAATTCCCTGCGACTATCAGTGAGAGATGAGAAGTTGAATATCACTCATAGCCGAAACACTAAGGCGTAGGGGTTCGAGTAGTATATACTACATGTGTTTAATATAGCCTTCGGATATCGTATTTCTCGAATATTAAGACATGTGCTATCGTGTAGACTTTGGAACGGTAGAACTCTTTATATAGATATAAGCCAGAGGGCATTCCCGTGCCTCTAGTAACCCTACCTACATACAAGACCAACGCTACACATAAATAAGATTGAGTTTAATAAATATCTGGGTGGTTGCCTATTATTTCAATAGAGTTGAAACTGTGTAAAGTGTACAACCCCCAAGAGACCCAGAGTACTCTATACGACGGCCTAGCTCAGACCTCATACAAAACGGTTCGGCATATTGGAGTCTCCCCCTATGAAGGCCTTTAGAGGAAGGGCCAGCGGGGATATAGCGAGCCAGGGGAGGACCAGAATTAATTACCCGGGCTGGGAGGGTATTTACTAGACTATTAATAAGCGCTTAAAGACCGGGGCACCGTACTCATATAAATCCCCCCTTACTACCAATGATACTAAGATGTGGTGACTACACACGGGTAGCCTGCCACTCCCTCCACTCCCCATAGAGCGAGATCTAAATAATTGAGCCAGGGGGATAATGGGGAAGGGTGAAAAACAATCTTTATATCAACCTTTGTTCAGACGTTTGACTGGAGTTATTTCCTTCAGGGAAGGGCGATTAGGATGAGTCCGTGGTTTGTCTAGCAAAAAACACCAGCCAACGGATCAATGACCCACGGCATGTACTCGCGCGTTCATTACTAAAATTTCCGAATTTAATTGACGACTGAGTATATCGAGCATGTAAAGATGGGATACGACAGGAAATGAGGTAAGGGTTAGGGTTAGGGTTACATTTTACACCCCACCCAAACCTCGTCCCCGTCTTCAAATCCATACACTCTGTGTTCTATTTCCCCCCTCTTCCCATCCAAAGCAAAATGCTTTCTAGATGGAACTAAATAGGTAGTGTACCAACGTTCCCTAGACGGGCTAAGAGATAGCATGAGGGTGCCTTTACGGTTAGGTTTGGCGATGAGTTGTTGCTAATATACAATCCTGGTCAGGTCTGGCTCATGGCTCATTCCCGCCTCCGGAAGTGAATTTTGTTAATTTCGCAACTAGGTCCATGCTACAGCCGGAATCGTTAACCTTTCTCCCAACAATAAACGCTTCTTAATCAGCTGATCCCAAATCTGGAATTATTTCCCAATGTAACTATCGAACCATGTTTTAGGTAGGGCGTGAATTTGACAAGGTTCATGCATGGGGGGATAAAGGATGCTTCGGTGGCAGAGTGTTTCGGAGGTGAAACAAAAGGGTGAAAGGATCGAGAAGACCTTGCGTGGATCCGACCAAAGTAGTGGCAAGTAGAATGCCAGCAGCGATAGTTAATCGTTGGGAAGTTAACGCTTGATTTGTTATAACATAATGGTATAGAGTACGGTGCGGTAAACGTGTCAAAAGTGATTTTACCACCGGTGGTGAAAATAATACCCCTAAAATGGGTAAAAGCACAGACCTTTTCGCCGAAAGGGGCTATATGATGCCAGTATATATGAACATTGTCCACCGGTGGCAGCTATTTTACCACCGGTGTGAAATGGTATTAATGATAATGCAGAATAAAGACCGAAAGTCAGCATTTATACTGGAACAAGGACCGAAATTCAGTGTTTATACCACCGTTGGTGAAATGACTTTTGACACATTTACCGCTCCATAAATGGTATATATAGCGACGGGATCAAAAGCGTTGACGCCCATATTCTCGGGAGTGTTATATCTAGTCAGTAGGTAAAATGGCTCAGGAGAATGTGGAGGGAAAACTCGATACCTTGTACGCTTACCGATCGTAAGCCACGCCTAGATTCCAGCTTTTCCCCGTCTCTGCGGCCCTCCTGGTTGACGATCTCGGATATGGGCGCCGATACCCTAGCTCGGGATCATGCCGAGGAAGGGATAGCCTCCCGCTATTGCGTGACATCTTCACAAATCTCCTATTTACGTAAAGCCCTAGGATGAACTGTATTTAAATTGAAAACTCCGCAGTAGTACACACTGCTCTTGAGTAGCTACTTGCCACATTGGGAGGTGCCCTAAGTCGTCTTTTGGGGCCCTCATGGCAGTAAGCACCCGGTGTGTCTTTTTATCCCCCACATGCCAAGACAACTCTATCCGGCTTTCGCCGGGAGGCAAATCCTGCCGGTGATTAAATGTATCATCCACTTTGTTCGACGCCCAGAAATCAAGTACCGCATTAATTCGTCTCAGTGGACACTCATATTGACGTTGAAGTTAATTGTTCTAGTCATTTGTCTTCTAATCTTGCTGTAAAAGGCAACTTCGACGACTGTGTAACCGTCCGCTGAGACGAATCACTGCGGTAGCCGAACCCAGCGCAGCTTTATCTTGCATTCATATTGCTGCTCCCACATTCCTAAAGCGAGTAAACATGCCGTTTCCGAACTCCATAGGGAAAAGTCACCCGAATCTACTCTCATCCGCCAAGAGATTCTAGGTGTAGAGTCGCTCACGGGTATGTGGCGACCACGGGTGCGTGGGAATTTTTACTTTTTTTCCTTCCACAGGACAGCTAAACTTATAAAAACAAGTAAAAGCGAAATAGCGTATGAGGCTTGGGTAGTTCATGGTCTTGAATTATGAATTTTTGCAAATTGATTTTGGTACTCACCATGTTGAGACAGAAAGATCCCCACGTACCCGTGGTCACCACATACCCGTGAGCGAGTCTACAGGCACGCTTCACGGTGAGCTGGTGGGTGGGGACTTCGTCCTTGGATATAGCAATAAGCCGGCGCCTTGGTCAGGGGAATAATAAATTAATTGAATTTTCTCGGAGGCATCATAAGGTATCACTCGTTATTACGGTGTCTTGTCGTTTTGTAATATTAATAAATATATGGTATAGAAATATGTAGTAGACTTCGTTACTTTTACAGTACTGAGTACAAGAGGGGTGCCTTATAGGGCGTATGGGGCAGTCACATATATGTATGTACCCCGGGGGTCCTCAAAGTGATGCGACGGCAACAAAAAACACTAATTTCGCAGCCACTGGCCACCATGCCCAAAAGTCGGGAAGTAATTTATATTTGTCGAGTTGCATCAAGTGGAGCTATATAATAATAGTAAATAGAAATATAAGTGGGAAAAAATTGACTGGATCTAGCTTTGATGGTGGTCGCTACACCAGAATATTGACCTCGTTGCATCACTTTAAGGACCCCCCGGGTACACCGGACAGATAGCCCGAGGCACAACGGTCGACTGCGCCCGGAAGCAACACATATATTGGGGCACTAGTATTAGCGGCCTACCTGACATGTCCCCTCCCAACTCCCGACGCCACCTCGCGATAATTTCTGGTTGAATTACGAACTTTACACACCCGGGCACAGGTGATTGCATCTCACGCTGGCGTGGCGCCGATAAGCGCCGGCGTTAGGAGTTCTATATGTCCTTACGGCGGCCAAATTTATAGGCCGTAGAGATATACAACTATGACCAGTTAGTATTTGCGGTGTGCGGGGACTAAGTCTTCCCATAGGCCACTAGCGTTTCACCGCCGCCAGAATAAAAAGAACCGCCTCTGCACACTTTGCAAATGTCGGCATACCAGGCCTGCCTAATAGCCTTCAAACACTAGAGTTCCATTTCTGGATTATGTTTATCGAGGGTAGGGTTAGGGTTTGGTGGGTTCCTGCATGTACGCTCAACTCCCAATCAGCCAAGATGTTGTCTATTATGCTTTTGGCATATCAAGAGGTTCAGGCAATATTCCCAGCCCGTGAAGTGGTGTACCATATCACCGCTGATGTCTAACGTCTTCCGGCCATATTTCCGACATGCCTTGTGCCTGTCGTGCAGTATTGATTGGTGCGTTTTGGCCACACCCATTTTTCCGGGTTTATCCTGGCAGGCTATACCCTATCATCAAGGAAGACTATCCGGACCTCACTCCGCCAAAAAATGTATATTATATAGATAGACGCTCCTATGTCACCATCACTTACGTTAGGACCTATTCTTCCTGGTGCTATAGCAACAAGAACATTCTACAGCGTACACCCTCATGGAGGCACATATATTCATTTTGGATTCCGCCCCAGTCTCGTTTCGCTAATCCAAATCGGGTTTGATTGAAAACGCTAATCACAGAAAACTAAAGAGAATCAAGAAAGATAAAAAGTAAAGGAAACCAAACATAGGTAACTATAGGTGTAGACATGCCATAGAACACGATCCTATGAACCTAAAAAGTTGCCTTACTGCCCCTTTTGCCGCCTGTAGCTTTCAATTCTGTTGTCAAATACTGGCGCTCCGGGCTAAGTTCCCTCTCGGTCCACCAGATATACCACCACCACTCCTTAGCCGCCTACGACTTCCGCCGTCGCGTCCACGTCTATCGAAATTCAAGCCAGTCCATCAGCACAGGCCCTATCATACACTAAAGCATCATCCCCACATCCAGACCGTCACATCACCCACTCCACAGCGCCCACCCCCCTGAAACAACCCAAAAGAACCGCAGTATTATACCGGGGGAGGCAGGCGGGAGCAACTAAAGCGGGGAAGGGGGTAGGGGAGAGCCTACCACGCTTGCCGTGACACCAATCGCCATTCCCAGTGCCAGTAGCCAACCTTGCGGGCTAAACAAGGGGTTCTGGGTGGCGAGGAGGCTGCTAGATATAGATGGTTGGGCGACCTGGAAACCAAAGTCAGCACCCGTGTTTGCTAGCTACCATACGGCTAGCCAGAGAGCCTAAAAGAGAAGAAAGCAATGAAAGCAAAAGGTAAGAAGGGTCAGCAGACCTCAGCTATCAGCAAGCTCACCCTCTTTTCACATTCCTTGATCCTCCTCACCAACTCCTCCACATCCCGCTCCCCCTGCCATTCCGCCAGAGGCTGCACCCCCTGCACCTCTAAGTCTATACGCACACTGTGCAGCTGCCTGCTCCATCTCCTCAGTAGGTCCTCCACGGGCACCTCTCTCTGTTCGATCAGGATGGTGTCCTGCACCCTTGTCAGCCCACTCTACCCAACCCGAAAAAAGAAAAAAAAGAAAAAAAGAAAAAAAGAAGAATATACCTCCCTCTTCCAGCCATTACCCACAACACCACCTATCGCCTCCTCCCAGCACCCAACTACCGCACATGCACATGCGCGCACCCACTCACCGACCAATATTACTCCATTCCTCTCCCCTCCTATGTCCATAGGCCCGTATCTGTCGACGGGTAGCGCGACAGGCGCGCCTATGGACGTGACCGTCCATGGGGCAGAATTACTGACTCTGCTGCCTTTGTTGTGGTTTGTGAGCGCGACGCTGAACCGCCGGTCGGTGATGGATGTGAGAGGGACCGGTGAGGTGGTGGTGGAGGTGGTCATGGTAGAAGGAGGGGAAACCTTGGGGTACGGCAGGGACAAGGCGTAGTACTGCAGTAAGGTCAGGAGGGTGTCAGTTATATACGTCATATGAGCATCCCACTCGCCAACTCTTCCAAGCATTTACAGCACTCCCCAGTACCTCCGCCAACGGCCCCTCGGAATACACATAGAAGAGCAAGGGAACAAGAGACACATACGCTCACTCCACCTACTACCCTCTTCATGCCCCAACTTTCACATACCTGCCCTGATATATGCTCGCCGGCACCATCGTTGTCATCTTCGGTCCTAATTCTTTTCCGTCTCCCACCGCTATTAACCGCTTTACACGCGGCAAGGCTGCGCAAAAACCATATATCAAACGCCCACGTATCCCACGCCTGCCTCCGCTTGTAAACCCCGCTCAGTAGTATCGTTGTCGCTGCCGACGGCGTCAGTTGTGAAGACTTCGACCGTATCGTGATTATCCGCCCGCGGGCGTGCTCGCCTACCCGCTGTATAACTCGCTAGTTAGCTTCAAGAACTAAAGGGAGTTCTCTAGAGTGGGGGGGGTAACGTACTGGCTGTATTAGGCGCCTGAGGAAAGCTATCTGCTCGTCCTCACTAGAAGTAGAGGAGGAGGAGTGGGCAAGTCCCGTCCGTTTGTACTCGTTTATCGTGAATGCTGGCGCGCCGTTGGCGTCGGTGAAGGTGAAGTCGGATAACGTATAGAGGAGTGGGGGGTGGGGAGGACATACATTATGAGTAAAGGTGGAAGAGGATGGTGGTATCTGGGGTAGGTAGGATGGCCTTGGTTCAAGAAGGCGTCTACTGAGGCGAGTGGGGGCGAAGGGGAAGGGGATTTTCTTGGGGAGGGGGGGGAGAGGGGGGGCAGAGGAGAGAGGTTGAAGTACGGGGGATTGGGGGGGTGTTACTAGGGGTGAGGTGAGCTGTTGAGCTGGAGGGGGGGTTGTAGTGGCGGCAGTGGAGGGTGTTGGTAATTGTGATGAAGGGTGCGGAACTGGAGTTGGGATGGGGGCGGGGGGGTTGGCAGGCGGTGATGTTTGAGGGGGCTGCGGCTGCTGTCCTACTCCAGAGGAGGAGGGGGACCCCGGTGAGTGTGCGTTGGGCGGGCCAGCGCCCGCTGGTATATCCATAATTATTTTGAGTGTCATAATATCTGATACCGTCAAGATCCCTCTGCTACTCTCACAAAGAAAGATCAAGTACAAGCTTAAGGTATATAGCGGGAGTAGATGTGGGTAGACTCTGGTGCTCCCCCTGCCCCTCGCCCACCACCTTCCCCGCTTTTCCCAGCTTCGTCCCCACCCAGACTGCCTAAAACCTTACCCACGTGGCCACACCACCCGCCATTTAGCTGGCCACTGGTACTCGGCGCCGCTCTGCCATACAAATAACTCTAATGCATGTTCTGGTTCTAACCCTCGTACCCGAGTACTGTGTTCTTAACCTGCAAACCAACGCGGCACCAATCAGGGTGTTAAACTGCGCAGCGCGCAGGTTACGGCAAAATCTCGAGGATCTTTACTCTAAGAGGAAGGAAACAGCTTAATGTAGTTTAGCTGGTGGCCTTGGAAAGTATCGGGTGTGCATGACCAGACTTGACAGCGAGTAACAGGTCAACCTCTTCTCAACCAATCGAGCTTAAGTGTAGGTACGTGTCCGGTGAGGGGTATGGTAACTATCTACCACTGGGTAATAGGCTAGTCCTTAACCACTAGACATCTTCACTCGGGGACGAGCACGAGAATTCAAGGAAACCCAACAGAAATACTTATTTTGCACAGACGATTCTATTCATATCAATTTTCCTTGTGCTGCGGGGGTAGGGAAAAGTCCCCAGAACCGTGGCCTGTATCCCTTGGAACGTCAGGCCAAATCGAAATCAGAGTGACCTAACGCAAAGTGGAAATCGTGATATAGTAAACTCAAGACTGATATGAATGTTTGTCTTGCAACGTACAATTCGTCACTTATAGGTATGATAATTTCTGTCGTTACTACGCTTATCCCCTAGTCTGTTGAAACTTGCAGAATCCAGGACTTCCTATTTCAGTAATAATTGTCCCACTTTTTGCTAACAAACGCCAACAATCTCTGGCAAACACCCACAGAAAGTGACGGGCTCAGTGACTTTGCCACAGCCCGAACAGGAAGTCCTGGATTCCGCGAGTCTCACCAGCCCAGGGGATAGCCGTGCTTAATATCCCGATTTCTATTTTGCGTTAGGTCACTCTGATTTCGATTTGGCCTGGCGTTCTAAGGGATACTCCCTGTGGTCGGTTAACCTTGTTAGGCGTTGTGAAACCGACTCTGCGCGAGATAGCAGGTGTTGGGTGTCTCTACGGAAAACGTTTTGTCGGTAAAAGAGAAAATAACAATAATAAAATAAATAATGTCTTGGGGTTCTGGGGGGTTTGGGATACAATGGTCGATTCTAGATAAAGGGATACCGCAAAAACTGGACAATAACAAACGGGGCCGAGCTAGAATCCTATACTCTCACTAGTTAGAATCATGCAAACTTACTCTTTTGGCGGTTGCGGTTGAGGCTCAATTGGTGATCAACACCGGTCCCTTTGACCGGTCTCAGTCCGCCCCGTTCGTTATTGTCCACCCTTTACGATATTCCTCATACCATGCATGCCAAGGCTCCTTAATGCATGCATTAAAGTCTTGGATATTTCAATTTAGTGTTAACGACTATGGTGGTCGTGACATGATATATTCGACCGCAAGACTTCAAAGATACGCATGGAGAAATATTCAATGATTTCCCTCCCAGAGTGCTTGTGAGCCCCAATCCGGGCTAAGAGGGTAACACATGCAGCCTGCTCTTGGGAACTAATAGTTTCGTTGCCTCTCGCATCCGTGGCTGAAGGTCTCTATTGTCTCCCTCTTTTTTTTTTCTTTCTGGATCCCTAAAGACAATCTGATATCTTAAGGAATTCGGCCCAACCAACCCTGTAGTCAAAAACCCCACAGACCACGTGACACCGGAACCCCCCTGCGGGTTCAGGGTCAGGGTCAGGGTCAGGGTTACTGACACCGGAGCTGGCACTAAAGAAAAGAAGTCCCCCCACGCACCCACAGTCTCTATTTCCTACTAGTATAAAGACTCGTTTTTGTATGTAGAATGAGCAAGCAAGTTGTACGCCAACTCCACATCTCACCTTCTCGTCTACCCACCCTTAATATCTATGCCCAGAGCATTATACTTGAGATAAAACCAAAGGTTGGGTGGCAGCCGTCCCAAACTTGGATAGCTCACTCCCGGTGCGTATCCCTTAAACCGTCAGGCTGAATCGAAATGAGAGGTACTCAAACCCTTTATGGTAATCGTGACGAAACCAGCGCCAGAGGGTGGGATCTGTAGTTGTTAGCATGCGTGATAGGTTGTAGCAGCTTCCAATTCTGCGCGATACTTATATCACGGTTACCATAAAGGGTTTGAGTACCTCGTTGCAATTTGGCCTGACGGTTTAAGGGATAGGCGTCGGAAATACCAAACACCAACCCAGCCGCACCAGACCCAAGCCCACCTCCTTCGGCCCAACGCAACACCATCTATCCAACCCCAGCACCTCGTCACGGCCTTGAAAGGCTGAGGAACCCAAAGACCCATCTCATTTCCATATCCCACCTAGCAATTGCAAGCTATATCTCCTTTAGCTCATTAGCCAGAGTTGCTACCCTGCCTGCGGGCTTTTCCATAACCCCCTTCCTCTCCACCAACCCTGCACATACCGCTACATGCCCCGGAACACCAGCTGCCCACCAGCCCAGCTCACGCGCATCTCACCCCCGTTGGTGCAACGAACGAGACGGACTAACATCCCGCCATACCAACCAACCCCAACCCAGCACAGGGTCAGGGTTAGGGTTGCGCAGGGAAGAGTCCTGGCTTTTTGTTTTTGGGGGAGTCCTGGCATGGCCACCAGTCTCTCTCTTGAAACAGGCTCTATCTCAGCACGCTGTGGGGTGTTTAGCCGCGCTCCTGCCCAACCCGGCATCGTCAGGTTTATGCGCCATCACGCATGCCTTCGTCATTGTACTAGCGCATAGTAACGTCTGCCCCGCGCCGGTTCCGGCCCCGGTGCCTCCGGCTCTGTAGTATCTATACCCCCTATACCCCGCAACCCGGACGCGCCTCAAGCCCAACGAATTCCCAGCCACGCACCACCACCGTGAACGACTGGTTGGTTGGTTGGTTGGTTGGTTGGTAGCTAGTCCATACCCACCGCGCACGAATAGAACCCCCCCGCCAGCGTCTGGCAAAAGCTGACCTCCCCCGCAGGAAAGAAATTGTGTGGCTTTACTAGTGGGTACGATTATCGAACGGTTGGTCTAATGGATATCATGCCAGACGGAGGGATATCAGGCACAACGTACGTATAACCCCCAAATCTGCGGGGGCGGGCAACAACCGTGTATTATCAAAGCGCGACAAAGAAGAAGAAAGAAACATGCATTTATATTACCTGCATCCCCACCAACCAAGTATCTTATACCTCCCCCCGCCACCTCCTCCCCGCCAGAAACCTCCCCAAACAAACCTACACCGCCATCTCATGTATCACCCCCCTGGCCCCCAAAAACTAAATACAAACAGTAAACACACAAGCAGACATACGCAAACACCGCCCCAAACCAACACCAGTTCCCCCCCCACCCCGGCGCCGCGACAGCCCATCTCGAATCCTGCACCCACTCGCTCCTGAAAACCGCCATCCAGCCCACCAAGCCCCGGCCCAACATCCAGGCCAAGACCCCGATCAGCACCCACGTCACCGCCTCCGCCCACCCCATGGGCGCCGCCAAGGGAGCCCCGCCGGTAAACTATCACACACCCATTAGCAACCCTCCTCCAGCCGCCAACGACAAGCAGGGCACAAACCTGCGCCAGCACGCCCTCCACGACCGCCACATGATCCCAAAACCATGCCACCAGCTCCGCCTGCAGCACCATCTCCTCCCCAGGCGGCACCGGCGCCGGCGCCGGCATCACCGAGGTCACCCCCCCAACCGGCTACCACACACCACTCATTAGCACCGCAACCTCACGACACAAAACGGGCGCAAACCTTCGCCAGCACAGCCTCCACAACAGCCGTACACTCCCTCAAGCGCTCCACCAGCCGCGCCACCCCCGCCCACGCGCCCCCTCCCGGCACCTCAACAATCACCAGCAACAGCCGCGCACCCGCCAGCTGCGCCCGCCACGCCCGGAGAACCTCGCCCCCCGCTGTCTCCACGCCATCCACCACCACCGGGTCCTACCCATCACGTCAGCGCCACATACACACCGGGGGCGGGGGCGGAGCAAACCCCTCTGTCGCCGCCGCGCAGCGCGACAAGCGCCGTCTCCCAGCTGTCCACGACAGCGTCCAGACACGCGAGCAGCCAGCGCTGCACCTCGGCTGCAGTGACCCCCGTCGGCAGCGCGACCGGCGCGGCAACGCCAACGAGCGTCCACGGCGCCTCGTTGCCGACCGCTGGTGCATGCGTTGTCAGCGCGGCCGTGAAGCGGCGGTACGTCACGCCGCCGTCGTGAAGCACCGGATACGGGAGTGACACGGCGTAATACTTTTTGCGTTAGTGCTACCGCAGAGGGGGGGGGGGGAGAGGGGGGGACGTACGGATACGCCGTTGACGAGCCTGCTGACGCCCCACTCTGTGGCGTGGAGGGCGCCGCCGCACCCGGATAGGCACCGGAGTACCCACACGTCGAACGGGAAGGTGTCCCAGTGCCTCTGTGGGTCGTGGACGCCGCTCACGAGGAGTGCGGTTGCGGCTGAGGGCGTCAGTGTTGCGATGCTGAGGGTGCGGCCGCGGGTGGGCGTGGCCGTGCGCTGGGGTTGTTAGTGTGCGGACCCAGGGGGAGGGGGGGACGTACGGGGGTTATGAAGGCGCGGAGGAAGGCGGTTGTGGCGGTGGCATCGTGGTCGGAGGAGGAGCGCACGAGGCCGAGCCAGCTGTAGTCGCGCACTACGAAGGCGGGTTCTGTGGTGGAGCCGGGGGCGGAGAAGGTGAAGTCTGGGAGGGCGTAGAGGAGCGCGGGGATGGGGGGTGGCAGGAGCGCGCTGATGTGGGCGGTTGAGCCGGGGATGCGGGGGAGGTAGGGGGGTGTTGGTTCGAGGAGGCGGGTGCTGAGGGGGGTGGGGGCGAAGGGGTAGGGGATTGCGAACGGGAGGGGGGGTAGCGGTGGGGAGGGTGGTGGAGGTGGTGGTGCGGGCGGATCCGCGGGCGGCTCTGCGACTGTGGCCGGGGGGGTCGGGGGCGGCGGGACTGGCACTGCTTCGGCGGCCCCGACGATCGGGAGGAGCGGGAATATCAGCTCTGGAGGATCGACGTGGGCCGGCGGTGGTGGTGCTGCTGTCTCTGGCTCTGGTGTAGAGGTGCTCATAACCCTTCTCCGTCGCCGTGTCATTGTGCGTTGTGAAGGTGTGTGGGCGGAGGTGCAGAAGACACAGTGTGATGTGGTGGTTGCCTGATGCGCTTGTGTGGCGGTGGCTGGGGCTGGGGCTGGGGCGGGTTGTATGTGTGTAACTCGGAGAATATACGCAAGGTAAATACACCCCCCAATCTGAGGGTTGGAAATGTGGACTTGCGCACACCCGACCTGAGAGTATATACAAGTAGGGGATATCATACAGGCACAGCACGCTTGCGTCCCACTGTCAGTCCTCCCAGGCTACAACCGAAGAACAAAGATCGTACCCGTGTCAGGGACTGTAGGGCCCTTTCTCATACAAAGATGAACGTGTCAACGAGGCTTTCTGTCCGCAGCTGGTGCATTTTACGTCATGTTGAAAAGCTGTTTCTTCATAGCGGTCTGAAACACTTCGGCTCTTATGGGTTAGGGTTCGGATGTATGTCGCCCTCCGTAAGTCGCAAATTCGATGCTTTCCCGCAGGAAGTACTCTGTGCACGTCTACTTTGCCTCTTCCCACCCCGCTGCCTACTCCGCGATATGTCCCGCGGGGTCCGGCCCGCGTCGTTCCGGGGGGAGTACGTAAAAGACACACAAAACACACGGCACCACCCTCCGCCCGGGTGTGCGCAGGGGGTTCGGCGCGCTTGTGTGGTGGCGGCCGCGGTATGTAGAGCTTGGTACGATGTTGCGAGCGGGGTGTATGCGGCAGCAAGCATGCAACCATGGGGTATCATACGTTGTTGACTTCTCATCCAGGCTGCTTCTGCGCTGTGTCGAGCGTGGTGGAGGTTCCGGGTGGCCATACGGGATCTTCTTTCGCAGCGGTGTGGTAGAACTCGTTTCGTTTCCCAGGGTCCGGGTGGTCGGTCGGTGGGTCGCCTACCTCCCACTGTCTGCGCGCCGAGGCAGCACGTACATCCGCCTGTGCCAGTATATGTGTGGATAGTTATAAAGAACGTCGCACCCCGACAGCATAGCACCGCGACCCACGAGACCGAAGGGCTCCAGCTGGATGGACGCAGCCGACACCGCACGGAGTCGGTACGGGGTGCGGTCAGCACTGCTACACAACGCCGTGACCCCACGCGGTCGTCTATATTCGATACGTGCTCAACGCGCTGTGTCTGCTGCTCGCTGCGGCCTTCTGGCACGGGTGCTGGAGCAGGGATTGGCGCATCACGTGATACGCGAGTGACGATTAGTGACCGAGTGATTGTGCATGACAGGAACCCGACTGGCTGTGCCGGCGAGGCTCTTGTCCAGCCGCTGTTGGGAGTCGGCGGGTAATTCGTGGTGGACGCAGGTATGCAGCAGTGGCGTGCGGTTGTTGTTTGCGGCATGTGCGGTGTGGGTGACGGGTTCTGTACAGCGGAAAGGGGTACATGGGCGCACAGGGTGAAGAGGTTGTTGGGAGCGGGTGTGGGGTGTGTATGGATCCCCGCACTGGCTGCGGTAGGGACCGGGAGTGCTCCCGGCTTGCAACGCGCGGTCGGCGGTGGTGTATAGGCGGCCTGGGGGAGCGCAGGTGTGCATAGTGCCTACTCATACGCTTTGTGGACATTGCCGGCCGTGGTGTGGCGCCGGGGCAAAAGGCCTCCTGTTGGTTCGTTAATACACGATGCCATAATCTTTCCTACATGAAAACACACAAAAAACACAAAAAGCAGAAACGGACCAGAATCGGGGCGGAGCAAAGAAGCAGAAAGGAAAGTAAACAAGCAACAACCACCGGGAACTGTAGGTAGCTTGCGGCACAAAGGTAATGCATGGGAAAGAAATCGCGAACTGTGGCGCGCGCGGGGGAGAAGAAATGATCCCCTGCGCCGAAACAGCTACGAGGGTCATCCGGGGGCCTGCTGAATGTTGGGAGGGTGCGGAGACCAGGTATCCCTGGTCCAGTCTACTACAAAGCCAAATATATTGGAAGTACTATTTGTTGTTTTTGGGGATAATTACTCAGTCGTGGTACTTTCAAAGACCCAAAACGAGGAGAAGAAATTATTTATTAGAGCGTTTTGGCAGCACCCAAAATTCCCAAATCTTGAGCTCCTGGCAGGCTACCCACACCAAAAACCGGTCGCCAGACTCAACCTTGGCAGATATCATCTAAAATAGTCAAGAGACGTGTTTCTGGGCACTTGGCTCCCTCTAGCCTAAAATCTGAAATTTTTGAAGTCCTGTTGATTGCTGACCCGGTGATGACTGCGTTCCCGGTGAAACCGTAGATGGCAACCGTCCCATCCCCCTTTCCCGGGAGTGGCAAGGTGGTGATTCCCAAAATTGGCGTTTATGCGGTGAAACAGCGTTATCGATTTTTAGATGCCCGGCGCACTCTACTAGCATGTAAAGCTTTTGATTGGTTTGTAGGGTAGGTTTTTGGAAACGGCACTCGGATTGATTTCCATGATGGCTTTTTCTCATCGGTTTTCTGATGTTTATATTATTTTGAACATAATGTTTTAAGAGAAAAAGCACTGTAAGTTTGTTAGATGGAACTAAGGATTCATTTTTGGACACTTTTACCCGTAGCTCAAGGTTTTTGATCCCTTTAAATAACACGTTAAGAGTGATAGGCGTAGATGATGCATTTTTTGATTCGTTTGCAGAGTTGGTAGAGAGAATGGGGCCTTTTCGAACGGACGGAAATGCCCAAAGTAGCCTGGTGAGCCCAGATTATTACGGATACACCAGGACATCCGAACGGGGCCTTATATAGTCATGGTGACCGTCTTTCATGTATATGCCCAAACCAAAAAATCTACTAGGTGCTATACCTCGCACCTTGAGACCAAATCTTATTTCCAGTTAGTACAGATTAACCTAGTCTCGCATTTATGGCGTAAATACCAACCACAATGTACGTATGCAGAATTCTATGTCTAGAAATGAGATGGGTAATCCAGGAAACACAGAGCATAATCTAGCTCACGTGCCCGGTTTCCTAAGGTAGTAAAGCTCTACGATTCATGTATCTCGATGCAATGTGCTGACCCCAAAATTACTTTGGGTAGCATCCACCTCCCATCCAGGGTTGGATCACCATCCCCTAGCAAGCGCGGGTACCAGTGATGCCCCCATAGCTACATATCCACCTGGAAAAGATGAAGCATAGAGAGTAGTGATGTATTGTTCTTTGTGGGAAAAAGGGAAGGCTCGCTCTGCCCATTCTATTAATGCCATAGGTAATAGACAGCCAAGCCCTGAGCTAACTCTTTTAACGATTCTGGTCTTTTGAGATCCCCCTGTCCGTCGAGACTCTGTGTTTATCCTAGTGAGCGACTGTAGCTTAAGTTTGCCGGCAAAGGCCCCTCTACCAACTATGTAAACGAATCAAAAAATGCATCATTCAGGCTTATCACTTTTAATGTGCTTTTTAAAGGGATCAAAAACCGAGCAAAAAAGCACCTTTTACTATGGGTAAACGAATCAAAAAATGAATCCTTAGTTCCATTTGATACATTTAAAGTGCTTTTCTTATAAAACTTTAAAAGAAAAAAAAAATTGATTTCCCAAGGAACTGAACCTTGACTATTGCGATTACTTAACCTGAATCTTATCACCTATGCTATCAGACAATATATTAATATATTATTTGAGCTGTGTTGGATTGCCAGAGAGGAAAAGCATCAGAAAATTGGTGAGGAAAAGGCATCATGGAAAAGCATCATGAAAAATGAATCCGAGTGCCTTTTACAAAAGCATACCCTCTAAATGAATCAAATGATTCATTTACATGGTTGGTAGAGCCCCCCTAAGCTACGCCAGCGCGGAGTTCAGCATCGCACGATTTCTCCAACCACGAGGAAATTAGAATGGCCTACGTAGCCTATACATCCAGGCTCACACCTCTTTATATAAGGGGCATCACTCCCGCCCCCTCTCCGGCTTCAATGCAACAAAGAAACCCTAACCCATGTCACACAACAACATAATCTTTGTGATTAGAGGCTTTCAGTTGACCCCAGTTTTCCATTTTCAAAGTGAAAAGGAAACTCATGCCGCCAAGGATCTGCCCTTAGCACATTGAACAATCGACAAACGCAACAGCAGACCGAGGACAGAATATTTAGCATTGAGTATATATCAGAAAGTGACATGTCAGTTGCAGAAGCGGACGCAGTCTTATCTGCATGAGTTTCCCTTTCACTTTGGAAAGCCTCTATTAGAGACTTTAGCCACGGGTGTGAAAGGCAACGAACAAAAAATTATTAACTCCCAAGACTATGCTGCATGCGTCTGCCCCGTGGCCCGCATAGAGGCTCACAGGTACTCTGAGAAGGAGATCATAGCATGACCTTAGTTAGGGTTTAGTTAGTAAGGGTTAGTTAGGGTTAGTTGGGGTTAGTTGGGGTTCGAATATATCTCCATGTGTACCCTTAAGTCTTGTAGTTGAAACCATCATATCACATCCTACTTGAATCCGGCTTGCATGTCTTGGAAGTCTTGGGGATAAATGATTTCTGTCCGTTGATGGCTAAAAGACTTTATTGATTGATACTTCATACATGCATGCAGCCCGTAGGCTATGGAAAAGGTGAAATTAATGAAGTAAACAAAAGAAAAAGGCTATGGAAAAGCCTTTCCCCCCCGCTCACCGGAGGCAGGGCAAATCTTTCCTTGTCAGAAGAAATGAAAACAAACAAAAACAAAAAAAACCTAAACACAAGAAAGCTTCATAGTTCGTACGCCATAGTCTTTGTGAATTAACAGTGGCTCAAGGCTTTATTTTTTGTTTAATTCGTTAACTGGATCGACCAAGGCAACGTTTCAGAGCTCGACGGCAATTCGATTAAATCGCTCTCGCACGGAGGGAGAAAGGGCTGGACAGGCTTACCATTGGCGGCAGCACTAAGTATCAGTACTGCGGCACCTCGCGGGTGCTTCGATGGAAGGATGATTGCATTTCAGTGCTCCTCCTTCACACTGAAATATCTACTTTTCTCCTCGTACCTGGCTGTCCTTCACTCGAGGTATACGTATTCAACTATGCTATCAGACAATATATTTATCCATTATTTGAGCTGTGTTGTATTGCCAGAGAGGAAAAGCATCACAAAATTGGTGAGGAAAAGGCATCATGGAAAAGCATCATGAAAAATGAATCCGAGTGCCTTTTACAAAAGCATACCCTCTAAATGAATCAAATGATTCATTTACCAAAACTGACTGTGTGGGAAACGAATCAAAAGATTCATTCACATGGCTGGTAGAGTACTCAATCTATTTCACTCGTGGTTTAGCACCAAGCCGCTCTAAGGGTAAAGACCTACTATTGAATCTCCCTATAAGGGTACGATGAGGTCAAAGACTGGTACCCTTGTAGGGCACTTACCTTTATACCCAGAGTGGCTTTGAACGAGTAAAGCCCGGAATGGCCGGAAACACATACCCTTACAGGGAGATTATTCCTATATAAAGCGCGCGTATGAAACCGATGCTTGATGCTCATTGATACCCTACGGTCAAGAGGGCCTATTCTTATACCCAGCGACATACAAACAAAATAGGAAAACATAAAGCAAAAGAAATGCAATGCCTCATTGTCCAAACACGCCTATGCTTGCCGTCATACCGTCCTACCAACATCTTTCCCATGTTCCTTTGACCTACTAGCCCCCTTCCCGTGCCCCTTCATCCCGCCAGCATCCTCCCCGCATATCTTTTGGGCTCCAGGGAACAAAGCCCCCCCCTTCATTATAAGGGGTAGCCTTATAGGGAGATCAGACTGCATCCTGGGAACCTGGCTATGATGGCTTCCATATACCTCGCGGAGTTCCTCACAACAAAATATTAGGAGAAAGTGATAGTTTACGAACAACCAACAATAAATCCTTAATTCCCGTAAATCGTGTAACCATCCGATGTGGTGTATAGGTCTCCCGAGGGTACATGGTGCTCTGGGGTTTGGGTTTGGGCGGACTGGCCGCTGGTTTTAGGTGAGATTCCGTTAGGGCTATGTAGCCATGTCAGCTAGCAACATAACAAATGACGTGTGATAGGATACTCACAGTTTCTGTAGCTTGAACCACTAAATTCCCATTCCATTCCTTGATGAACCTAGCTACACCAGGGTCTCCGGCATACTGATCAGGCGTGCGACCCGCCAAGTCGCGAGCGAGAATATTTGCACCTCTCCGGCATAGTTCATCAATTAACCAAAGGTCACCAAGCTGCGCCGCGATGTGTAGAGGGGTTATGCCTGCATTGTTTGTGACGTTGACTTTTGCCCCATTGTTGAGCAGAACCTGGAGGGTTTCCCTCGAGCGGAAGCGCCAGCTAGCTCTCATAAGTGGAGTACTACCATCAATATCTGACACGTTTACTTTCGCCCCAAGCGAAACTAAAAGTTGAACCATGTTTGCCATGCCAACGGAAGCTGCTAGGGCCAATGGAGTGGATCCTTGATTATCCCTGGCTTCAATATCTGCGTGGTGACGCACTAAGGTACGCACAACGCCCTCCCTCCTGAGTATAGTGGGCTCTTTAGCGCCCGATGTCGGTCTTTGTACAGTGGTGCCATATTGCACGGGTTCGGGACCTTCTCCCCAGACAGCTATATGGAGTAGTGTTTGGTTGAATGAATCGTTATCATTTACGTCGGCCCCACCCTCCAAGAGTGCTTTGGTAACAATCACATCACCATGTCGGACAGCTCTACGTAAAATGTGCCGTATCCCGGGACTGTGCATGTTGAATCTAGCACTAATGGCACCAGAGACTAGCAATGTGGCTCTAGACTCTTCTACTACCGGGGGGAGTAAAAGGGCTTCCAATACTTTATGGAGGCCCGGAAGACCCCTTAATCTGCCCAACACTGACGAGATTATAGAAAGATCCTTTGACTCTAGACATCCGCGGATCATCTGCTCCACCCAGAAAATATCCATCATCTCGAATTCTACTTTCTCTAATAAGGTGGCAACTATAGCCGAATTTCCAATTTTTATAGCCTGGTTTAATCGTAGCCTAGCGGGGGTTGTGGGGTTAGCCTATTCATGAGGTATCATGGGTTGGTCCCATCACGAGGAAGGTCGATATTTACCGGCCAGTGACACCCCAATCCCATTTGATATAATTGTACATTACCAAAACCTTTACTGTATGTTCATGTTGGTTGAAAATTGCAGCGTCTAATGCTTCGCCGCCATTTGGCAGGAGCGTGCTTCCGCTATAACCGCGCCGGAGCAAGTCGTGAACCTCTTGGTGTCTTCCTGCCTCGGCAGCAAGGCCAAGCGCATATTTCGGAGTACGTATTTCTCTCAGGGTCTCACTTTTGGACGGACGTTGGGGATCGGTTCGGTATCGCTCATGCTGGTGGACCTTATCTACGTTGATCGGCAGCAGCACCGGGCCTACAGCTTTATCTGCTAGGGTGGTGCCCGATGTTTCGCGAAGGGATACCGGCAGAGAGAATACAGAGTCATTGGAGTATGCCGTATACATTGACCAACGTCCGATGCGGGTCCGAAGAGTGTCTATTGAGAATACCGAATCGGAGTCACTGGCTCTTCTGTATGCGCGGGAGCTGGATAGGGCCGAGTCGAACTCATGTGCACCAATTGATGCAAGGGATGAAGCAGTAGTGTTCATAGACATCGTGGAGCTTGAGTTATCGATGGATGAGCTAGCGATACTGTCAGCTAACCTGGGGTTAGTACGCTCGAGTTATGCGATTCGATATGTGGCATCACCTTGGCTTGCTGCTAAGGATTCAGCATCAAAATTGCTGCTAAGACGCTCCTTGCTCGATAGGGCCCAGTTTAAGGATTCACTACGCCAGGAACAAAGTTAGTTTATGTCCACCAAGCTGCTTAGCCTGATGCGGGACCCATGAACAAATGAAGGTGTATAAAGGGGCTTCCGGAACTTGACTATTCTAGCGCAACTACCTGGTGAAAATTGTAAAAATTAGAGTCAAGGACGTCTCATGCCGATTCAACCGAACTGAGATGTTTAAGAGAGTTTTCTCTGCTCTCGACCACTTCATTCTATCCCAGAAATCAATCCTCCCGCCGGCTTTTATTCTGTTTAGCTCCCGCTCCAACTCCGAGAATGTGCAAACCGCTGCTGTCAGTGCGGACGATAAGTGGTTGATGTCAATGAGCGCGGCGCGCTCGGGATCAAGTGTATTGCTATCGATTACCGTTTTTTGGACCTTGTGCAGTATATAGCGAAAGTTGTTGACTTCGTTCTCGAGTTGCTGGGCTAGCGCCGGAACATTCTTGACAGAGGTTATAAACTCCCAAAGTATGCTGCTTATGTGCTCCCCGGCCATCAGAAGGCCTGCCACCGAGGCTGCAACCTCCATGATCGACAATGGACCTTGATAAGACGGCGGGGGTCGCTTAGTGGATCTCTCTGAACAGGTATAGCGTTTTGTAGCGCAGGAGAATGGTTGAAGGATAGATTTGGCCCCTTAATGTTTGGGAGTGTAGAGGTGATGGATGGGGTTTGGGTTCGATCGATCGGACCTCATCACCAATTGGTCTTTGCCTGAGACCTACCCCGCACGAGGTATCCCTTAAACCGTCAGGCCAAATTGCAACGAGGTACTCAAACCCTTTATGGTAACCGTGATATAAGTATCGCGCAGAATTGGAAGCTGCTACAACCTATCACGCATGCTAACAACTACAGATCCCACCCTCTGGCGTTGGTTTCGTCACGGTTACCATAAAGGGTTTGAGTACCTCTCATTTCGATTCAGCCTGACGGTTTAAGGGATACTCGATACTTGGTGTAACATATATATAGGGTTAGGGTTTCGAATAGACTTCCCGCAGGACTGTGGCTTCTTCTATTCCATATAAGGTTGGATCCCTAGAGAGTACTGAAAAGTGCGGCGAAAACCTACCGAATCATCCACCCCGACCCTTGGCTCCAACAGAATGATCTGAACCATGGTCACAAAACATAGCTCACCTATCCCGTTGGTTTAATTAAGACTCACACATTTACCTTATCCTAGCACTACAGGTCATTTCATTTACTGCAAGAAATCGGCTTTTTAGTATACACCTATGCTCCAATGACCCATGGGTAGTAGTCGGATGTTTATAACCACATCTTACACCACCGATATCGCATCAAGATGCTAAATTCAGAGCGAGGAGGGCGTGTGTAGGTACAACCGGAGTCTCCAGTTCAAATTAAACATTGATTGATATCATTATGAACATAGATAGATAGCATTGATTTTTGAAAGAGAAGATCATTCATGTCCCTAGACCCACCCTCCTCGGTTAATAGAGCCAACTAACATCGTTAATAGAGTCTTTGCGCAAATGGAGCCAGCCCCATTTTCCGGTAGCCTGATTGACGCCGATCTCACCCTCTGCAAATCAGGTCACTGGAATGTAGGGCTAGCTCTATTTGTCTCTAGTGTTAGTGTACGTCCTTCATAAGGACAGCACGGACAATTTTAGTTGGCCCGTAAAAGGCTTTGGGCCTTTTTAGTCAGGCCGAGACGTGCTAAACGGAGTAGGTGCCCAAATCTTTGGCTGTCACAGCTATCTTGGACATCGGGAGCCGACGGCATCTTCGAAGTGGCAGAAGGGTATGATAATGGCCAATGGTTATGGCGCTGGGAAGGGCCCTAACAATATATATACCGCGCAGCCACCACAATGCCTGTGGCTGTCTTCGTTATTCCGGTTATTGGTATAAAGGCTCTGTATAGGACATTCAGGTGATTCCGGAAGCGAACATTACTTTCATGAGGTTACAACTTGTCACAAACAGAAAAAGGGCGTAATATCACCAGTCACATATTGTGTAAACTGCTCTTGAGCCTTCGCAATTGTATCTATGTCTATCATGTATGTCGATATTTCGTTTAGATCCCGTGTTAAATCAAGGATAACTAATGCACAAAGTTCTTATAAATGTTATCTTTAATGTTAGACTTTTCCGAAAGTGTATGATCTATCCCGCCGTACCATGCCAGCATGCAATACGAATACACAATATTTCTCCAATAGCTATGTTTCTCCAATAACTAAAAAAAAACCAATTTTTCCTTGGCCTTTGAATTACATGTAGCTCTAGGCCTCTCGGCGCCTGGTGATTCTGGGTATACTTACTGGCTTAATTAAAAACCCCTGTTGGTCAACACCAGTGATGCAGAGTTATGTACGCCAAGATATCGGAGCCTCAGACGGTGAGAAAGCTAGTACCAGCTCCTGACCTATCCCCCGCATGTATGAGACATTTGGACAATGTCTCTCATGCATAAACCTGCGAACACCACGGAATATTTATTCTAGGGACTATTCTACCTACCCGGACGTCTTTATAGCCAGAATTTTGGCGCTAATGCATGAGAGATATTGTCATACATCCGGGGGATACTCTAAGGCCGAGTGATGGTAAAGATTTTACGATGAGGTCCGGCAATGGATTGGATCCTCCAGTTATTCAGGAAACGCTGGTGAAATTTTCACGGCCTTCACATAGGTTCGTGGGAATGGTGCCCCACAGGGCATGATTATTCAGAAACTTAAGGCATGAATGCACGGGGATCTTGTTGTTGAAATTAAGTACTCGCTTTGTTTACCATGTGGAGTTCTTCAGGTACCCGGCCAGCTAATGACCTAAATATATATACAGATTGATTCAAACGGTTTAGAAAACGCCAAGGGATACTAGTATAAGCCCGCCCTTCCTTGTTTCTGGGAGCAACATTAGCTCTCCAGTCAATTAGTAAACCAAACATCTCTTCCGGCCTCGTAGCCGCGGCAATATGTAAAGGTATATTCCCTTGGTGGTCGACAACATTAATGAGCACCTCTCCCCAGCAGAGGCCGAGCGATCGGGGGGTTAGGCAGCGCCACAGCAACGCATAGCGCGCTCCTATATCAGCAAATACTAATTTTGTTCATTCTGGAAAACACGTTAGGAGAACTACCCCTCTGGACTGTCAACTCGAACCTCAATTAGTGACCCAGCCGGATGCGGCGACCATGGTCTAGTAAGTTTCATCCTCCCTTCCTCCGTACTCATGATAGGAGAGGTCTATAGGATATGATGCGCAACTCAACCAGAGCGTGATAGTCAGCTAAGATAGCCCGAGGTGTTCAGATGTCAGTTAGGTCTGGTCACCAATTGGAATTCTGGATCAGATTTTAAGGGGATTCTAATAGTATTTACGTACCTCCCATTATGATTTTGGGCATGAAGATTTACACCAAGGGTGTTCATGACACCATTTTCTCATACCCCCGCCAAACAACCCGGGATAAACAGTTTCAAGTCGGTGATGGTTACTGTTCACATTACGTCCCTGGGGATCAGGGAATGGGTTGTAGTCATATTACAGGGCAAGATGTATTCTCGAAGGTGTTCTGGGGGTGCCGAGATCAGCTATGTACCATATTGGTCACTCACGGGGTGGCGGCGCGGACGCGGCGTGGTGTTGTGCGACGGTGTTGTTGTGCGGCGGTGTTGTCGGCGCAACTTGTAGATGTAATGCTGGGCTGCGGTTTTGGTAGGTATCGGGTGTAGCAGGTCAGTCGTAGTTTGCACCATCTGAGGTGAGGGATTATGGGGTCTGGTGCTTAAAACAAAACTGCGGGAGACCTATACCCAGCTGTTACCCGTTGATTAGTGTTTTACCTTATTTCGTCAAAGCACCGATGAAGTACATTATACAGAGAATTAGCTCATGAGTCTATTTGTACTCGTCATGATAAGGACTTGGGGGCCATACCTAGGGAGTAGACTGGTAACCAGCAGTGAATTCAACTTGTGGTTTTGAGTCCGTCGGGGGTGGTTGTCAGGTGTTTCTCCGCCGTGCCTAACTGTAGCAGCCATTGGAATACAGAGTGCCATCTGGGGTTTTAGTCTCTAAAGGACTTGCGTTGGCCGGCCGCCTGCTACACTCGATATGAAATTGTGTAATGGATTGCCGATGTGGACTACGGCAGAGGGTAGTCAGGCTATGGGAGTACCGCCTCCGTTGTACGGGGGTATAGGTAGAAAGAGCCCCAGGATTATGATTCCATCGTCGCTCACCTATATTTCGGATCCCTTTGAGTATTGAGGTTGTGTAAGGGATAGAAGAAAGACTGCGTATATACCTCTCCAGCCGCGCGGGTGACCCCAATAGATCTAATGGCAGAGCTCATTTTTGTGTAGAAACGGTGGCTTGAATTTGTATTTCCTACCCCGCCTGCCAGAGGGACAACTAAACGTATCAATGCTGGCCAGTTGTCATAGACGGAATCCTGATCCATTGGTGGAAATGGTGTAAACAAGCCTTGGCGCCAAGAGCACAGTACTCCCATAAAAAAGTCCCACAAGCGAGAGCTATGAGCACCAACGTCGGAAAATATACCTTTCAGGCCCAATACTCTATCAATACCTCGCTTGCACCCGGTAAGAAAATTCTTTTGTCCAACGGTTTTCCTTAGCCCAGGGAGCCGCAGGAGAACGAACGGGGCTAGACCAGAGAAAGCATTTGCTAAATATAGCCGAGAAAAGGAATATCAACCTTCCCATCAGAGTATCCATTATGCAATCCATGCATGTAAAACATTTACATATCGCTGTAGAATCAGAAAGGCAAAGAGAAGAGCGGGATATTCAACTATGTCTCATCGGCACGTCAGTTCAGTACTAGCCGGGATGTATGAAGAATGGCAATCCTGTAAGAAACCATCCGGCCCTCGTACTAGACATGTAAAAGCAACCATCGCAAAGGAAAGCATGAGAGAGAAATACATCATACCCCCGCCCACATAGGGTGGTCATTATTAATCATACTAGGAATCATTTTTTAAATATATGGAAATGTATCAACACCGCCGAAAACCCGTTACACAAATAATTCATTACTAGACACATTTACTGTGGGCACCAAGTGATTTGTTTGCTTAGCGACTAGAGTCCCCCCCCCGCTTCTGCTTGAATGCAAATCCTCTGAATGGTTGGAGTTCTCACAAGAAGCTCGAGAAACCCCCAGTGGGAGATGCTCTCCGCGCCAGCTGCATGAGCTTACTCAAGGCCCACAAGGGCTGGATGTGGGCCTAGATTACCGTCTTATTCCACCGGAAGAGACTGGTCTCTTCGGGCAAGATTACAGCGTAAGCCACTTCAAATAAATACTAGTTTCTGTGGCTTACGCCGCGGAGAGCGTGATTGCCACTGGTCTCTTCTAGTGGAATAATACGGTACTCGTACGCGCACCATTTATGCTAGTGGAGATCCAACAGGGATCAGGGGTTTTAGGTTTTATGCAGGTACCCGTCGGAACTAGCCGACATTGGATGACGTACACGCCCGGTATCGAGCGAATGTAATATGGTGGGGTAATCCTTGACACAGAGCAATTTGAACACCTCCTTAGATCTACCTTTCTCCGCCGTGGAGTGAAGGGCCAGCGGTGGGACTAGGTATTCTAGCGATATCTCAGAACCTGCAGCGTCTCTCTCAGTGTTCAAGAGGATTGTCGGAGGAGGTAGAGGCACCGGGGCAGAGGTAACCGGTTTAATAGCGTGAGCTTCTCCTGATGCCACAGATATCGGCATGGAGAGCACAGAGTCATTAGAGAGCATTGTCATCCTAGTTGACCTCCAGCTCCCACTTATCATGCTCTGGGCTTTAGTTGATCTCCCGCTCCCACTTATCGGGCTCCGGGCGTACTGCCCAGAGTTGAACACTCGCGACTTTATGCACTCGCGAGTAACACGTAAGCGTGTGTTGATTGGCCTGATGGAAGAATCGCCATCGGGAATGATGTTTGTCCCGTCGTGGTCTGGGGCGATCTTAGTCACTTGATACTTAGGAACCCTCAACTCCCGACATACCTTGAATCACCATCCTAGAGCTATGGGGAACGACTAGACACACAGAAGAGGCTATAGCCTCCATGCGAGATTCACTGAGAGAGCATGAAAACACGAAGGAGTGATATCCGGGGGGTGCTGGGGCTGAATACCTTGTGAGAATTGTAAAAAGGTTAGCAAAGGCTGTCTCATGATCCTTTAAGCGGAGACTAAGCCTTGTAAGCCTTTTCTCCATCCCAAACCTCGCCATTGGTGACCATTTCCGAACGTCTCTTCTATCGTATGATTTGTTGAAAGGGTTCAAGAGATTCTCAAGCTCTGGGAATGTAGTAGCTGCTTGACAAAGCATGAGCGCAACCTGCTCGATATCAACCATCTCCTGCCGCTCCGGATCTGAGAACAATCTCTTGAATCTTGGAATATATGTATCTAAATCGGACGATGTCAGCTTCGAGTTGTTGTTTTATCGTGGAACTATTATTGTAGGTTTCTCCATGCTCTGCCAATAAGCTCATTACTTGCACTCCTGCTAGGAGAAGACCGGTTATGATTCCTGCCACTTCTATGCTCCTTGATGCGCTCAACTCAGTTGCTTTGTAGGGGGTTGTCTTAGATATCTCACAAAGGGGTTGGTGCTTGCGGGAGATGAAACCAGTCGGCCTAATATTTACAATCAGAAGAGGTAGAGATTCTTGCCACCGAAGCGCTAATCGACGCACTCCAGCTACCCCACCTAGTAGCTCTTGGGGCTAAGGGTTATGACAACGCCTTGTTTACAAAGAGGTGAGTTGGCTCAGGGCTAGGGTTCTATCATAAGTTATGCAGGGCTGAAGAGAGCAAACAAACAAGGCCTTGTGAGATAGTATCCGTATGCGCGTACCATAGTAGGTCAAACGAACCTTTGACCTATGGTTTAATACGCGAAAGTTTTTAGTACCCTGGTTGAAAGGAAAAGAATAACTTGCATGTGCTATGTCGCATTACAAACCTGGCGTTTGGGAGGAAATAAAATTCAGAAAGGTACTTAGGGATAAAGGAAAATAAGTGAAGGTTTGAGTCTAAGGAGCTCTAGGAGTGCGGTAAGTGTATCAAAAGTAATCTTGCCAACCGTAGAAAATTATTTTATCACCCGTGGTGAAGTTATCAACGTAGAGGTTATGCCTTAAAAAATTGACAAAAGTACCTTTTGCAATTTGGCCAAAAGGGCTATATTAAGAGCGATAGCAGGATCTGTCAGTAGAGCCACACCACCCTTTGCACTCTCTAATAACGGACTATGGGTTATATAATCCTAAGAGCCCAAGCCCTAACTCCAGCGCCACTTCAAAATCCGAGCCAGCTCGAGCCCTAGGCCAGGATCATCGGCCCACACGAACATTGTCATTATCATTGAGGAATTATATACTAGGGTTAGGGTTCAGTGGGTCATTAAATTATGCCTTGGCCTTTGTACCCCCTTGTTGGGATTTTTATGCCCTGGCTACGTCTAGAGCCTCTAGCCGCCATTCTAGATAGGATTGAGGAATCAAGGTAGAGAGTGGTAGTAATAGCGCCCGTGGGTCCTTGGGTACAGGCTGGGTTTCGTTAACTACAAGCTGGCTCAGCACTTATCCTTCGTTCTCTCGCGCCCTTCGCCCCCAATGCGTAGCAACAACAATCAAATGCCAGGCTCTATCGCGGATATCTACTCATGAGAGACCACTGAAACCTATTAGAAACAGCCCCTCCAATCTCAAACTACTTCAATGCTGGCTTGGGATATGAGAGTCTATAGCTAGGGCCTTATGTCAAAACTCAAACGCAGCGTACTCACCAAGAAATGACCAGCCTTTGATCACCATCCAGTGTACTGTAGGAGTACTTCGTAAATCTGCTTCGGCAACGACTGGCTGGTTCGCTTTTTCCCTAGGATCTTTTCCTAGCCGCCGAGGCTCTGCTAGTTTCCATAGGCAGTCGGCTGGAGGCCTGATACTCCAAACTTCCCCCAAAGCCTGTTGGTGTAACATGTGTTTCTTTTGTATTGGTCTGGATACTAAGCGAGGTATCTGGAAAGTGTTGTTTTTGACAATATTTACTTGATAAAGTGTTTTATTCTTACTGAACGTGAAGTTCATGCTATAAAGAGGGATTTCCCCTCCTCCTGTTCCATAGATCAATTATATTAGATACACAGTTCGTCTCTACCTTTTCTCTTGCTTGAAAATAGCTTCCACAAATAGAAACCTCGTAGGCAGTTTAAGCTGGAGCAATGACATGTACTACCTTGGGCATAAGCGTATACTCCAAAGTTCTATTCCCTGGCCTAGTAAAATTTGCAAATTCAGGACTCCCCAGATTTGGTGAGGCTGCAATGAGAGCAGGCAACGACATTAATATCACTAAACATGGAGGGTCCCGAAATAGTTTAAGTCGTTAGCGAGATCAGAACCGTAACCGGGCGGAGATTTAGGAATACGATTCAGTGCGCACAGTACCGGAGGCCGATATACATAGTAAAAGATACACCAGTGAACTGCATACCTCAACCCGCCGACATCTTCATTTAGATGCGTCTCTCAGAGGTCGAATTGAGGTTGTGTGCAGAAGCTGGGGTATCTATCGCAATTGCCCAATTCTTAGCAATGCTCAGTGTGTTGGGTTGAGAGGGCTCCTGACATGGGATGCAAAACTTCGGAGGCTCATGGCGGTGAAACTCGCTTTTTGGGGCACTTATGGGCTTACTATCAGAGTGGGTGGGATTCAGTGAATTGTATAGAGCCGCTAGTACCCTCGTTTACCCCTCTGTAAATATCCGATAACTCAATTTGAATGAAGATCAAGCTGTCACCATAATCTTTACATAGGTATGACCGATTGATATATATACTCGACTAATGGTTTAGAGTCATTTGGTTATCGGCTCCCTACTCTGTTACTAGGCCTCTAGACTGAATTTGTAATATTTTTCAATTGATACCGCCTGGATTGAACGGTCTTCAGTGGGTAGTTATTAACAATTATATAGAATAGAATGGTAGTACTATTTTTAATATTTTAAAGAGCACTGTAATATTATAAAAAGCTTTCTCCGATTGAAGCACCTCGAACCCAAATAGTAACTACACTCGTTACAACTGCCGTAGTATGATGAACGCGTCGATTCTCACAGCCCTTAGACCAGCTCGGTTAGCTCCATCCCTTCAGATGCCTCCTCAGGGCTCTTCCCCAAGCTCTCTTTCGGGCACTCTTCCACATCCTTCCTCCTTTTACACAATGATACCACCGCTGCTGCCCCGAACGTCAAAATGGTATTGGTAGCCTGACCCCACTGCCCCACGGCAGACCACTCCTCTCCTGCAACCCACCCGCCATGTATTAACATAGAGTACTCTTCAATTGCAATATGGAATAGCACTAGCAGTATGAAGGCGATCTCCAAGGCGCATATTGGGGTTAGTAACAGAACCCGCCAGAACTGGTGGACGGGCCATATTGGTCTACGGGACCAGTGGACGGGCCATAGTCTATGGGACCGGTGGGCGGGCCGTAGTCTACGGAACCGGTGGACGGGCCATGCTTCGCAGAAAGAGTGGGTGGGCAATAGTTCGCAGAGCCTTTCTACTAGGTCTACTGGGGTCATACCGCTGATGGCGCAGTAGAAGGCCAGTAGAATCTGCGGGGGAAATAAAATCTTGATAATTAGGACGTGATTGAAGTGTATTATAGCTGGGTGTGGTATCCAGATGCTGGCAAAGGGTTTTTGACCAGTTCTCAACGGTGGTATCTCCTCGTTACAGTCCTCTTCGGAGGTAACAAAGTATATAGGTTTCTCGAAGCACCAGATGCTAGAAATGAGTCCAGCAATCATTACCAGGCTCCAAAGTAATACTAGTATTTTTGTATCGCTTTTCGCATTTTTGAACGAGGAGGACCACATAACTAGCATGGTTGCGGCAAGAAGGCTATAAAACACAACATTCGTTGCCGGAAAAAGGTCAGGGTCCAAGGAGAACAGACCCTCCGTAGCTGCCATCACTATTAGATGTATGCTGGTGGCTGAACTGAATAGCATCGCTGTTCCAAAGGCCGCGCCCACGAGCCAGTCGCAGCGGTAGCATACAACACCGCATAGAAATAGGATGTAAAGGATTATTCTGGGGATAAGGCAATAGGTTCCGGAAATAGAAAATGTACAGAATAGGTCTTGAGCGAAGACCGGAATAAGCTTAGAGAGGAAAAAGAGATAGGAGAATAATATGCGCTTCATGATTGAAGTGGGCTGGGATTCCTCCGCTGAGATGGTTTATGTTTTGTTCAATGGAACCCTTGATTCTGTACTGGACCTTAATTTGACCGCAACAACTTGCGCGCAACTGCTAGAGTTAATAAAGCGAGTAGTTGGGGCGGACGTTCTACGCTGCCTAGTGCAACAGAGTGACACATTGTCCGCCAGGCCCACCTCTTAGTATTCCCCCAGAGATCCTCAGGCTACTCGTGGGGTGTCGCTGTGTCCGGGCATCGAATATTGACCAGAGTGTGCGGCGTGCTGTACTTCGCTGCGCGTGCAGAAGGCCACTCCAGTCCCTGCTGCTTAATTTCCACAGGCGAGGGCGCACGATCCAGATCTAGAGTTGGTAAATACATACTCTATAACCATAGTGGAGTGTTTTAGACCTCCCATAATTCAGACTCGCAGCACCATGCGCCGAGTCCTGTAAGAGTGTGAAGTGGGCCAATAGAGAGCTTCTATTACTCCAGATCATTCTGATTTTACTCGGGTCAGGCAAATAGAACCTGAACATAAAAACGCGCTAGCAGGGGTCAAAGTGGATGTTCAGGTTCTTACCTGCCCCGAGTACTCTCTTATAGGACTCGGCGCATGTTCCTGCGCTGCAAGCCTTAATTATGGTCAAAATATCAGAGGACTAAAACGCTCTATTGCCATTTCACTTTTTGTAATAAGCGAGCCCAGAAACACCACCATCAGCTCACAGTCTATACTCAGGTATGTCCCGGACGCACAAGACAGTGACGTAGGAGATTTCTCTCATGCATTAGTGTGACCTATGAAGGAAATGATCGACTAAAACAAAGCAACATTGTGCGAAGTTTGTGGAGTCATTGTGTACGTACATTTACTAGGTGGATTACCACATTTTGCGCACTTTCTCGAAGGCTGATTGTCCGGAACGAGAAACCCTAACACAGCACGGCAACCGGCCACCTCAAACGCTCACATTACCGGAGCTGGAGCTAACTCAACCAACTAGAACTACTGATATCATAAGGTAGAAGAAGCGAGCGGAAGGATGGAAAAAGGGGGGGGGGGGGCATTGGCCCCTAAAACAACTCATGTAGAGGCCCTGAAGGACTGATATTGACGTAGATAGAGTCCTACAACTCGGGGTCGCGAGGTGGCTACCCCTAGTATCTCAATATTTTAAACACTAATAATGCAGCAAACTACTATACTTACCGGCGAGTCTCTGTAGCAAAAACACGAACCAGATGACACTTATGCATGAGAGAGGTTTCCTACACTGTCTTGTGCGTCCGGGACATAAGAGCAAGAACCAACTGGCAAAACAGTGATTTTTTGTATGGAGTGGTGCCGCCCTGCCATACAAATACCCTATTGTATTCTCTCGTCCTTCCTCCCACCCAGTACAAACCTGCTCCTGACTAGCTCTATCCCCCGGGTGTATGAGACACTGAGAATCTCTCTCGTGCATACATATCATGTGTTTTCAGTTTCAGGTGAGGGTAAGCAGTTCGCTGTGTTTATCAGCCCCCGGAATACTTAGATGTATTGTGGGGTGACAAAAGCTCTTGTGATTTCTGCATAGCAACCAGTAGAACTTTCTAAAAGTCCAATCCGGAAAGCCAGTAATAGGGACTTAAATCTAGGTACTATGTGCTAATAGCCTTCAGCTCTCTAATCATACCAATATCCTTGTCTCATCTCTACTTGGTTAGTAGTCGCCAAGTTATAGCCGTTTTGTGAGCAGCTATGGATAAAACCACGAGAACTTTTGTCACCCTACAGTACTATAGGATTGGCGCTAATTCATGAGAGATACCCTGCCAATACCGGAGGAAAGGGTACGTGATGGCAAAGTTCCCAAGGCTGTGGTGCAACAGATTCTGAGCTACCATTGCCGGGCGGTCGATACTACAGCGCCGCCCTCATCAGCAGTTAAGTAGTCGATCCTGACAAACTTTGCTATCTCCTTGACATCATGCGCAAGATCAGCACAGTTCAATCCCACACAATAGACCTTTTAAGCCACCGTCATTTGTAGAAAAAGAAGATCGGCGAAAAAAAAGATAATCCTCTAGCTAGGTTGGTGTGATCAGGTAAACGCAGTTAATAACCATGGCGCTCGCACGGCTGTAGTTTCTATACGATAGTGGCCTCTGTGAGTGGCATAGGAAATATCATGCCTACTACCTCCGGCTAGTGGACGGTGGTCTTTTAATCTCCCGATTTGTTGGCTTAAGCTAAGCTTAAGGCCTAATAGCAGATGCACCATAAAGTTGCGAGTACGTGCCACAAGGGAATATTCCTGGCCAAGAATAGCAACAGAAGATGTTTCCGGGTATGATCCGCGAGCTGATAGCTACATATTGAGCGAATAGCTAGGGTCAAACAGTCCCATTGGTATAAATATTTTGAGCATATATATGATTAGCCTAGCAACAATGATCCCAGATATTTACCGGCGCATCCAAGCCTATATCTATGGCTATTTCCCTGCGATAAGAGACTAGTTAGTAATTCCGCCTTACAATGTAAATGTTTCCAAGGTCCGCACCCCAAGTTCCATTCTAGTAAACCTACGCAATAGTAAGGGGTACTGGGGGGTGTTCTAGCGCAAATCTCAAACGTAATAAGTCAGTAAGTAAATAAGTATAAACAAAGCTCAGATTCATTTCCTTACCCCACGTACACCCATTCAAAATTAAGGCGATGCTTACATATCCCAGTACTGAGAAAGTAGACTCGGAAATCTGTGAGGAAAAGGGAGAGAAGAAAAAAACAATGAACCACTCTACACGGAATGAAATAAACACGGTCACGGCAATGCAGATCCTCGGTGGTACATATATATCGAGCTCATACGAAATTAATAAGTTAAGCAAGGGGTAAAAAAAAAGTAATCATGGAATATCACTCGATCTTCATTTTCAACAACCGATTCCTTATTTATTTATTTATGCCTCGTACATGGCAGTCCCCTCTCCCCTGCGGCCGTCCTGGCGTACGAGGTGAGTACAAATAGTCTCCCTCGTCAATAAAGAAATACTGGAAAGAAAAATAGTACATTTCATCAAGTGATTAATTAATCATTCCTATATACATACATATCACCGAGAGGCTATAAAAGACAAAACAGGATATTACTTTTTATTTAACTCATCAGTTAAACGACCATAACAATATCCATTGTGCCTTTCTCCCCAACGCGCCTCAACAAACAAAACAACCAAAGAAGTAAAAAGAAACCCCATCCACATAAGGGGTACCGTCATTTTAGCTTAGCACACAATTCAATATCACTGCCCCCGTAACAGCCCACGTCCTCTGACATCCCTTTTCAGCCCCCGTATTCTCTCTTCCTCTTCCGATCCTCGTAAGATGACATTATGTATTATTGCCGCGCGCTTTTAATTTTGGGCCGCAGGGACGATGCACAGGTGCGGATGTGCGGTCGCTGGGACTGGTGTTTAAGTGTAGCCAGAAGACAGTTTCTCTGGGACGGCATACGCTGTAATCGATGGCACAGGCACTAGGAGTATACAACATACATTTAGTGGTTCGTAGTTAGGGTTAGGGTTCTGACTGGCCTGGTCGTTTTTTTCTTCCTTCCCCCCCCCCCACCCACTATACTACCCGGGTCCCTAATCTCTATAAATAATTGTCTAGCCAAGAGGTTAATCTAATAGGAACCTCTGGTCCTGAAAGGAAGGAACCCTTGGTCCTGAAAGGAAGGGCTTCAATCAAGTCTCGCGCCCATCCCCTATTTTGGTGTGGGTTTGTGTTGTAGTATTTTTATATTATTAGTCCACACTAACCTTCCGGTATTGAACGCACCACCAAAACAAATACAGATTGGGTCTGGGAACGGGGCGAGTTACGATCGACTGAGGCACTAACGGCCCCTGAAATGTGATACGCGTGCGGTGAGATGTAAAAAACATCACGGGGATAGGTGTTCTCGAAAACACACCCGTTACTAACACAGGTACACCCACAATGCACCATAGCAAGCTCGCCTGATCCCGCACACTGCATAACCCTATATCCGTCCGCCCTACCGGTCTTAGGTAGCTACTAGGCACATCCATCCATTCCGCGATTGCGTATAGCCTTGCTGTAGGCACGACCCACTACACCACGGCACTAGAACGCAACGATATAGCCCCAGGCCTGGAACCACGGGCGTCCACTGTGTCATACTTTTTGTTGTTACGATTTTCCTTTGTTGGAGGTGGCGGCGGAAGAGAGGGTAGTCCCGGGGGTAGTGCGATATTGTCATAGCCTAAGGGCTGAATACAATTCATGATGTAAACAAAAAAACTGTCTCATACTGGCAAGCGACCTCTACATTCTGTGCCCGGGGGGGGGGGTGCAGGAATTAAATACTATCCACCAACATCAACGAAGTTGGTACTTGTGTCTCACCGCCGCGTTGTTTCTACCCTCAGTACATGCAGCTACTAGTTATGTCCCGTCCTAATTAAGACATGACGGGGACTCTTCCCGCCACAATAGCCAGAAGGCATACGCTGTTGCGGTTTTTACGAGCAGCTCATGGGGAAGTATAGCCTTCCTCGGCCTGGGATGGGGGGTTGTGTATGGCAAGGTCGGTCTTAGAGACTACCCTTCTGTCTTTCTGGCAAGGCTGCTAGTCATTGTCATGTTATGGAAGTACTAAATTCCTTCGATCCGGTATTACAGTAGGGCGGTTTTTTTTTTCATGCACGCTTCCACGTTGCCAATCTGCTAAGCTGTAAGGGGCGGCCAACTTCCACCCGGTAGGCGCGAGATAGAGGAACTACATAGCGAGTCGGTACAACAGGCCATCGTGTAAAGAAAAAAAAGGTTCATCATAGCTAATCACTCGCCCTCACGCCAAGTGATCTCGGCCGCGAATCACATCTCCTCACTCGGTCATGGGGTGTCACTCGTAGTCATTAGATGGCTGGAGCGTCGTTGGCCATAGGGGAACAGTCTTTAGACATATACCGCTCCCTAGAGACGCCGTTAGCAGTCCTTAGGGGCGGGGGGGGGTCAGTTGGCAACGGTGAGATAATTAAATCTCTGGACCTACCGATCTGGCGTAAGGTTTGTTGGGGTATGGAAACAATCTAACCCCCGACGTCGGAGCGGCTGTAGTTGTTAGCTACGTATATGAAAATAATCTCCCAACAGATATTACACGTGTGAAGGACTCTTTAGATATATATATCACGCAGATGGGGAGTACCTGACTTCTTTCAGCGAAGTGACATTGGCTACATGGAACTAATCTTGAACGCCCAACATCCCCACCGGAGAGGTCTTCAACGTTGGGTACGCCGAGATAGTCCCCACAGCGCCGCTAGCCAAGCATATCTCCAAAGATCTGCAAACACCCAATTGCAACCAAACTCAGCGGAGGACTCATTCTCAATTCCGCCGGCTGCACGCATTGGGGACCACCACCCCCCACGCGAAAAACCCCCCAAACACAGCGCCCGCCACAAGCACCATATCGTCATGCACCACCGGGAAGAGCCCGTTTGGTAGCCGCTGTGCGGCGTTGGTTGGTGGGGTACCCCATTCGCGCGCTGGAGTACGTCCCGCGGCTGGTATAATAGGTTTGTATGGGATCTGCACATGCGTCCTCGCCGGCGTGGCTACATGATGTCGCATGCTTCCTTGGCTCTCTCGTCCATCACAGCCACCTACCTGGAACGCATCTGGAGGGAGTCGCAATACACTAAATAGTTCTCGGTGGTCGGTAGGGTATTCGGGAAAATGGTACTGGTATACTCCAGCCACCCCACCAGGCATCTCCGACTAGTGGCATCTCCCTCCAATCGTGTTGTCGATACATCCACACACACACACGCATGCAACACAGTATTCCCCGGGATGCTCGCGAGCATCTGGTCGCTGGTTACACACTGCACCTCTCCCTAGCTACCCACTGTGAGGAGCCCAGGTCGCCGAGCCTCAAACTGGCGTGGATATGGAGGGGTGTTATCATTTGAACTATATGGGGGGGGATTCTATGTGCGCAAAGTAGGGACTGGTTGGCTCCGGGATGTGGAGTTGGGCGTGGGGCTGCTGCAGCTTGGTGTTGAGCGGGTTGTAGGGTGCTTGCGTGAGGGCCAAGCGTGGTGAGGCCGGGTTGAGCTTGCGGGGCGAAGCGAGGGGGTATGACTACCGGGAGGGAGGTGGACGGCGGTGTCGGGCATAAATCAGTACCTTCCTATGTCGGTGGGCGGTTTTTGCTTTGTGATTCTGGCTTCCCGTGACGGTGACTTAGGCTTCGGACTCGGAGAGGTTGGGAATTTGTTCAGTGGATTTGTGGTAAAGGCAGATGTCTATCCGAGTACAGGTAGATTGGTTAAGTACACAACAGGCTTAGCGGCGGAGGTTCCCGATCTGTCCCGGCGTCTTGGCATCGGTCCTGAGGGTTCGGTAGTCGAAGTGCTGTTGTGGTTGTTTGGGTAATGTTAAGCGAGGAGAGGGTGTGCTGAGGGGGGTGTCGTCATTGGGTTCTAGGAGGTTCGATGGCGTGATGGATTGGTAATGAGAATAGTGGAGATGGTGGGGAGAAATATGAGGTGTGGTAGCGATGGGTTTCTATGGGGTTCTATGAGTAAAAGTGTGAGTCATAGCGGACTGGTGGAGGAGATGTGTTAAATAGCGGGGATAGATATTTTCCTTAGTTCTTTCTTTCTTTTCTCTCTGTCTCATTTTATTGTCATCTCGGTACATAGGAATTTACTCCTATTCTCAAGCTATAGTTTCTCGTACCCAAGATTCTGTCCTCTGAAGAGGAAAACCATAGCACCTCTCATCATTCTCGTTAAGGTCCATTCGGTCCTCACTCTCTCTGTCTTGTGCTTTTGTGCCCTTGCTCCTGCCTTTGCAGGTGCCTGTGCTTGTGTCTGCCCGGTATTGCCTCTGTCTTCGTCTGTCTCCTCGTCGCGTAGACTGTGCTCCTCGAGTCCCTCTGCGTCATCATTGTTATCTTCTTCTTTGCGTCGGGTTACTCCGTCACACCTTTGGAACTGAGCTGCTTGTCCTTGCTACACAAAATCAACAGTCTCAGACATTCAACCACCTCCCCTCTCTCCCTTCCCCTTATGACCCACCCCAAGCATGCCCATTACTTTACTGCTTTAACAATGGATTCACCTGTCACACACTATACCTTTTATAAAAATATCTCTCGCAGCTTTAATTGAGATTGTTGAAGCTTTTGTTCACGAAGAGAAACTTCAAATTTCAAGCTTTTTGAAACTTTAGTAATTCTCTATTACTTCCCCAAGCGTTTTCATAATCCTTTAACCATTATTACCAACGATCTTTTCAACAATATTTTTATCAAAGAGGCTAGAAAAAAGGCCTCACCACCGCAATATTCCATTACTCTAATATTTACCAAAACACTCTCTGTTATCATCTCTAACACTATCATCAACTTTTATGAATACGCATTTTAGGAAAAATATAGTCGATGTACTTTAGAGATATGTTTGTAGAAACTGTTATTGCTAAAGTAGATACAGCTATTATTAAATTCAAAAGACATTACAGCCCTCTGCAACCCACTACCATCTACCAGAGTAATCAAAACAGTATAATAATTGAGGTTCCTAAAGTGATGTTGTATGTTGGCTCTTTTAGATGATAATTTTAACAGTTATAATCAATAACAAAAAATTGTTATTTTAGTGACCTTTATTGATACTATCTCTAAACGACAAACCTTTATTAAGCGTTTTGAATGTATTAAATCGTTTTTCTAAGTGATTAATAGAAATTATATAGTGATAGACTTTATTAGTTATTATTTTGCATTCTCTCATATTAGAATATATAGGAAAATAAACAGTAAAAACAATTTTACTACAAGTTATTTATAGGTTTTCCTTCTATAGCCTTCCACTTCTTCACGAAATAAAAACCCCTAGAAGACAAAATTTAAGAAAATGAATATATACAATTATAATTTATAATGGAAATTTATAAAAAAATAATTTATTAATACAGCCTTGAATGTTGGAATTGATTTTAAGACTATAAAAACTATTATAGTCAAATTATACTTACTTTATAATATTCTCCAACCAGTAATGAATATAAGGACCAGGTTAGAAGCTTTGTTTTATTTATTCCTGAAAAATTAGATTCAGCAATAAATTTACATAATTCAAATTAATATTAAATCTCTATTTTATCATGTTTATAACTATACACTACTCTTATCAACTTCTCCACAAAGATGTATGTATTTCTTATAAATATCTGCATCTCTCCGTGTAGATTCCTTATAAATTTTTTTACAAACTCTCCCAAATTTCTTATAAACTTCTTCACAAACTCGTGTGCATACCTCATGTAATTTTATAATCTACTTCAAAAACTTGTATGCATTACCCTATATTTTCCCACAGCCCGACTCCATTTCAAAGATTTGACTCTATTTAGTTTTCAGTCAACTTAGGTACTATTTGTTTGAATGGATGCAGTTCAGAATTGGATTATTACTAAAATTGGGTGTGAGGAACATCAGCAAACTCAACTTCTAACTGGAGTCTCCCATCAGTCTCTCAGGTCTCCTGAGAGTCTCCTGGTAGTCTTGCATATTTTTTGAGTCTCCTGAGGCTCAGGAGACATTAGTAGACAAATGAAGTCTTACTGATGAAGGGAGCTATATGTCAATAAAAAGTCATCTATTAATACATGATTTGGAAAGATAAGTACACACCCTTTATGTTTAGTGCGGTATCTAAATAGCTAATATAGTACCCATATAATCAATATGGTGCTAATTTGTTCATTAGCCTTTAATTTTATGCTAAAATGTGAAATCTCCTTGTATTTGTTACTCTTATATGATATCGCGTTTGTTAAATCAATAGTCCAATCGCTGCTACAACATTTCTTCACTAATTAAAATCAAGTCCAACTATGAGTTGTAATCTAGAAAAAATATATATTTGCTCATAAAGTAGAAACTTTTAGATATTTGTTTCTTAAATAGTTGTTGAAGTCTATGAGATAACCGTTCTACACAGACGCAAAATTTCTCTCTTTATTTCCTATGCTTTCCCTACTTTGTAGTAGTGAAACAGAATACTTAGTTTTTTTCTGATATGAAAATATTCAATTACTAGACAGCTGGTGCTTGATGGTAGATGTATAGCAACCAAATAGACCGCGTGTTAGCAGAACTATAGTTGTATTATAACAAATCTTTTGGTTTTTTTACTTATCAATTTTGGGGAGTAGTTTTTTTTTCCCTGATCCACAGTTGGTATATTAAAGGCACTACTGGCAGAGGTGGATGATGAGCCGTTTGGATGAAAAACAGTGTTATACACAGATCCAGAACAGCTAAAGACAATATTTAGTCAGTATCTAAAGCTGGGGACTGACAGAATAGTCTTTATGTGTATGCATATTTTCAGGCTAGTTGTTCTTGATGGTGTACTGAAAAGGAGGTCTGCCACTCTCGCAAGTTAATATTCACGGCGGTGTGAGATTTGGATAAAGGTCGGTGATAAAGGTGGGAGGCAATTGGTACTTTTCAGAGTATTGTGCGCTAGCTGAAGAAGCGGTTGTGTGTATCCATAGTGGGATTGGAGGTATCAAAAGTCGGTGCATTTATGTAAGCCCTTGTTGGGCATCGGCGGTGTGTTTCTAGCAGGTGAAACATTATAGCTTTAGTAATCCCAGTAGAGTGATCGAGGCATTGCTTGCAACTGTGCTTCCTGCGAAAGGGGCAAATTGTGGTAGTTCCGTCCTGGAGGAGTAGGTTTTCGTTTTATCGATGCTGGAGTGCATAGAAGTTTATATTCCTCTCTAGTGGTGGAGGCAGGGGGGGTAGATACATCACCTGAGGCCTCTACTGCGTTTCTTTCCCCCTTCATTTTGAGCCGGGGGGGGGCGTATGTTGGGCCTGCTACAGCTAACTGAGAAAGATTTGGGCATTTGGTGGTGAGTGTCGAGCTGTGTATTGTGTTATTCATACGTTCTGCGGACCCTATAGCCTTGGTAGGTTTATCACAAACACCCTAGCTCGTATCAGAGGAGATAACGTCTATGTCGGTCTATGGATTTGCTCGTGGTGGGTCTCTTCGACCCCGCATGAGCGGCGGAGGCAGCGCAGTTAGGCATCCATGGCCGCTATACTGGCTTTGGGATCCCACTTGCGGGTCAGGGAGTTTTATCATGTGTTCCATGTTCCGCTCGCTCCGGTGCTCCGTTGAAATGTTCGGCGGTGGAGTACTAGCAGTTTTGGTGCTGGTCGTGGGTGGTTTGAAGCACGGCAGGTGTCGCGGTTGGATATTGGACGTAAGAAATGGAACTCGAGCTTCCAGAATATACTTGCAAATGTACGGAATTACTATGGTGGTTTGGTAGGTCCTTTGTTGCCTTTGATCCTCGGGAATCATGGATCTCAAAACAAAAGAAGGCGGGGTGAAACCTCTATACGTTTATAGGGGAACATGGATTTTTTGTCTACATGACTACCGCGGCCGATGAGGTTTGTGGGTAGATAAAAACAACGATTGAAGGCGGATAATATTACTCCATGATGCTGTCCAGAGTGCTGTGGGAGTTGGTAGTGGTCGCTGTAAGTAAATAAATAAAGGTTTCGACGAGTAGAAATGGCCTACCTGTATTACTTGAGAAGTAGTTTAACACTACCCCCCCTCTATGTACTGGCTCCGCGAGGAGACGTACGTCCAACAATCTAACGGAACCACACGGACGACCGCGGCAGCTCCCAGTACGGCGAGTGCGGTTGGTATTAGGTATGTGACGCGAGGTAGTTAGTACTAGTGAGCATAATGCAGGTATACCCACCTAATCTACTCGTTATGTTCGTGTAGACGAACTAAGGTATGTTGCCTACACGGATATCTGTAACCCTAACCCTGAGAACCCACTTTCAAAGGTCCGGAACGCGTTGGAAGGATTCCCTTGTGGTACGTTGATCCTGTGATTCAGTACATACATCAGCACGAGGTTCTGAAATATGGGGATGCTGGTTCGACTTGTTTAGATATTGTGGATAATATGTTTCTGAACCAGGGAGCCAGGCAGTCTTGAATGGTGCCTGGTAAGAATTCTTGGCTAGCTCCGGACTGAGTGACAGGAATAGACAGCTGGCGCGATCAAATGTTTGTTTTGTGTACTGAGAATTTATAATCCGCGTTGCTATCATGTGCTACGCAGCTAAGACCCCCCCCCCTCCCCTCGGTTCAGCGCCCCGGGAGCACTGCCCTGGTTACTGGAGAAGGGAGTAGATGGTGTGGAAGTGGTGCTTAGTCGCGATGTTTTTTTTAAAATACTAAAAACCTTTTTTAGGATTGCGCGGCTCTAACTACGCGTTAAGAAGCGGGCGTCTTGGCAGCCACATGAAAGTGAGACGGGTGCAGTAATGCCAGGTCGAGTGATTTCTGGTGATTGCTTATTACCGCCCTCGTTGTTCTTTTTCTCAACATAGTAGATCTTCCATAGGAACGACGGATCGAGGCCTGAACGCCTTGAGGCTCAGCGTATTCAGTCTGGCTTCTCTCTATGGGTTCTTCCCAGGTCTCGGCTCAGTTTATACTACAACATACTCGCAACCCCATAGCGTTTCTGAACACAACCGCTATTACATTCCATACAAAAATGTAGCCTTGGCGGTTCTTTATGTGTATGCAATATTTGTCGTGTTCAAAAACGCTATGAGATTGCGAGTACATGTTGATGTGACTTGATGCCTCCGCCAAGTAGGACATAGATAAGTGTCACGCCCCGATTCCGAGCCGGCCTGTCGTGCCCCACGTACAACGTCTTTCCAGAAGCCACCTGCCTCATATGATATGATACCCATTGCATATCATTTTAATTTCTAATACCGGATGCCCCCAAATGACCCTATGATCCCATAACATTCAAAATCAAGGCCGCCCACGCAGGATGGAATCATTCTGCTGAGCCCGATATTCCGGAAGATATGGGTCGAGACCAGCTGCAGAGCTTTGGCCGCGGCTAGCTACATATACATCTAGATGACCCTTTGACCCCATCCTCGGCGCGTTGCACGTTGCACGTTGCGGGGGTGATGGGGCTGTTGGGGGCGCCACGGCTACAGCATCAACTACCGCTGCGGATTGCGCTCCTCGGCATTGTTCTAGCATCTCTAGAAGAGCCCTCCCTGTTTGGGGAACCACTAGCTGGAATAGTCTAATAGCTATTGTATATATACAGCACTTCCGGCCCCATCCAAGCAAAATCGGCGAACCAACGAAATGATAACTAGGTATTATGCATAACCTTTCTTACTTGGGTTTCTTATGATGCCAGTTGTAAGCGATTTGGTAATGTCGTTATTATTAATATAAGTAGTATTCGTCGTTGTTGAAGGGGGAGAGAATGGTTATAAAAGTCAGGCGAGAACCCAAGCCTGTGCGATTTACATAGTCATTTTAAATTCCACTCGCAATTGCATTTTAATTGGTTATGGGATGAACATTAATGTTTCTAGGTCTTCCTTCGTTCGATGGATATATATCTACAGCTAGTCTTCCGGCGGCCTGGCACATGGGTATTTCAAGCTATAGCTTTAATGGCCCTCGACTGCCGCCAGTACACAGGCAAGCATCTTGTGAGGTTAGGCCCCCCACACACCACTCGGGGTTTAGAGAACTGCCCTCACACTTGACTACTTATGTGCCTGAATAAGCTTATTACATGCCTGCTGGTCATACGGCCGTATTGCAGTATCCTTCCTCCGCATGGGACAGGACATCATGGGTTAGGGTTTTTTGTTTAATTCAGTATGTCATGGGTTAGGGTTGAGGCTATATATGTTTTGGGACCATTGTTTTAAATAAATAATCGTGGTATGAAACGACGATAGACTATTGAATGATAAGACTATAAACTACACAGGATAAGAAAGAAGTCCCGTACAGGATGCTCGGGGAACGAATGACAAAAAATATAAAATTAGGGAGATAGCCATGAAAACTGTGGGGGGGGGGGGGCATGATATAAACGGGGTCTGGTAACTAAATGTGCGGCCAAAAGTCCTCGAAGGGAACCGTCTGGTAAGAGCCCGGCGGGAGACTCCTCAAACAGATGAACGTTTCCACAAAGATGAATGCTCTGGCCGAGCAGTACGCTATTACACACACAGTGGCTACCAGATTTCTCACCGATCTCATTGCCTTCTTTCCACCTTCGGAATCGAGCAGAGCTTCAAGGAAGACCCCTAAAACTGCGATTGCCCCAACCAAGCAAGCAGTAACAACAACCGCAACAGCCACGTAAAAGTCAATGTAGATTATAACCCGCCCGGGCTTTGAAATATGCAATTTCCATATCCGAGGATGCGCGAGCATCGCCCCGTAGATTATGCCACCTCCTGCACTAAGCGGGATGGCGATTACTACGAGGAATAGGACCGCTCCTCCGACCATGAGTAGGTTCCCGTTGGTAATGCTAAGTAGTGCTCTAGCAAGTCGTCTGGGACGTCTTACCATTGACCGGGGCTTGGCAGCCTCCTTGACCCCCCATATCGCACCGACCCCTAGTCCAGGGATTGCGACGAGGACGGAGGATATTCTCCAGAGCAGCCGCTCAGCAGGTGTAGGGAAATAGGAGTTCCACAAACTGGCGTGAAGGCCACCGTATATCAGGCAAAGTGGGACCAGCGCCCAAAACATCTCCCCTACACGAAAGCGCCCCGCCTTCTTTGATGTGTGAGGTCTTTCCAGCACGATAGGATAAGTCTTATCCTGCTTTTTTAAGGCGGGGGATACGATTCCAGGGCCCTTGAGGTTCCGCATTGCAAACGCCGCATCTCTAAAGATCTGGAGATCAGCTTCCGTGATTACGATATCTTCGGCTATGTGTGACTCGAGCGCGTTCACGGGCGAGTGATAAGTGGTGGGCGTTTGGATGCCAAAGCCTCCTCGCGGGTCGGCGAGTATGTGGCCAGGCCTCAGTGTTATCCGCTTCCAACGCCTCCATTCTTCCGCAGCTGGCTGTGGGAGTGTAACTCTTTGTAACTCGCTAGGATTAGATCCCTTATAGACTAATGGTAGGCTATCTTGGGTCGTTATCTCCTCTAGCACTTGCTCCGAGGAAGATATCCCTTCTTTCTCCGGGTCTTCGGGAATGGCGGGGCCAAGGGCCTTAGTGCTACTATTCTCGCCTAAGTACATCGAGCCTTAGCCTTCTACTTTAATCATACCCAAGGAGGTGCGTAATACGGAATATGTTTGAATGGAGGGAGAACATGAAATACCTAAGCGATCCGACACAGTAGGTAGCAACTCCGGCGGCTCCGACATCCCAGCACCCTCAGCGGAAGGCCGCTCTCGCTCTCTATTTTCTTCGTCCGGCGGTTTACTTAACCGTGCACTGCGAGCTATGTACAGGGCGTCTTTGCCAGGCTCTGTAACGTAGAAGTATAGTTTACTTTCTTCTTCTAGGAGATATATAGCTGCACACATCCTGATGTCCAAGGTGCGAAGAGTGAGTGAGATCGCGGTACCAGCATCGTGGGGCTTTTTCCACCAACATATATAGACGGAGAGAGCGATAAGAACATGAACCATGACGTTCAGTTCAATGATGGTGATCGGAAGGCCACTACTCTTTCGCAAGAGACAGTTGAGTGCCATCCACGAAGCCTGCCCGCATACCAGAAGCTTGGCAAGCATATTGGACTTCCCTTTATCCTCGACCTCGGGTGTCAGCCGTGCCAACTGTTTTGGGGTAATGATTCCCGTTTTGAGAAGATGTACAAGCGTCTCGGCGGATATCTCGCGCTCATATTCCGGATGGTCATAAGCACTCAGAGGTGAAAATCTGTAACCACCCATTACCGCAAAAAAAGCACCCCCCATGTCAAACTCCCCATCAGATGACCTCAAACTTTTAATTCCCTCGGTAAAGCGTTGATATACCCCACGAATCCCCGTCTTGGCCCCGGTGGATTTGTTCCTAGTCAAGGCTCTGTATTTATATAGAGCCCTTCTCAAGTCGCATTTTGCCCAAATTGCCGCATCCATAATTTTATTGAACTCTGTCTCCCGCTCTTTCGCCCTGTTCTCACGTAAGAAAGGCCTGATTAACCATGACCGAAAGCGGAAGAGCCGTTGTCTGAATCCACCTGTCGAATTTTCCGGGGGCCGGTTGCTCTCCGAGTCTTCTCCAGATGCAGCGGCAGGAGGAGGAGGAGGGACCCTAGCCCGACCTTGCTTGTGCAAGTGGACCTTATCAATTGCAATCTGAGCGTTGGACAGTGCTTTCATTAGTCGGTCTAGCGCTGGACCCTCCTGGATGACGATTTGGGCAACTGTTGACGTTATCTCATCCTTCCGCGGCGAGTCTGGGTCCGGAAGCCCTGGGGTTGTTCGTTCGGCCGAGTTACTGTCTTCATTGTTCGATAGCGGTCTTGCGAGTGCCGTGGGTCCCGCCTTCCCCTCGCCTGTCGGGTTGGTTTGGTCAATTCCGAGCGTCTTCTTAGCCTTTTCCACTTCCGCCTCTAGGTGTTCTAGCGCTGCACAACGTCTCCAAGCAACCAAGACCATCCTTGCCTTTCTCCACTGGTTGAAGGCCATTGCAAGGACAATCTCCGGCGAAAAAAGCCCTATAATAACATATATGGCTTTATCTTTGAGTTGTTTTCGCAGGGTGGGTTTAGGTAGAACATCTGGGTGAATGGCGGTCCAGATACAGATAACGAGTGTAATAACGCAGGTGAAAAGTAGATCGAGTGTACCACGCCCCCTGGGTGAGGGAACATATGAGGGTTCTGGTTGGATTCTTTCAGTTGTGCTGTCGGTGATGGGGGCAGCGCGGGAAAGTGCCCCAGCCAGTAAGGCTAGTAGAATTGTTGACATTGTGGATACGCCCGGAGGTAATGTTCGGAATGTCAGAGGCCGTAGGGGTCATATATCGCGAGAGGAACAAACGATATCTACAAAGATATCAAGGGGGAGTATTTGTACAGGGTATGAGGTATGCTCTATAGGATCCGCAATGTTGCTGGGCTGGCGACACACGGAGGTTTATACCCACAGGTGGTGACCTAGCTGATAGTTAGCAGTCCAAAGACCCAGTACGCAAGGCGAAGATGGAAGCTGTCAGCTAATAATTAGCGGACTAAGAACAAGGAAATATAGAGTGTTGCTGTCACCGAAACTCAGGCTGGATATGAGAGTGGTATTACAAACAATTATCCGTAATCTGCGAACTTTGGGGTAAGTGATTCGATAATCGCAATATCGCAGGGTGCCTATGTCTCAAGATTGGAAGGTCTAGCAAAATGGACCACCTCTGCATAAGCCTTGATATCAGTAATCCCGACTCATAAGGCAGGGTTACTTGGCAAACGAATTTCTTGTGGTGGTACCTAACCTATGGGATACTATCCCCATCGTTGCCTTAGCCTTCCTAGCTAGTCAACATTTCCGCCAATAGCCAAAAGAGGAAGTTTGCATGATGCGCTCTACAAGCACTCTAGTGTTGGACAGGGTCTGGAAGCTTGGACGGAATAGAGCGTGTTGGCCACACTCATATTTTCAAATTTTGAGTTCAAATTTCGAGCTCTTGGCGGGCTATCCACACCAAAAACCAGTCGCCAAGAACTAAATATTTAGACTCAGAAGTTGTTGGCCAATACGCCCTAATACCTAGCTTTATAAGGTTATGATCTGAGACGGATAGCAGCGGTGTCTACAATACTCTAGAGTCTTTTGGCCAACCGTAGGGAGGTCTAAGCGTAAAGTCCCCAAAAAATGAGAAGTCCAGGCCCAAGACCACTCTGCATGTGATATGTCACCTTTAATCAAAAGACTTAGAAATACGGTTGAAGACATTTTGAGTCCCCAATATTGAGCATTGCGCTGTCAAGGTATTCCTAATACCATGTAGGCCAAGTCCCTCTAATGCATGCGCAATGGTCTTTCTTGGGTGTTTTTCTACGGGCGGTAGCTAAAAGACTCTAACAGAGTAAGTAATCCTAAGGAGGCGCCTTGGAGGCTGCCCCTCGAGATGCTAGTCCTCGGCTATTGAGACGAGATTGATAACTCTGGGGGGGTTGATTGCCTGGCCAATCATTTGGAACATGCATGCATGCATGCACGAACAGGGTTGGCGGATGTACTACGGGTGTAGGGTAAGTCTGTACTCGCTATCCACCATAAGCGCCAATATTTGTGTAGCCAAGACGATTCTCCATGTCTTTCTTCTGCCCAGTCCTGATCGATGGATAAGTGTCAATTATATTGAGGGAAAATGACTGAGGTGTTTGCATAAAGACACCCAACCCTCGCACCTTGCAAAAACCCTCGGATGCAGCACATGAACACTTAGATGCAGCATGGTAGGTAAGAGGTACCCAAATGCAATCCTTGATCTGATGCAACTCTTATTGGATTAGAAGGGGAAGTAATACACCAAATCAGTGCGCACAGCTGTACTCCCGGGTGCTTTTACCTGTCACAAGTCGTTAGCGGTCATCTACCTCCATAAATCACTGACTTGTACCTACTCAAATACCTCTTTCTCTCCAATGAGAGGATTGCCAAGCCATATTCTGTCTATGATATTTAATCACAACCCATAGCAAGAAATTCAGAGCGTTTATAACCCACCCACAACCCCCCAGATACCCCCGGCGCACGGATCCGAGTATCAATTGCCCTAACAAGATCCTCTATAATTAAGTGGGACAGAGGTCGAAAACTATCTATTATAACATCTAGGGACACCGTGGGGAAGCCTGCTGAAGTCTGGAGTTAGTGAGAGGAGGGGAGTTCTCAGGTATGTAAAGCGGCCAGACGTTCAAACGTGGCATACCTGATTTTGGGGCAGAGTGTGCGCAGTAGCATTCTTAGTGTAACACGAGTAGTGCATCCACATTCGCGAATCTTGAGTGTATTTGTTTTCTTTTTATGCCATGGAGCCAATGTAACCTACTAGCGATAGGTAACAAGTACTCGAAAATGCGGCTGAACTGTATTGGTGTACATATTTCCTCTTTTAATCCAATACGAATTGCATCTCAAGCCTTGCATATTCGGGTGTTAAAACCCAGATGCGCATGTCTTTGATTTGCGTCAAAAATCGTCCATGTTTTACTTGCACAAGCTGTGCTCGTGACGTTACTGTGCAGTACCCAGTTGCAACCTGTGCTGCGCCCATGCAGAGGAAAATATGTGCCGGATCGCGGGAGTGGATGGATATCCGATGGAGTCGGCCACGGTAGGTAGCACCGTAGAGGCGCAAAGCAGACAAGTGACAAAGACAGGGATAATTTATATGGAGAATCGTCTTGGCCATATAAATGTTGGCGCCTAGTTCTTATCGTGGATAGCGAGAAGGCTTGGAGGGCGAGTTCAAGTGAGGCTCTTCAATGTTTCCTTCTCAGAGCCAATGAAAAAATTGGTTGAAGTGGTGTGTACAGGGTTGTCAAAGTCGCCCTACTCTATATAGAGCATCCCGGCGTCCATTGCAGGTCCCGGCATCTTGGGTCCATCAAGGAGGTCCACTACGCCGGGGAAGGGAAATGCGACGCTACTGGCCGAGAAAGGGCCGGGGTCTGCTGTTCCTGTGTCATAGAGATAAACTCCCTACTCGTTGATAGATACCCCAACACGAAAGGGTTGCTGTAGATCGTTCTGGACTGTGACAGCAATAGAGACTTTTAGCCACGGGTGTGAAAGGCAACGAACAAATAATTATTAATTCCCAAGACTACATGTGTTTGCCTCTTGGCGCGCATAAGGGCTCACAAGTACTCTGAGAAGGAAATCATAGGTATAAGGACTGAATATACCCCCATGCGTACCTTCAAGTCTTGTAGTTGAAAATATTATATCATATCCCACTTGCATCCAACTTAGAAGTCTTGGGAATAAATAATTTTTTGTTCGTTGCCTTTCACACCCGTGGCTAAAAGTCTCTAATGGATGTCGGTGGTCACCAAAGGCTTGTTGGTATGTAGAGTACCCAGTGACAACCCTAACCCTGGCCAGCTTACCTATTCAACTCCGAATCTCCCTCACAAAGCCTAACTTCGTGAACAAGGCCAAGCTATGGAATGCCCCTAGGCTCTAATCTATTTATTATTAATTATTCAAACTATTCTTGTAGTGGGCTCTTCTAGCCTATGGCCATATGAACGGTCTCTAAGTTGTTGGTGTCGGTATTGCAGCCACTACGTACAGAGGAGGTACCCTTTTAGGTAATTAATATCTGGAATACCTTTCTATCTATTTCATATAACTACAGCCCACCCGCAGCGTGAATAATATATCTTTGGATAGGATAGGCGCTCTGGCTTAAGGCACCTATCTGTCTCTCCTGTAACGTTTCTACTGCTGAGTACCTCTCTGACCCTATAGTTTGTTCAAGTTGGTGTACTGGAACTTCAGCGTCCGTTATGAAGTCCATTTGGTGATTTAGCACCTGAAAGCACATGGAGATAATCAGCTAGTATGCGTTAGAAGTCGGCCATGGAGGGTATTCTGTAGTAGAGGGGTGTAACTCCCCGCTGTCTATATACACACGCCGCGTTCATATCTGCATCGGCGTTAATTTATGGCCAGAATAATCGTTAATCGACCCCAGAGACATATGACCCCCGGTGGCGTTTCTGTAAGGACCCGATGCACGAAGCGTTACGTTGGTGTTCTAGAAGGGTCAGAATTGTGGCGTTAGCCGTACTCTACCCAGCTCTAATTACGTCGTCGGGGGTGCATATATACATGTAGTTGGCTATGAGGTACACTTACTAGGCGGAGGAGAGGAGAAGGCGGGGTAGTGGCTCTGGATGTTGTTGGTTTCTTTTCGTCTATGTAGATAGCGGAGCAGTCGAGGTCACTATGGACGTTTTGGTGTTTGATGAGATGGCGGGTGGGGTGTGTACAGGGGCTTGGATTGGGGGGTTGATGGTGATGGTGACGGCGGGGTGGTGATGGCTCCATATTGTGTTGAAGAAAGAAGAAATCATCATGAGGCTCAACTCGTCGCGTCGCAGCGAGAGGCTTGGCACCAAAGCTATGATTTGAGCCGCCTCCTTGGCACCGCGACCATTTCAGCCTCATTGCATCGTCCACTCTCAACCCCCACACCGCGTCCTCACAAGAAACTACAACGAGTCTACATCTGTGGATACCCAAGCGCACTTTCCCCAAAACTCCACGCTCGCAGAGAATCACTAGGTTGTCATCGCCCTTTATCCACCCCACTAGTCGGAGGGTTGAGGCACACTGGTATCAGGAGTAGTGAGTGGGCTTCAGTCCCTAGGTTTGTGGTCTTCTAGTCAGGTCTGCACACGCCGACGGGCAATCATGAATGCTGGGGGATCGGTGCTAATGTCCCGCCGAGTGTTAGTCTAGGTTGAACTGGAACCGTGTGGTGGGGCAGTGGGCAACATCTAGCCGACCGTTACTGCCATAACGATACTCTACATTTCGGTACAGCATCCAAGGTCGGAACTCTCAGCGGACGGCCACGCGCGTCGTGCTTTTACTCCCGTACCGTCGCTCTTGGGGTTCGTTCGGAAGTAGCTAACGTATTTGACCGGGAAGCCGTCCATGACCGGGTAACCGACCAGAGTCCACTGGCAGGTCAGACCTTGTAATTTGGGTTGTTTGCGCAAGCCAACAACCGTTACGTTAACCCCCTCGATAACAGAATGCCGAGACTCAAAGGGAAAAAATTGGAGGAGAGGGAGAAATTAATTGAGAAGGCGATAGTTCATTATAGGAAATCCAGTACTGCTTCTCTACGGATTTCTGCTGAGACTTTTGGTATTTCATGGACGACTCTTAGGGATAGATTAAATGGGGCTCAAAGCCGTCGAAATGCACATCAATCACAGCAGTTACTCAATCAGGATGAGGAAGGGTGTATAGTGAGTTGGTGTCAACGTATGGATGATTGGGGGTTTCCAGTCAGACTATCGCTAGTTAAGGAACTAGCTGCCTATTTGGTGTCAAAGAGAAATGGTCCGAACAGAAAGCTTGGACAACATTGGTTAAACCGATTTTTAGCCCGACATCCAGAGTTAAGCTCCAAATTTGGTGGGAGAATGGATCGGCAAAGAGCAGTGACTAGTAATCAAGAGCTATTGAATGATTATTTCAAAAAGGTAATTTTATTATTCATATTTGTATTTCCAAATACCACTAGTGTATTGTCGAAAGAAACCGCTAGTAAACAATGCTAACTCTGAATAGCTTAAAGAGATTATTGCAAAATATGATATTTTACCAAAAGATACATATAATATGGACGAAAAGGGCTTTATGATGGGAATGTGCGCAAAAGTTAAAGTTATATGTAGGACTGGTCGAAAAAATCCACACCTTACACATTCAGGAAATAGGACATGGGTTACAGTCATTGAAGCTATATCAGCAACAGGTATAGCCTTACCTCCTATGGTAATAAATCAAGGAACCGCACACTATAAAGGCTGGTATGCAGAGGTTGAGCGCCGAGACTTGGCTACATTTGCTTATTCTGCAAAAGGGTGGACCGATTCTAAGCTAGGGGTGGACTGGTTGTCTGAAAACTTTGATAAATATACAGCTAGTGTGTAAGTGAAACCTTTACTTGCTTAATGCGCCGAGAAGCTATGCGCGCCGCATGCCGAGGATCGCCGCAATCTTTACGCCGAGAGCTGAAAGCGCCACATATATACTAACAATTGTGTTAGTGCAGGAGACAGATGGAGATTATTAATCCTGGATGGACATGCATCGCATGTCACTTGGGAATTTTTTGACTTCTGCATCAACAACAAAATCATTCCCTTCTGTTTACCACCGCATTCCACCCACCTCCTACAGCCTTTGGATGTAGGCTTATTTAGTCCATTACAAAAACATTATTCAAATATTTTAGATGAGGCTATGGAACAGTCCGGGGGTGATACAGGAATTAATAAGGGAATTTTTCTAAAGTAAGTTGATTCCGCTACCCCGGGTCTCGGCGCGCCGAGCCTGTCCGCATTTTTGAAATCTACTAATCCACCTAATATAGGTATCTTTTTGAAGCTAGAAAAAGAACTTATACTACCCATAATGTATTAGCTGCTTGGTCAAAAGCAGGCATAGTACCCTTTAATCCCCGCCGAGTTTTACAGCCTATTATACCCCCAAAACCTCTCATAGTGGTCTCCGGTCCTACAACACCAAAAAACACAAGGATGGCTAGATCTACTGCTAATCAAGCACTGGCTCTAATAAGAGGAGGCTCAAAAAGCGCCGAGAAATTGCGCACCCTAATCCGGCATCTAGACAAAGGCCTACAAGTATCCCTTACTGAAAAGGAAATAGGAGATCATATCCACTCGCAATTCAGGAAATCAGTAGCCAAAAAAGCAAAACAAATATCTACTAAAGATAGAAAACAGCTTAGCAAGGCTAGGGTTATTACTAGCGAGGATGTGGACAGACTAAAAAAGGCTAGAGATGCAGCAGATAACAAAAAGGCAGCGCAAGCATTAGCTAGAGAGGTGAAGAAAAGGACAGTAGGAAAAGGAAATAGCAAGAGAAAAACCGTTACTATAAGCGAAAACATTACTGTACACCCTATAGAATTTACTTTAGAGGCTGATGAGGTTGAAGATTCAGAGGAGTGGGTTGAGATTGAGGATATTATTGTTGCGCCAGCCAAAGTGGAAATCAGTAGTAGGAAGTCATGTAGGAAGAAAACACCTTCTAGAAGGTTGCAGGATTAAATTCTAGAGCTTATTTAGGGGTCACTATTAGCAAAAAAATTTAATTGTATATCTTTGATGCAAATCCGGCCTCACTCGTGGGCAACGAGGCCTCACCCGTGGGAAACGAGGCCTCACCCGTGGGAAACGAGGCCTCCTCACCCATGGGCCGGTCGGTTACCCGGTCCTGGGCGGCTTCACGGTCAAATACGTTACAGCTACAGATAGCTTTACCACGCATCTGCTTGGGCCCTGGGAACCGTGTTCTCGGGGTGAGAGGAGGGAAGGGTAGCGTCGGTGCTCTCGTCGGGTGGTGATGGGGAGGGAGAATTTGCTATGGTTGGTATACTTCGATATTGACCGCGCATGCATACAGGCAGCTGACGGGGTGCAGTATCGGTTTGGGCAGTAGCTACCGCCATTCTAGGGTGTAAGGTATCAGCCTCCTTCGAGCCTTCTTACAGATGCTGGATGGAGCAGGCCCACGGCACCCTTGGATGCAGGTACGTAGTCTAGAACGGCGTCGGTGGTGGGAGTGTTTCGTTCTCAAACTGTTTTGGGCGCCATTGGTAGCGCGGAAATACTCCTCGGAAGGCGTTGGCAACGTGGAAGTATCAGCCTCCGGGGCACCGTTGGCTACGGTGCGAGATATCCGCGGCGTGGGAGATGCCGTTAGCCATATGGAAATACTCGAGCGCCGTCGGCAACGTGGGGGTGCTCTAGGCGGGAGACTCCTTGCGGCGGTGTTAGCTACGTGGGTAGAGTGCTTGGTGGCAGGGGTGTTGTCGGAGGTGTCGTTGTAGGGGTTGGGGCGCTCCGTCGGCTATAGATACCCCGCGCTTGCGTAGCTGAGTCGTTGTTGGGGACATGGAAGTCCTTTGGCTGGTGGAGAGGCCATTGGCGACATGGGGGTTGTCTTGCTGCAGGGCTTCGTTGGCGACAGCAAAATAATCTTTCGATTCTTTTGTTGCCAGCGTGGAATTAAGTACCCCCTGACAGGCGCTGACGCCGCCGGCGGTGCGGAGATGCTCCTTAGTAAGTTCCATCTTAGCTAGAGTATCGTTTGTAATATAAAAATAATTGAATACCTCCTTCTTCTCGTTAGCAATGTGAAATACTTGTCCACTATCTTCCGCAACATAAAAATAATCTATGGATACCTCGTGTTCGCCATTGGCGGTGTGGGAATACCCTTTGACCGCCGCTGATCTGATGCCGCCGGCGATATGGTACTACCCGTCTGTGCACTTAGGCGACGTTGGCGGTATGAAAATAACCTTTCAACACCTCGCTGGCGGGTAGAAGGACTCTTTCGCTAGAGCTACCCCTCCGGCGACATCGCTGCTGACTGGGGGTGCTCCTCCGCAGGCGACGGCTTGTGTCGCGTCGCAGCCATCGCTGGTAGGATATGGGTGCACCCCCCCTCTTCGTGACGCGCTCTGAGCCTCCGCGCTGGTTGGCGCTTTCTCTGCGTGTTATGTGGCGTGTGCATTTGGTATGCGCTTTAGTGTCTTGTGGTGCGGGGTTCGGTAGTCTTCATCTGGGTTAAATGCAAATTCGGATACCTTGTGGCAAAGTATCTTACTACTCGTCCACAGCTCGCCACTTCTGACCCTTGCGCGCGGGCCTTCCTAGGACGTACACTTCCGTCCGAGACGGATTATCTTTGCCACCCGCCCCTAGCTCCACCGCCATCTCGCGTCACAGGTGGGGGGGGGGGGTTTCTTATATCCCGGCCTTACCTGAGCAGTAGTTCGTCCCGCATCCTCACCTCCGCACCGATACGCAGCGGTCTCCAACCAAGCACCCCGCCTGTCACTCTCTCACTACTACTAACATCGCCCGGGGGGGGGGGAGGTTATGCCACCGCGAGCGAACACTGCCGGTTAATCACAGGCTATCACTCGGGTGTGGATGACGTTATGTGCTGGGATTATTGTTGCGAGCCGGGGAAAATATCCCCCCCCTGCAATAATTGTGGCAAGGTCTAGACCACTCTTATATCATGCCACTACTGCATTTGTGCCAAGGTAACCACTGTTATAAAAGGGCAGCTAAATTCCCTCCTGTATTAGAAGTAGATAGGCATCACAAGAATTACTCCCGCTACAATAGTCAATATTTCGGGCATTATGGTCGGCGTGATCTTGGCGCGCTCGTAGTAGTGGGGCCGTCGTCTAGGAAGCCTGTGTGAGGAAGTGGTCAGAGCTTGGTCTCCAGGGTGGTGATGGAACCTTAACCCTGGTTTGAGCTTGGTGACGGAGGCGACATTGGGAGGTTGTTGGATGTGGGCGTGGTTCTCTGCAGCTCCCGGGTCCGCTTGGGTGGGGATGTGTGGAGATTGTGGATCTGGCTACGGTGGATTGGGGGCGGGGTTAGTCGATCTCTAGCTTGCGGCTTTGGTGAAGGTTACGGTCTGGTCCTACGTTGCTTAAGAGATCGCCCAGGGGGGGGGGAGGTTAAACATAGGGTTGTTCCTTAAAACGGTACTTGTAGCTGATTGCCGGGGACAAGGTCCATGCGGGAACGCCGGAAGGGGGTGGGGGGGTTGCGGTCTGCGCGGGTTAGATTCATAAGTATGTTTGCGAAGATTTTGTGACGGGTTGGGGTTTGTGGAGGTGGCCGGTGGGGTATGTTTTTCTTCGCGATCTCCCCCGCTTAGCGTTTTTTTTTTTGGCGGCCGGTCCTCAGTGGTGGGCTTTTGGTTATTAGTTTGGTCTGTCAGTCTCTCTCGATATAGGTGACGTCAGGGGCCTTCTAGCGGGTGTGTAACACAGCTCCCCCTCGTTTACCGCGTCGGCGGTAGTGTGTGCGTAGGCTTTTAGGTCTGAGGCATCGGGCTTTCTACAATCTCGCTGGTGGGGTATCTACCTACCCAGCTCCTCGCTTGTCCCCCCCCCCCCCCCCCCCCACCCCGGGACAGAGGGGTACAGATTCCCTTACTGCACCCCGCGCCGTCAACGTTCTCTATGGTCGTACCGTCCTTGATAAACCGGTTCTTAGAGCAGTCGCTTACACTTGTTGAAAGGACACCATGACCCGCACTAGGCCTCCGACCGCGTTCTGCCGGACATGGAGCGCTTGTGGGCTTGTTGGCGTATTTTAGACGTATGGGCGTGCGCCCATGAGGTTGGTCGGGTCTCTGCTGCTCTATCGGGCTAGGAGTAGCTGTGCTGTGGGTTGCGGTGTATAGATGATCGGCGGCCCCCGTGGCTGGGCTGGTAGAGCAGAGGCCATGGGGGGGGGGGGGGTTTGGGGGAAGAGGGCGGTGGTAAGGGGAGTGAGAAGCGGGAGCACATCTTCTGCAGTCGGCAGAAAATCAAGTAACGGAATTGGCACTGCATCTACATGCGCTTTATCACCGCGGAATGGTAAAGTGTATATACCCCCCTTCTGTTCCCCCTTGGGCGGCGGTAGAGGGCCGGGAGTACGTTCAGGGGATAAAATGGCGCGCCGCCACACCTGTGGGGCTGCATGCGGGCACGAAGAAAGTAAAAAAAAAAAAAAAGTGATGGCAGGACGGTAATCATAGCAAATCACTCGGGATGGCCAGTCGAGTGATTTGTCGTGACGGGATATTGGCGGTTGTGTTTCTTTTTTGCCCTGGACAGAGCGTTTAGAAACACCGTTAGAGAAGATGCCATGAGAATATGTGGGCGAAGTGACCTAGGTGCTAAAGCCGGCTAGGAGGCGTAGGATCAACAGCATCTGGCTTCAACATTTCCTGGTCCGTCACTTGACTGCATGTTTTCTTGGTGTTTCTGTTTAACAAGAAGTTCAGTGTGCTTAAACGCCCTGATCATGCTAAAAGTTGTTTCCAGGTCGCCGTTGTTATCCTCGATTGGGGGGGGTGTCAAGGGCGGGCATCTTGGCGCCAAGACCTTCCTCACTCCGATGAGTCACTCCGCACCCGGTTAGTGGGCAATTGCAACCACGGGAGACTGTCTATGGCTGAGGAGATGTTGTTTAGCGCTGTATCGCTCTCGAGTCATGGCTGCACTGGTATCATCAGGCTTTGCTCTGCCTCCCGCCGGTAGATGCGCGGGGGTGGGGGGAGATGATACAACATGTAGTGGCGGTCTGGGCTTTCTTACGACGGGGGTAATACCGTTATATGACCCATGATTGAACTCTGCACACCAAGCCCTGATGGTCTAGTGGTATGATTCCTGCTTTGGGTTCTCTTGAATGCAGGAGGTCTCCGGTTCAATCCCGGATTAGGGCCTGTTGAAAATCTTTTTGTGTCGTCGCACCATGCCCCCTTTCCTCTCCCTACTTTTGTCGTCGGCGCTTTTTAAGGGTTGCGGCCTCTGGGGCTTTGCGGTGGTGCTGTTGGGAGTTGGGGGCTTGTCCGGCTTGGGGGCGCATGCGGCGGGCTTTGTTCAGCCTAGGGGGAATCTTGCTTTGGGGGTATTCCAGAGGTAAGAGCGATAGATTAGCACGGTCTGAATAACCGCAAGGACTTAGGACTCGGGGATATCCTAGAATGCTTCCCAAAAAGGACGTAGCTCTTTGTATGATATTATCGATTAGTAATCGCTACACCTTGTTGGTACTTGCGGTGGGGATAAACTTCCTTCAGGTCTGCGCAAGGGGCGGACGCTGTCGTAACAAATAGCTGGCGCCAGAAGCTTGTTCTCGGGCAAGTACAGGAAGGATGGGGAAGTCATACAGGATCCGTGTCACCGTTTAGTGGGGTTTAGGCTTTGTAGTTTTTCACCGAGCGGGAAGGGTTTGGAGTACTAGGAGAGAATATTGAGTGTAACCTTGTAAAGGAATGTTTGGTTTAGGATCTAACTCACTCCCGGTCACTGTCTCTCTATTGCTTTGTCAAAATCAAGAGTGTCCTTAAGTAATGTCAAGGACCCAGTACTTATAAAGCAATTGTAGTAGCAATTGTAAGAAGGAGATGCCGGAGTAACAAGGTGCTGATATTACTTACTGCAGCTGACGTTAAAGTTACAGAACGATACACGGGATGATCTGGCACTTGCAACATATCCTATTCAGATACGCGACGCTCCTGAAAAATTTCAAGGAACGAAGATGATTTGCTATAATTGGTTTCAATAACTCATGGCACCGGTAATAGTTTCTGAAAGAGGATAGTGACTTTGCGTGTAGTTGAATTACTTAATAGGGCCCTGATTCACTCTGAGGGTAAGGTTTGTGATATTTTTAGCTAAGGGGATATGAAAAAAGACTTTTTATTTTCATCCCGTATTGTTCAATTGGAAGAGTGCCTTAATAGGGTTTCGGTAAATGCAACCTCCTCTATTGTTTTGGATCTGTATCGGGGTTTACCACGAGATTCTGTCGACTTCGATAACAGTGACAACCCTCCGAGGATCGCCGAAAGGATTAGAATACTATAGGCAGAGAACAGCTCTCGGTAGGCTCTCTTACCAATAGAGGTAAGCACTCCCGGGCTTTGGGTACGCCATATAGGCTCCTTGTATGAGTCTTTGGATCCTCAACGCGGGTGGTGGGGGCATGAGCTATTACTCAAATGAGCGATAGACAATGAGGTCACCCATTTCGTGGGTTGGGAGTAATGTGATCTCTTATGAGAGTGTCACAATATGTGTAGGGGATCAGTCACCAGCTTGACCGGAGGTAACAGGAACTCTAAGCGGTTATCACTTTACCAAGAGATTGAGGGATAATAAGGAGCTGTTTCTGTGGAGAAACGTAGCCCGCTAGCCTGCAGTGTCCGCAACGGCCAGGTCTAGATTATAGATATCTATACATGACTTGGCAGTGCATGTAGACTGGACGGGCTATATGGCCATGCTCTGTCCAGTCCCCGACCCCGCCAGGACTATAGATAAGGCACCGGACGATAGATATCTATGGAATCATGGGTGATCACTCGGTTTGGGCGACTATATTGGATTATCGGTGTGAGACTTAATATGTTGAGCTCCTGTACAAAATAGTGCTGGCCCCCGTGCTAGGACCGCAAATATCTGTAGGCACCAATGCGGGGCTGTAGATGTCAATGCAGGACTGTAGATATATCTGCATGGCAGCGCCACAGCCTATGCCAAGATATAACCCTATAACCCAGACTACAGTCGGTAGTCCTAGCCCAATAGCCGGTAGTCGGTCCCCGATACCTGCTCAAGACCGACTACAGCCCGTAGTTGGTCCGGTCCCTACCCCCAGGACCGACGGACTGCCCCATTGCGAATCATATAGGCTTTGTGATTTGCCTCGATGATATCATGCATATCATGCCGCGGGAAATTGGCGCTGCATTTTCTTTTTCTAACCTTTATTTACGCGATTCATGAATTAAAAAAGGAGGAAGGGAAAGGAAAAACCTAGATTTATGAAACATCAAGCTTTTTATTCTCCAATAATAGCATCCCCACTAATGCTGCAATTCTCGACCAACCTGCAGTGGGGCTACGTTTATCCCCTTACAACTAAAGCTAAACACGGTATTTGCGCGATATGATCAGGGTGACTAGCATATCCCGATGCTGTCTGTCTGTGCGTGTGTACGTTTGGATAATAGGGGTAAACATGTACAGTGGGTTAAATTCTCACCCAGGGTCTATTTGTAGCAGTGTTGGACGGGGTATGAGTAAACGACATCATCTTGAGAGAGAGGACATACAGTGTCGTAATTACCAGGGAAAGCAAACCAGTGAAAGAACTCAAGCGCGGGTGCACCTGAGCCCTTTCAATTTGGTCCGGCTTAAACTGTTACTCTTGGGTCGTGCGTGCGCGCGTCATGTTACAATCGATATCGTGATATTGGGCATGCTTGGTGGAATACGCCAGACCTTTCTTCCCGATACTGTTTCATTAACGACTAGATATGAAGTTTGTTCGACTGATAGGGCCTCAAATCACGACCTAAAGTGCTCTTCTCTGATCGGGTGTTTGCTTTAAACTCTTATCATCCTCATGGTGCTAGTCCACAATCTCCAAACCACCTTTCAGTCCCGGGGTGGTATTGTAGTTATTGTATAATCCCGCTGCTACTTGTCAATATTGGAGCATCACAATGTCTTGAACCGCGGCCGTGAGGACGGGACTTTAGGCCTATCTGCATAGACCTGACAACCTCAATGGTAGGGTTGAGTCTTCGGAGAGGCTGCCGTATATTATGGGGGTAGGATGAGTTTAACGAGCGTCATCGAGCAGCTCGCATATCAATCCGGCCTTGATACTTTATTGGCACTAGAGGAGAGTAGGCTTTCTTGTTCTCTCTTGTGCTGGCTGGCACTACGTTTATTTCAGCCTTTACGTGCAACTGCCTGTTCACCCATGATGCGTATCTGACGCCAGAGGCCTGTAAGGCCGCCTTCACCACTACTTTCATCAGCGGTATAAAGCCTGGCAGCTGCCCAAACATCCCAGGTCGTCATTGTCCATAGTAGGCTGTCATTACCACAATCTCTTCAATGTTGTATCTCTCCTTGTTTTGTTGGTAATGCTTAGAAAGTACATAGTACGGAGATCTGTACTTATGGTGTGAATTCACACTTCTGTGCTCTGCCGGCGCCTGATGTTTGCTAGGCTTTCCTTACTCTCCCTCGCTGGCAGGTCAGAATGCCCGGCCGGTGTCAAGGTGGTTTAGCTCCTCTCTTGGTCTGGAATTCTTTTTTCTCCTTGTGTGACAAGCGAGAGATACTTGGTAGCGCCTATTCCTTATGATTTCTTGTCAACCTGACTCGCATGCTTTTACTAGCAGCGGGAGCGCTATGTTGGCTTAGTCTTCCTCCCCTTTGGTTAGACTAGTCTTGAGGCGAGGTAAGGTAAGCTTTCCCTTTAAGCTTTTGCTACTCTAGTCAGATAGTGCTCGGAGTGAGCTCTCCACATTGTCCTTGTTAGATCTATATTTCTTGGCTGGTAGGCCTTCATTCCGACGTTACGAGGCTCTTCCTTTGCTTCACCAGTATCAACACCCTAGTTGGCCTCCTTCACCGCTACCGCCCCTACGCTGCATATAGACCAGCGTGGAGGGGTGTATACTCTCTTCATTATCGCACTTTCACCCATTTCTGCTGATACTTGACCGGCGTAATAGTCTCCCTTGCTGTGGTATCACATCCTCTGGACGAACGATATCCACACAGTGCCAATTCCTACGCGAGATTTTCCTCCCAAGAGTGGTCTGTAGCCCCCCTTTCTCGTGTACCTTTCCACTCGCCTGTGCCAGGCCTAGCACGGTAGTGGACCTCTCTCGTATTGTGATCCTGGATGCTGCTCTGCCGACCTAATTGCCGAATTTCCAAGGTTGCCACCCAACCTTTGGTTATACATAGCCCTAAACCTAAAGATCTGGCAAGTAGAAGAATGGAACATTGATTCGCTCTCAGGTCCTGGCTGGTTCCGGTCTTTCGTTATAATCAGTCCCCAGGTAGATGGACAGACAGGTGGTGGCTTGGTAGCCCTCCTTGCGCCATTGTCCTATTTCTCCTGCCCGATAGCGGCTATGGCAGGTGTTGTGACCGAATCGCTTAACTCGCTGGTGTCAGCTACCCAGATGGGTGCTGTCTATACTCGCTGTGCATCAACGGTTGACATTTCTACCTTGTCCGGCACCCCCGTCGGCTGTTGTGGTCGACTACCTATGCGGCGGCTTTCATCTTCTTGCGCTCAAGCACCCCTCCCATCGCCGGTCTTGATGGCTTAGCCCTGCCAGGGGCTCTTTGGAATCTGCTCGGCGGTCACCGCCAGCTTTTCTGTATGTATCGGTAACAGACTCCCCCGTGCGAGGACACGTGAGCTGTGCCATGTATGGGTTAACTGATGGGATACCCCCCCCAATCGAACCTTGGGCGTTATTGTGATTGTGTAGATACTTCTTTAAGGGTTCCTGTATGAGCGGTATCTGCGGGACTCAGTCTGTAGTAAGTATCACCACCTTCTTGGCGCGTGGAGTAATTGCGCACCTAGGCTATGCAGGTGTTTTTGGTGGCGGGGATCGAGACGCCACTGTTCCTGGCCGGCGGATTCGGGTTGGGTGGTCTGTTGACGATCGAACAGGCGGTTTCTGTTGCGTCCTGTGAGTGTTGTACGTGCTAGGATAGGGGGGATGACCGTGCACTCCACGCAGTTGATCTACTTGCCCTTCCCTATTTGCCTGTCTAGTCTCCTTATTAGAGTGCTAAGCAGTAACTTTACCATCAGGTTGTAAGCCCGGGATGAAGCATGCTTTTTCATAAACGCCTTTTCTGGGTGTGCGTTCTTTTCTAAATCGCTGGTTGATGTGATACCCCGGAACACTATAGTATACACCCCTAGCACACGCTCCATTAGCCCATAAGGAAATCATAGTCAGTACTCCGAGTTGCTCTAAGTCCTAGTTGGGTCTGGTCAGCCCTTGGCGGTGCTAGTTTGCACGCATTAGGAAGGTGGGGTTAGGGTTGCGTACCTCACCCGCTTGCTAAACTGTGGGTGTAACAACCTTAGAGGCCTGCGTGGTGGGGATGAGGGGTTTATATAGATTTCGGGTGGCGTGTGGGCCATTCTATTGATGCGAGGGGCGGGGGTTTGTTTCTGTGCGCCAGGGTTAGGGCTTGGGTTGACGGTGTTCTAGCGTGTTTCTTTGTGCAGTCACGCACCCACACATTGAATTTTCCCACTCGTTGACGTTTCTGGACTAGACTGGGTGCACATGGAGACTAGGAGTGGGGGAGGTTTTTTTTTTTTGGTAGGGTTTGGTTTTCGTTTTCAGGGGTCACTTGCTCCCGGCGCTCTGTAGGTACGGTGGTCATGGGCTCGAGTGAGACTATCTGCTAACTACCCGATCGACAGCATTATGAAGCTGCCTGTCAAGGTGTTATTGGTTTCGCGTTCCTCCTGTCACCGACAGCCCCCCCCCCCAAAAAAAAAAGAAAAAAAAAAGGGGGGGGGGGCCACCCAACAACCCCCCTGGAATTGAGCTTCTGGGGACTTTGCACGTTAGAGTGCATCTACCGAGAGGTAATAACATCTTCTCTGAGGACTTCCGAAAATGCCACATGCTTCACCCATCGGCAGCAGCTTGTTACGTCCCTTGCCACTTCCGCAACCACAACACTGGGGTCTGCCAATGGAGTCTTGGCTGTGGCGGTCCCAATTTTTCTCCCACAGGTACTCTACTAGGTAAAGGAGAGAGTGGAAGTTTCCGAACATGCGTGTGATTCTTTGCTTTTATGACTGTACCTGTTTGTCCCGCCTCGGCAGCCTAGGTTTGCTGCTAACCATTGGTGCAACAGAGTCAAGGGGACTCGGTATACCTACTATCCTTGGTGGATACGCTTCATCTCTAGGAGATCAAAGGATTTGGTGTAAACCACAGCGCCGGTAGGTCAAAACACGGCCCTTGCGCCGGGGTTTATGGGAAACGGGCAGCAATCGGAAGGGGAAGTGGGAATGGAGCTCTCAGGAGGGGGCGGGAAGGAAGCAGAATACTCAAGCCATGCAAGCGATAGTCTCAGCACTAGGATGATGGGACTAAAATATTTCCATTGTCTAGTGATTCTAGGCTGCTCGTCACCCCGCTAAACATCGAAAATTCACTCAAGGTTTAGTTTTGTGCTTTAAGCCGAAGATTTGAGAGGCTCAAAAATGTTGTAGCAGCAATACTAGGGGACCAGTATCATCCATTGAGCGTTCATAGGGCGAGACCTTGGATGACCAATCATATTCTTGTGTGAGATTTCGCGGGGATTCCGCTGTTGGGATAGTCATACTCACTGTTGTAGTAGTGATCTCCTGGACTGATTGGCTGATTGATTCCTTGATAAACGAACAAGTTTCTCTTCTAGGGACATAGCGGTATGCACCAATATATTGGAGATGGAGAGAAACCAGAAATAAGACCTTCCCCCCCACTAATTCTCGCTACATAAGGACAATCTTCGTATCACGGGCCGGCAAGAAAAAGCGAGATTCTCAGTCCCTAGCAATTCTGCTCTCCGACAACTCCCCATCCGCCCCCCTCGGCAACAAAGACGCAGCGACCCGAGCCACCTCCGAATTATCCTCGGCAAGCGTCTCCAAAACCTTGACCCTCTTCACCTCATACTCCGCCATCGCCCTCCGCTGCTCCTCTAGCGCCCGCTGCTGCCACACCTCCCCGCCCGAGTCGGGCGGTACAGCCTCGAGCAGACACACCCGCAGCCGCTGCTCAGAGGGTAGTAGGTTAGATACCGCCTCAAAGAGCCTGAGAGCGTACCTGTTGCGTCTAACGAGGTCCTGGTCGGTGGGGGCTGGTCGGGCTTCAGTAGTCATTCTGCATACTATGGGCGGATGGGGTGGGTACCGCTTGCCTCGCCCTCGGCCCATTTCAGGTAGAGCCGCAGGAGGTCGGCGATGGTGTCTAGCATGACCAGCTCTTGTTGGCTAACCGTGTTGACGAGCGCGGGGAGATCGTTAGCGTTGGTGGGAGAGTTGGAAGCTCCGTCACCGTGGGGTGGGGTAGCGCCGGGCGGGGGTGTGGTGCCTTGGGGGTTCATGGGTGCTGAAGAGGGTTGAGTTTAATTTTCTTGTATTGTGTGAGGTAAAGGGGCAGTTTTAATTCAGAGGAGTATTAGTGGAGGAGCCCCGTCTCTCATTCTCCGTTCTTATAAGTACCGTTACCTCTTGGCAACCCCTCCTAGTACCAGATGTGAAATAAGTGTGTTTATCTTATCAGATTCAAAAAACCCTGCGGAATGCTGGATTGGGTTAGGGTTAGAGTTAGACTCAAAGAATTGGATCACAACAAGACCGGGATCGGCAAGGGTGGCAGATCACGGCCGGAACGGCCCGAGGCTGGGGCTGTGCGACACTGGTGTTTTTCGGCTATCACCTTCCTAATCAAGTAATACCTTGGCACCTTTCTTGCCGATATATGCCAAGACCTATCAATCATATTAAGCATTAGTACGATAATTGACTAATCGGGTATTAAAATTTGGTCTCTTACCAAAAACCCAACTTTTAGAAACTCAATAACTCCACAACCATAACTGATAAAATTAATTGGACCCTGTCATGGTGTAGAGCGGGGGCTAAAAGCATCATTTAACAGAGAGAAAATGATTGTAGGCATTGTGGTTGGAGAGCCATCACCCTCCAAATGTTGGGGTCAAATGTCCTCCGGTTACAGGTGTCCGCAACCATAGCAGTTCAGCTTGTAGAGATCTCTCTCTACCGTGCTTGGAGGTTCTGGCTGGGAATATACCAGGTGGGATCGTGGGCAGAAAAATATATCTCCGAATTTAAAAATACTGATTAACGACCACTCCTTCCCCACTAACCATTCAACCATGTATCTTTCTACTCTTATATCTACGTTTGGATGCCAACTATAAGCTCCCGTGGCGGGGAGGAGCAACCAGGAATTCTGAATCAAACCACAATCAACGTTCTGATGTGAACGGGATAAGTCATTCTCTCTTTAGGGATAAGAAATGATTAAATCACCCGATGCTGGGCAAAAGGATAGGTCACCTGGATATAAGGATATCCCAGAAAGGTTATACAGATTATTAGGATATCCTTCTGCAGATATGTTCATATGGAGAGAGTTATCCGTATATTTCGATAACTTATGCTTTGAGACATTGTACCATAGGGAATCAGCCATTAACCTAACTTATGGGCTTCTGTAACTATTGCCAACTTCTAGTTTTTAGGATCTCCGCCGACCGCCAATGCGCCTATCGTATCTGACCCATTCCGCACCCCTTTCTTGTTTATCACACTCGGAGGAGGCAGCAACACAGTAAAGATCAGGTCTCAGTAAACACATCTCGACCCTGAAAAAGAACGCGGGATCAACAACGACATGTGTTTTCACTCAGTCCCTAGCAATACCTCCCTCCTCAGCCTCGATCTCCGCCCTAGCTTTAACTTTCCCCAGGCCCCGAGACGTAAGAATGGTGTGCAAGGGCTTCAACGCCTCGCTCAGCACGCTTGCGTTCCTCTTGCGCCGTTCTTGAAACGCTCTCGTCTTTCTCTCCTGCGCCTCCACCGCCCGCTGCCACACGTCCCCTTCCTGTGGCACAGCCTGGAGTAGAAAGGTGCGGAGGTTCTGCTCGGCGTGGACTAAGCCAACCAACGCATGGTTCAAGTTGCTCATGTTGTTGTAGCGCTCTATGTAGTGTTTGTCCTGGGGTGAGGGGCCATCTGTGGCCCATGGGGGGGTGGGTGTTAGTGCTTTGCGTGTCTTCATGGCCGAGGGGGAGTGGGGGAAGGAGGTGGGGTACCAACCTAGGGTGTTAGAGAAAAGTGTAGAGTGGGTTTCGATATCCTTTAGACAGGCCCGCATTCCTTCGGTGATTGTGTCGAGCATTCCAGCCTCCCGCTCGTTGAGCTTGTCGAGGACCGCGAGGACGTTTTCGGAACTGGGTTTGGAGAGGCCTTCGTCGTGGGACGCACCGGCATCCGGTGGGGGTCTGGTGCCGGCGGTAACGGTGGGGGTCTTGTGGGCGCTCATGGTGATGGGTTTGGGGGGGGGGGGGTTGTGGGAAGCGCGGGGTATGTTGGGGGGGTTATTCAGGCGCCCCAGGGTTAGGGTTTACTTTTGGTTACTGAGCATCAGCCTCAATTAGGATGCATTTCCGATACTCTCTCCTTAGCTTTGAGCCACCACCTAACATTGACCTCTTTGGTTGTGGCACCGTGTGGTAATTGACCGAAGCTGTTGATTAACCCCCGTGTTCCTATATAGGCAATATAATTACTTCACTAATTGATAGACGGCCCAGCCCCAAGCTGGCATCTTGGGTGCATGATAACGACGCCTCCGGCTCAACGATAGCTAAACATCTATCCACCGCCGTGTTAAAAGACTACTCACCAATGGGCCTATCATTTACGAAAACCAAATAACTAATTCGTTAAATCACCATAAACCCATGAAAAGAGTAACTCGCCAGATAACAGGTCTAGGTTCATATTCTACCAAATATGTGGTTCAGCTGCACAGCTAACCTTTTCCTTTCAAGCTGGGTAATAAACAGACCTGTATAAATCTCTGACGTTGACATAGTCGATGATAGCCATGTGAGTATCACTACCACTCAGACCGCCGGGGGAGCTGATCGGTTTCCGGGTATCCTGGAATCCGTCCGAGTCATGTGGGCAAGGCTTACTGTTTGATAATCGTACAATACTGTGAAATGTAATATGGCACATGGTATAGTCTCATCCGCCTTTATACTAGTTATGGGAAATGATCTAAAATTGAGGAAGCCCTAAATGTCATTGTTTACAGCCCGCGTGTCGTAATCCAGTACTATCTCTAGGACCTGAAACACACTCGAGCCCTACGGGAAATATCTCTTTTTGATCCAAGTTTGCGCAACCCGGGCACCGCTGAACACCACCCCACCGTGTACGTAGTAGGACTGGAAAGTAGCATAAATTTGCAGCTATTATCCTATTTGTTTATAACCGAAATAGGGAAATAGTTATTTTCATAATGTACAGTACAGCAACATACAAGATCGCACCAAACACTCAATCCTTAGCCATATTCATGTCTCGCTCCTCATCACTGGGCTCTTCCGGCTCTGGTGGTATTGGCCCATGAAGCGTCTCCTCCGACAAAATGCCAGCTTCAGATGACTGGTCACTAATCGTATCAGGTATGCTGTACTCCTTGAACAGAAACGCCATCATCATCTTCCGGTGCTCCACCAGCGCCGGGATGCGTAGGTCCCCAGGCCCGTGGACCAGCGACGAGAGGAGAATGCCGCGGAGGGCCTGCTCGGCCTGAAGGAGCTCCATAACACCGATACACAGATCGCTGAGCTCCTCGAAGGTCTCTAGGAAATCATTCCCCTGCACTGAGTCGTGGCCTGGCGTGAAAATGGGGGTTAGCTTTCGTTACCGGTGCAAGGTGGAAGGGTGGAGTGGAGTGGTACCTTGGAGCCTGGTGGACTGGCGGCAGGACTGTTGCTTGAGGTCTTCGGCGAGGCTCTGCATGGCGGATGATAGCTTGTCGAGGAGGCCGATCTCGCCTTGGCTGACATCCGTCATCTGTGGGTGGATAGGACTGTCGTGGGGGGCGGGGCCTGTGGTGGAGACACCTTGTGAGACACCTTGTGAGATGTTAGGGCAGCCAAGTATCCAGGATAGTGCACGGACGAGGGCCTGCCCAACAGGGCTACGGGTTTCGGGGGTGTCCATGGGGGGCGGGAGAGGGTAAAGGGGCTTGATGAGGGAGCGGGTGAATGAGGTTGGAGTGTATTGCCGGTGGAGAATGACTAAGCAAGGCAACCAATCGTGTACCGGCCGAGACACCTAGATTAATTGGGTAAATTTGTAAAAGCATCCAAAGATTTGTATGTGGGAATGAAGTACACTTCATAAATTCTCATGCAAAAAATCTAGATAGCTTCCTAAAATTACAAAACAATAACTGCTGAATAGCGTCCAATCTCAGCTTCATCTGAATAAGAATTTGAAGTCATCAAAATAGATTTTGAAAGAATAGAGGTTCAGGAAGTTGTATTGCATGAACTGTGAGACATACTATTCAAATACCTGTTTGGCTACCACATGTTATTTCTTTAAAAGGAATTATATCATCTACCCAATCAAATCTTTTTCAAGTCTCCTACGTTTTAAAATTCGCGAGAATGTTTGTCTCGTTAATTACCTTTAAAACTCCATACAAGGCTCCAGTGGATGGTTGAAAACAGCTACAACTAGAATATTTATAACATTGATTTCTCAATATCACTTCTAATGAAATGGGGTCTGAATTACATCAGGAAACTTAATTTATTACTGAATTTTCCCAACAGTCTCCCAGGTCTCCTGATGGTCTTCTGTGATTCCCGGATATTTTGTTAAATCTACTGAGACTTAGTAGATATCAGGAGACAAATTAAGTCTTACTGATGTAAGAATAAAGATAAGGACAGACATCAGCAACATTAGCAAACTCAACTTGTGCCTCCCATCAGTTCTCTGTATCTCCTGAGATTCTCCTGAGACTCCTGTATATCTTTTGAAAATCTTGAAGCTCAGAGATATCAGGAGACAAATGGAGTATTGCTAATCAAACTTGCTGAGGTTTCCCTGTCGCAACTCCCTCCGCTAGGGTAGAGATGGCAAGTTTCCGTATCTGAAGCACTTGGACACGCCTGGTGAGAACACTCTGTCCCGGCGTCTTGGCATTGGTCCCAAGGGTTTGGTAGTCGAAGCGCTGTTGTAATTGTTTAGGAATGGCTAAGCGAGGAGGGGGGTGTGTGCTAAGAGAGGTTGTCGTCATTGGGTTCTAGGAGGTTCGATGGTATGATGCATTTGTAATATAATTAGCGAAGATGGTGGGGGGGGATACGAGGTATGGATGTGACGGGTTTCTGTGGGTTTCCATGGACTGATGTTTGAGTCACAGCGGACTGGTGAAGGAGTAATGTTAAATAGCGGGTTTAGATATTTTCCTTAGTTCTTTCTTCTTTTCTCTCTGTCTCATCTTCCTGTTATCTCGGTACATAGGAATCTACTCCTATTTCTAAGCCATAGCCTCTCGTACCAAAGACTCAATTCTCTGACAAGAGGAAATTCATAGTACCTCTCATCGTTCTCGTTGAGGTCCATTCGGTCCTCACTCTCCCTGCCCTGTGTTCCTGTGCCCTTGCTCTTGCCTTTGCCTTCGCCGGTGCCTGTGCCTGTGCCTGTGCCTGTGCCTGTGCCTGTGCCTGCCCGGTATCGCCTCTGTCTTCATCAGTCTCCTCACTACGTAGACTGTGCTCCTCGAGTCCCTCTGCGTCATCATTGTCATCTTCTTCTTTGCCTCGGGTTACTCCGTCACATACTGTCCCTATTCCTACGCTTAGTAAGCATGCCCCCTACTCTATGCCTGTAGATACCACTATCCTAATATCACTCGACTAAGAAGTATAACTTTTAGCATGACATCCAGTCTACCGCCGTCCTCCATGTCTATCCCCACCTTTATCGCTATCTATAAATTCACCTCCTCCTTAAATTCCACCTCGAGTATCTTCCTACCTCCATATTCTGATACTGATGCTAATTGTCACGCCATCTTGGCTATCACGGAGCGAAGTGAGGAGAAGAACAAGAGGTGCCAAGGTACACAACCGAGGTGGGACGAAGTAGGGCAGACGTGGATAAGACTAAGCAAGGTAAAGGGCGAGGGGTACAGGGCAGGTGACGAAGCGAAACAGAACAGGATGCGAGGCGAGGACTATAGGTTCCCTCTTATCTCTTAGGAAGTAGGAGCGGAAGGACTCAATAGCAGCTAAAGATCCTAAAGCTTTGTCTTTGCTAAAGGACAGGAAGGTTGCGTGAAGAAGAAAGGAAAGAAAGAGAAACCCTACAAGGGAGGGAGAGGGCACCCTATACATAGCCCCAGAATCCCTTCGCTTACTCATACCATAGAAACCCATAGAACCCAAAGAAAATCCTTCTATTAGAAATACATGCGTATCGTTGACTCATAGAATCCCTGCTCAGAAACTCATAGAACACCATAGAAAATTCCTGACTAATCCTTCTTCCCACAATATTACTAAGTACGCTCCACGCCGTAGTATTAGTATCGGTCCCGAGAATTCGGTAATCGAGGCACTATTGTGATTAGAGGAGTAAGGTTAAACAAGGAGGAGGTAAGGTGGGGTGAGGTTATTATAATTAGATTTTATGAGGTTCAGTTGTAGAGATGATTGGTAATATGTTTTGTAAAAATGGTGGGGAGAAATACGAGATGTGGGTGCGATAGATTTCTATGAGTTTCTGTGGGCTGATGTATGACTCATATCAGACTGGCGGGGGAAGGGTATTAAATAGCGGGCATAGATGTTTTTCTTACTTCTTTCTTTCTTTTCTCTCTGTGTTGTCCTCCTGTTATCTCGATACATAGGAATATACTCCTATTTCCAGGCTATAGTTTCTTCTCTCTAAACTTGCCTTCACAGAAGGTGACCTTAAAGCTTCTTCTGACTCTTGGCTCGGACCAAACCTGATCCTCGCTTCCCCTGCTATGCCTTGTGTCTCTTACCTCTGCCTTTATCCTTGCCCTTGCCGGTGCCTGTGCTTGTGTCCGTCCGGCGTCATCGTCATCCTCGTCAGTGTTTTCGATGTGCTGGTTGTGCACCTCGAATCCTTCTGCGTTATCATTGTCATCTGTCACCTTGTGTCCAGCTACTCCGTCACACTAATATTCTAACGGGCGGAGTCGAGTCAGGGACTTAGACGGGGTAGATCCAGGAACGAGGGCGGAGACAGGGTCGGCTCAGGAGATACCCGAGGCGGGACAGGTTCAGATTCAGGTTCAGGTTCAGGTTCGGGACGAGGCAGGAACAGAAGGGCCGAAGCCAAAGTAATATATTGCTAACAGAAAGAAGACGTTGCCTAGAGAGGCGAAAACATAGGAAAGAACGAACACTATATATACAACTATTCCCCCGCACCAATGACTCATACCGTAGAATCCCATAGAAACTATTACACTCCCGTACCACCCATACTATTCCCAATAACCTCAATTCTATCCCCTTATCTCCCAATCCTTCCTAACTACATTCCATTACCCAGCTCCTTCCTAATCCCTCATTCTACTTCCGACAACGACCGATACTATCCAACAACCCTGTTCCGAAGACGCCTTGGCGGGGGGCGGGGTACAGGAGACGGAGCCGTGATAGTTGCCCTCTCATTAGGTTCGAGCTCCGCGAGAACTCCGTCAGGTCTCGGCTTGGTAGGATACGCCGTATGAAAACGAATCAACAGGCGGGGGACGTTAGTAAGATTCTCCGCGTACTCCCAGGTTGGTGCATCATAGCCCTTCCACTTAACCAAATACTGCAGACGTGAATAGCGGAAGCGGGAGTCTAGGAGTTCATCAACTTCCCATTCTTCATCACCATCAACAATCACCGGGGGTGCCGGAGGAGGGACATGTCCCGGTAGAGGATCCATAGCGCAGGGTTCGAGCTTTGACACATGAAAAACAGGATGTATCTTCATAGTAGAGGGAAGATCAAGTTCGTAGGCGTAAGGACTAATAACCGACTTAATTTTAAATCTTCCAAGACGTTTCCAATCAAGCTTCCGGGATGGTCTAGTAGTCTGGATATTCCTGGCGTTCAGCCATACCTCATCACCCACATGATAAACTGGGGCGGGAACTCGATGGATATTGGCATTGGTTTCTTGTCGATCCTGTGCGTACCGCATTTCAGCTTGCAATTGATCATATATCTCAGCCATTTTATCGGCAAGAGCATTCGTATCCTGGGGGCCATTAACGAACGGAGGCAGAGCAAGGTTTTCCGTAAAGCGAGGGTCAAACCCGTGGTTAGCCATAAAAGGAGATACCTGCGTCGTTTCCGAGGGGTGATTATTTGATGCAAACTCGGCAAGGGATAACCAATCCACCCAGTCATCCTGTTGATACGATACATAACTGCGTAATCTTGTTCCATCACCGCATTAATCCGTTCCGTCTGACCGTCAGTTTCGGGGTGGAAAGCAGAGGACATGGCGACATTAATTTTTAGCATCTTGCAGAGAGATTTCCAGAACTGAGACGTAAACTGGGTGCCGCGATCGGAAACAATACTAGTAGGGAGACCATGAAGTTTCCAAACATGGTCAATAAACAGTCGTGCAAGGTCTTCAGATCCGGTTGTAATATTACAGGCAATATAGTGCCTCATCTTTGATAGACGATCGACTACTACGAGAATCGCATCTCTTCCCTTGCTTTCCGGCAATCCTGTAACGAAGTCCATAGAAATATGTGTCCAAGGTCTCTGAGGAACCGGTAGAGGCCGAAGAACTCCATAGGGGGCATGACGAACTGTCTTACTTCGACTACAAGTATGACAATTCCTAACATATCGGTCCACTATCTTGCGCATCCCTGGCCAATAATAGGAACGAGCGAGGAGCTGGAAGGTTTTTGCTTTCCCGGAGTGGCCTGCGGACGGAGCATCATGGTGTTCTTTTAACAGGTGCAAGTGTAGAGGCGCATCGTCTGGAACAAAGAGTTTCCCGCGGTAGGTCAGTAGGCCTTTCCTAGTCGAACATTCTGCTAGAGTAATCTCTCAGGAATGCCTAACGCCATCTCGGAGAAGTCCTAAGATTTTATTCGGGAATGGGTCAGTGATATAAGCTTGTTCAAAAAGTTTTTCTAGGGGTGACTGTCCTCGGACAGCCGGAATAGCTGCCAACAAACCCAAGTTATGGGACTTCAACACTGTCTGACTTTGCTGCGTGAGGCGTTCATTCCCCTCTTTAGGCAGATCTCCTGATCTCCTAGTCAATGCATCCGGTTTTCCCCCTTGCTTCCCAGGTCGATATTTAATCACATAATTAAATCGGGAGAGAAATTCTGACCATCGCGCCTGTCGCCGATTCAAGTCCCTCTTGGTCATAAAATACTCCAGATTCCGGTGATCGCTTAGGACTTCAATAGGTTCGGCGACACCCATGGGTTCAGCTCTCCATTCCTCAAAGCACTTAATAATAGCCAATAGTTCTTTGTCGTAGATCTCATAATTGCATTCGGCAGGAGAATGAGTTCCGGAGAAAAAGGCAACAGGATGAAGAATATTCTCATCGCTGTATTGAGAAAGTGTACCCCCCGAAACATAATCAGAAGCATCTGATTCCACAATAGCCTTACGGTCGAAATCGAAGTGACGAAGAATCGGGGCAGTGGTAAAGGCAGTTTTCAATCCTTCGAACGCCGCTTCACAATCCGGAGACCATATAAACGGCACACTTCCTTTAGTAAGCGTCGTAAGAGGGCGGACGATTCCTGAATAATTCTTAATAAAGCGTCGATAAAAATTTGCCCAACCATTAAAGACTTGTATATCTCTAACGTTCAAAGGACGGGCCCATTTCACAATAGTCTCGATTTTCTTGGGATCAAGCTTAAGACCTTCGGTAGTAACAATCATGCCCAGATATTTAACCTCTTTGACTTGAAACTCGCATTTCTCGGGGGAACAATAGAGATCGGCATCGGTAAGTGCTTGCAAGACCTGGTTAACATGATCGCGGTGTGATTCCAGATCCTCACCATAGATCAAGATATCATCAAGATAGGCTGTACAGAAGCGGTCCAGGAAAGGACGAAGGGTATCATTGATCAAATGTTGGAAAACGGCGGGGGCATTGGTAAGTCCAAAGAGCATTACTTTATACTGAAAATGGCCAACTCGGGTGCGGAACGCAGTTTTCCATTCATCTCCAGCTGCAACTCGGACCAGGTTATAGGCATTCTTCAAGTCTAACTTGGTGTACCATTTGGCCTTGCAAAGTTGATTGAATGTTTCCTTGGGCAGCGGCAATGGATAGCGGTTTTTAACGATGTCGCATTCAGGCCTCGGTAATCCACACAGAATCGAAGTCCACCACCAGGCTTTTTCACAAACAGAACGGGTGATCCAGCGGGGGAGGAGCTAGACTCGATAAATCCTTTCTTTAACATATCGTCGATATATTCGATTAATGCGGCCAGCTCATCTCGAGACATACTATATAGAGGGCCGAAGGGGGGTTCCTTTCCCTCATGAAGATTGATCCGGATATCATAGGGGCGATGCGGGGGCAGCTTCTGGGGACCTTCTTTTCCAAACCGTTGCCAAAAGTGATGATGTTCGGGAGGAACCAAGGTAGCAATTTCCGGGGGTATCGACTCCGTAGAACCACCAAGGAACAGGGCATAAACAGTTAGTCCCTGGGTGGTTTCGGCAAAGGTAGCAGCACTGACGATCTCGAAGTCGTGATTAGCAGGAAGCGGTGAGGTAATTCCCTTAACATAAGCAGGAACTTAATCATCATTGCAACGTTGGAGACAGCGAGGGGACCCGAAGGTCAACGAATTATCGGCAAAATTAATAGCAACATTATGTCGGCGTAACCAGGGGATCCCTAGCACCAGCGGGTAATGTCCTAGGCGGGTAACATAGGCGGAGATCCTTTCAGTATGACCTTGGATGCGAAGAGAAAAATGAGCAATATGAGTAATTCTACCAGAGGAGATTTCTCTTCCATCGATAACATGAAGGGCGCGGGGATTAGGTAGAATAGTAATAGGAATTTCCTTGTGGCGTACAAATGATTTGGCAATGAATGCAAATCCGGAAGTCCCGGTGTCAACAAGCGAATAGGTCTTAACAGTTTTATTTTCATTAGATACAATACATGAAACAACAAGATGATCGTTATCTGAGACCTTTTCACAAGAGACACCAGAAGCAGCAGAAGCAGACAAAGAAAGAGGAGGGACCTGGCCTAAGCCACCTAAGACAGGTCCTCGTGAAAACCCGACTGATCCGGGGCAGTCGCCGACATCGAACCAGGAGAACCCAAACCCAAAGATCCAGAGCCAGAAGAAGAAGAAGCACCAAAAGGAAACCCAAAAACATGACCAGGAGTAGAAGAAGGGCGAGAAACTTGATTAACAACAGGAGGCGCGCTGGCCCCAGACATAACAGGAGGTACACCGACCTCAGAAGTAGCAGCAACACGAGCAGGACGAGCAACAGGCCGAGCAGGACATTCAGCAGCAAAATGCCCAGGACCTCCGCAATACATGCAGAGTCCTTGAGCGGCACGACGGGCACGTTCAGCGGGGGTAATAGGGCCACGTCGTTGAGGACGGCGGGCACCAGAGAGGTCCATTGGCACCGCACCACCTGGAGAGTAAGAGGGGTGAGGAGTGGGAGCAGCAGAAGCGGAAGCAGGAGCACGAGCAGGGATAGAGGAAGCAAAGGGCTGACGGGTGGCAAAGGGGGAGGAACGATCTCTGGCACGAGCATCCCTGAGTCTATTATCCAACTTTTGGAGCAGCAGAACATATTCAGAAGTGGCGGCAGGGACATCGTGGTGGATCATGGCGGAGCGGAGTTCGCGGGAAAGACCTTGAGTAAGTGCGTGTTTCTTGCCCTCATCGTTCCATCTGACCTCAGCAGCCAAGCGTTGGAACTCAGCGAAATAAGTAGAGAAGTCTCGGCCGCCTTGGGTAAGACGTTCGAGATCTCGTTCGGCGGTGGCGATACGATCTGGATCTCCAAAAGCGGTTTCCAGAATGGTAATCAGGGCATCAATATCTTCCAGGTCGATGCGTCCTCCGACAACGAGGGGCATTACCTGGGCAAGGGCACGACCAGAGAGAAGATTAATAGCATAGGCAAGACGGGCTTGGGCGGCGGGAAAGCGATCATGGTTGGCGAGCATCTTAAGACGAAGTTGAGTAACAAAAGGGCGAAGTTCCTCCCGCTTGCCATCAAACTTAGGTGGGTCAGGGACCTTCTCGGAGCGGGGAGCAACCGCGGCCGGAGGAGGAACTACTGAGGGAACAACAGGAGGAGCGGCCGGGGGAGGAGGAATAGCGGGAGGAGCAGGAGGGATAACGGGAGAAGCAGGAGGGACAGCGGGAGGAGCAGAAGCCTGGGCAGACAGCAAACTATTGAGCTGACGGACCTCCGTAAGTTGGCCTTCTAGGTTCATAATTTGCTGTTCAAGATCAGGGATGACAGAGGCAGTGTTCAGGGCCGTGTCTCTCTCGAAACGGGCCAAGTCTCTCTCATGTCTAATGCGAGAGATATTATACCCCAGAAGATCAAAGAGAAGGGCCTTGTCATGGTCGTATTGGTTAGAGAAAGCTTGAACATCCTCAGGAGCAGCCCAAGTGGCAGGAACCACATCGCTGTTAGCGATGCGTTCGGTAATAACAGGTGGAGGGGCAATAGTAAACGAAGATCCGGAGGCTGCCATAGTAGTATCTCGGGAGCCAAAGAGAGGCAACGTAGTCTAACAGGCGGAGTCGAGTCAGGGACTTAGACGGGGTAGATCCAGGAACGAGGGCGGAGACAGGGTCGGCTCAGGAGATACCCGAGGCGGGACAGGTTCAGATTCAGGTTCAGGTTCAGGTTCGGGACGAGGCAGGAACAGAAGGGCCGAAGCCAAAGTAATATATTGCTAACAGAAAGAAGACGTTGCCTAGAGAGGCGAAAACATAGGAAAGAACGAACACTATATATACAACTATTCCCCCGCACCAATGACTCATACCGTAGAATCCCATAGAAACTATTACACTCCCGTACCACCCATACTATTCCCAATAACCCCAATGCTATCCATTACCACCCAATCCTTCCTAGCGCTTACATTCCATTACCCGAGCTCCTTCCTAATCCCTCATTCTACTTCCGACAACGACCGATACCATCCAACAACCCTGTTCCGAAGACGCCTTGGCGGGGGGCGGGGTACAGGAGACGGAGCCGTGATAAATATCCATACAGTGTCCACATCGATACACAAATCGATACCTATATCAGCAAGCTTTACCATTTGTGACTGTAGGCTTCTGAGTCTCCTGAGACTCAGAGAATATCAGCAGATAAGTGAAATTTTGCTGAGGTAGAACACACCAAAAATAAAGATTTCGACCGAAATTGGCAGTTTGCGCCGAGCAGTTACACACCTGCAAAGGCGCTGGTGGTGCGACGAAAGCCTTGAAAAGAGCAGCAGAGGGATATATATATATATATAAACAGAAATATCATTTGCGTATATAGGGGTAGGTAAGAAAGATTCTATTTGTTATATTGATTGTCTAATCATTTGACGGGGGGGTAATGTGCTAGTTGCTGCTAGTATTGCTATCACTTGCTAGCTTTTACTATATTTTGTTAGGCGCTACAATAGCTTTAGAGATTGATTTTATCTACGGAGTGCCCTGAGTATTCTGAGCGCCTGTGTGATGGAGTAACTGGACGCAACGTAACAGATAATAATGATGACGCAGAAGGACCCGACGTGCACAGCCAGCACAGCGAGAACACTGACAAGGACGACAAAGACAACAGGCGGGTACAAGTACAGGCACAGACGAGGGCAAAGACAAGGGCAGGGACAAGAGGCACAAGGCAGGGCAGGAAAAGTAAGGATCAGGGATGGCCTTGAATCAAAGTTAGGAGAAGCTATAATGTTACCTCCTGTGAAGGCGAGTTTGGAGAGGAGAAACTATAGCTTATTAATAGGAGTATATTCCCATGTATTGTGGTAACAGGTGAACGAGACAGAGAAAAAAAAAAAAAGAACTAAAGGAAAAGTCTTCCCGCGCTATTTAACACTCTCCTCCGCCAGTCCGCCATGACTCACACTTTCATCCATAGAAAGCCATAGAAATCTATCGTGACCACACCTCGTATTCTTCCTCAACATTATTTATAATTATATTACAAATTCATTACGCCATAAAATCCCATAGAATCTAATGACGAAACCTCTACGTTATCGCATCCCACACTCGCTTAACATTCCTTCATTAGTTACATTAACGCTTCGACGACTGATCCCTCGGAACTGATGCCAAGACGCCGGGACAGCCTATATAACCTAATGGAAGTCCTGAACCTTACTAATGCAGGTACGAAGAGCTTTAGACCTCACGCTAAGGATTGGGACTGCTTCAACTCGAGATACATTCAAGGTAAGACAGAATTAGGTTTACGTTCAGGTTCAGAGACAAAGTGAAGATAGAAGGCTAGAGCCAAAAATATAGATTTCTAACAGAAACATATATTGCCTAAAGAAACGGAGAGAAAGGAAAACTAGAGCTCTCTATATACAATTATCCCCTCTACCGCTGCCTCATCTCATAGAATCACATAGAAACCCATATTCTCCTGTGCCGCTCAAACTATTCTCAATACTGATATACTATCCTGCAACTACGCAAATATTCGTAGTACTTACATTCTATCAGTGTAACTACAGGTAATAGTGTGGTCTCGATATAAATAGAGAGCATTTGGGGAAAGTTTTATGATAGCTGAAGCATATATTTAAGCCACTGAACAACAGGTGACAGGCGTACCGGCAATGCACCACCGAACCCTTAGAGGCTAAGGACACAACGACATCTGTTAGCTCTCATGGTTCTCCCCATGCCTCTGGAAGGACTAGTAACCAAATTTAGGTAGTGGATATATGGTTTATTTTAGGATGGCATATTTATTTGAGATAGATGGGGGGAGATGGCTTGTGAATACTAGAATAGATCTAAAAATATAGAATGAATTTAGTTAGATATATAGTCGACCTAAACTTCGTACAGATTCATGGTAGTGAAAGAAGGAATCGTCAAATCTCTTAGAAAATCTGACACCGTATGGGACACGGAAATCTTCTGACATAAATAGAGAAAAAGAAGAGGGTGCCTGTTGTGAAATAAACAATGGGATGGTGCTTGGTACAGAACAATTCATAGGATGTTGCCTGTCTCAGAATAATTCACAGGATAATGCCTGGCGCAAAATGATTTCTAGGAGGGCACCGGATGCAGGGTGATACCTATAGTGGCACTTGATATAGGGTGACTACAAGGTTTGCTCTCACGGATCGAAGCGGGGACGAGGGTGAGACGTGCCGAAGTATACCACCGAGTAGAGCGAGGCGAAGCAAGGTAGTACAAGATGGGCTTGAACGAGGTGAGGCGAGGCGAGAAATGAGGTTTCTAGAGAAATGAGGATTATGGACAAGGCGGAGGCTATGAGTGTTTTTCTGTCCCCCATGGGATAGAAGGAACATCTTGGCGATGACTAAAAGTCCTAAAGTCTGTTTTGACTAAAAGAACAAGAAGGTTGCAACAAGAGAAAAAAAATTATTTATAAGCGAGGGCGAGGCCGCTATATTTATCACATATTCATATCCGATGACTAACCCGAACATACGTGTACAGAAATCTATAGAACCTCACAAGACCCTTCTATCCGAACCTGCACATACCACTATTCCCGAAACTATAACCCCGAACTGAACCCCTGTAACCGAAACCCATAGAATACTCCCGACCTTCCCAACTAAACCCTCTTTCCGCAACATCGCTAAACATAGTCCACGCCGTGATATTTGCGCTAGGGCGCTCCTGGTGCTGAGGTCGCAGGGATGCGCCACAACTGTAAGCTTGCTGATGCTGTGTCTCGCCCTGTGCTGTACCTCGCTCTCGCTATTAGGCACTGTGTCCCTCTCGTTCTGCCCCTCATCACTCCCCCACATTCTCGCTCTGCTTCGGTAGTATACCTCAGCACGTCTTGCCACTGTTCTCGCCTCTCTCTGTAATGCCCAGGCTCGGGGGAGCTTGCAGCTAGATCATTAATTGGCCTTGAAATAAACACTTGAGGGGCATTGTCAGATTTGATACATTTACATGTTTTACCAATGTTGTCTTCCTCATAGATTTGCTCCGATACCTATAATGGCGGTGATGGCTGCAAATTAAGTACTTAATTTGCTTATAGATTCAATGTTATCATTTCTATTGCCCCCCTATCTCAATTTGTCCCTCCTCTCAGAAGTTATATTAAGGAAGTCATGCTGTCTGATCAATAATACATCCAATCGGTTTGCAGATGACATGGATACATGTTTGAATGGCTGGAAACCTCATGGGGGCGGTTGAAGCAGCAACGGTTTTACAAAAGCGGCCCCTGTGTGTCGGTCTCTGGTTTACTATTACCTCAGGTGCTAGTTTAGGCTTAGGCTCCTGTGACACTTTATCAACATTGGGTAGGAAGTGTTGTTCGCAGCACTTCTATCGTATTTTCTCGCGTGTTAGTTTGTACGACCTTTTGTGGGTTTCGTTAAAGACTGTGTTTGTAATACGCTTTATCATCACGGGGCTAGACAGAGACCGTCACAAGACTGAAGAGTACCAAGGTCCACAACCAAGGCGGAGCTAGGTCTAGGGGGAGTAGCACGGTGGTACTACGCAGTGTAAAGTGTAGGTAGAGGACAAGGCGGGAGTGAAGAAGGTAAGAGAGACTTCCAACTGGTATGGTACACTAGATGGATAAAAGGGGTGGTGGTCATTGTATTCCCAGCAGAACAAAAGGATTAGGTAAAGAGAAATGAGAGGTTCTACAAGCGGTTCCTTTTGTCCAGGAGAAGCAGCAGAACACTCTCTGATATACCCGCTAGGCCGTAGCCGTGCCGTGCTCGGCCGCGTACTATCTAGTAGTGTGCAGCAAACCCATCAGCGCCCCACCGTTGATACTATGCAATGGCTTGGTGCCCTCCCCACCCCAACCCCGCAGGGCTGTGCGGGTGGGGTCGTGGCATGGGTGTGGGTATCGCCACCAGGTCCGGGTGCGCTGGACGCTGTTTTGCGGTTGCTTGTGGTACGGCTGCGTCTGTGCCGTGCACTTGTGTCGCGGGTGGAGAGCTGCGGTCGTGTCTTGCTGGCTGCTATGCGTGCTTATCAGTGTGCTTGAGTACTCTATAGCTGCCATGGGTGGGGGGGGGGGAGAGTGAGGCTCGGGGTTGAACACCCAATGGGTGTTCCCAACGGTCAGGTCCAGATTATAGATATCTATGGATGGCTTGGCAACTCTTCTGGGCTGGACGGACTATATGGTCATGGTCTGCCCAATCCACTTTGCCAGGACTATAGATAAGGCGCCGGACCATAGGCATCATGGGTCACGGGCGATCACTCGGTTTTGGCGCGGGAGAGTTGGTATGTTGAGCTTCTGTACGAAATACATGTGTGGAAAGACTGCTGACCCTTGTAGAATATAGGTCAGTACTAGGACTGTAGATATCTGTAGATATCAGTGCTGGACTGTAGATGTCAGTACAGGACTGTAGATTGCATGGCAGCGCAGCGCCACAGCCTATGTCAAGCTATAACCCTATAATCCAGACTAAAGTCGGTAGCCCCAGCCTAATAGCCGGTCGGCGGTCCCGGATACCTGCTCAAGACCTACTACAGCCCGTGGGGGGTCCGGTCCTTACTCCCAGGACCAACGGATTGCCCCGCTGGGAACATTGGCGACTTCCATATCTTGACCGATCATGGTCAGCTCTACGGGCGACGGGTGTCCTGGCGATAGTAGAGTTGGCTACACCAGCTTAGTCGCTCTCTACATATGGCATCATGAGCTCTCACTCGTGCTTCACGGACGAGATGTTGTTGGGATTATTGTTGCGAGCCGGGGAAAATACATCCTCCCTGTATTACTTGAGGAAGGGTCTGGAACACTCTCATGTTATGCCATTACTGCTCTTTGCCAAGGCTATTATTGTTATAAAAGGGCTATTAAATACCCTCCCGTATTACTATAGGACATCACAAGAATTACTTCAGCTACAAAAGTCAGTATTCCGGACAGATCTTTTTATGCTTCTTACATGCGTGCAATCCGCACTGCCTCATCGTGGTCGTATTACGGGTTGCACGGATAAAATGACAAAAGAGATGTAACCCTCCCCAGAACGACCTAGAAACTATCCGGATTTAGAAACAAGTCCTAACTTACAACAGGTTCGGGCCCTACTACTAACAACCCACCCACCTACACTACACAGCTGCACAAGCCCTCCCACCACCCCCACCCTCAATCCCTCGCCACTCCGCCGTCCTCCCGCGGCCGCGGCCCCCCTAACTCAAGGTTCCACCGCACCGCGCCAAACCCCGGCACCCCCCGCAGCCTCAACCTGCTATCCCCCAGCGCACGGTTCAGCCGCTCCATCTCTCTACGGACGCCGTCCGTGATGGCGCGCACCAGCACCTCAAACTCCTGGTCCGTCCCCTCCGCGCCATGCTGCAACAGCCGCCGCACGCGCCGCTGCTCCCGGATCAGGTCCACGCTCTCCACGTAGCCATGTAGCTGGAACTCGCGGCTCAGGTTTGTCTCCAGCTGGCGCTCGGCGCGCTCCAGGTCGGCGCTGGCGGGCTGGGTCACTGCGTTTGTTAGCCGCGGGCTTGGAGGGGGGACAGGGGGACAGGGGGGACGTTTTAGCTCTGAGAGGAGGTGGATCAGCTTTGTGCTGTCGCGGATCAGGGACTTGACGGTTGAGGCTTGGAGGCGGAGGTGGGCGAGTTCGCGGTCGTGGAGGATGGCGAGGCGGGTGGGGAGGGGGGGCGGGGGTGGTGGGGGGCTGGGGGTGTAGTGCGTGGGTGGGGGGGTCGGGGACGGCGGGGAGACGTGGTATTGGATGAGTTCGGGGCCGTTGGTGGACATGGTGTGGTGTGGTGTGGTGTGGTGTATGCGGGTGCGGCGTTGGGTTTGGAGGTTGATGCAGGGGCTTGGCTGCAGGGATGGCTGTATCCTTCAAGTACCCCGCAAAAGCAAAGTTGGTCATGATAAAAAACACATCTCCCCGCATTCTAAATGAGGGGCCTTCGTGCCTCCTTTCTGGACACTCGTCGGAGAATCGTGCTTCTATTTCGTACAATTAACCCGATTAAGTGCATAAAAGTGCGATGGAGATTCCTCTGGCTGGCGGTGTGGTGGTGGGGTGGGATGATGCTACAGGTCTGCTTAGGGTCGCAGCACTGGAGCTCTCTTTCAGGAGGGCTGGGGAGGGGGGCAGGAGGGGGTAAGAGAAGTCGGGTATCGATATTCTTGGTAGAGGATGAGGTTTCGAGTCTCTCTGCTCGCCAGCACATTTCTACACTATCGTGCTGGTCTCTCCCAATACCTAACCCTTAGTGCTTCTTGGGTACTCGCGATATTGGACGTACTCTACTCGGGTTCATTTTGTGGTAAATGTTTAGAGGGCTAGGGCTCCGGGGGTACCCTAGGGCGGGGTTAGGGCTTGTTTTTTGGTTATTACCAACGCTGCGAGCCGTCTCGTCCGTCTGCAATCAACTGTAGTCTGTGGAGTCCAGAGCCGGTTTTAGACTGACTGGCTTGGCATATTCAACTGCAGTCGACTGTGGTCGACTGTGGTATTCCAGCCAAGCCAGTCCGTCTTTTTTAAGATGGACTACAAAGACTCTAGACTGCATAATTATGATGATGTGTACAGGTTACAACATGTAACGTATATACCTAGAATTAAAAGGGGCTCGGAATCAACAACAAATATTGAGTATTTAAAACTATAGATATTAGCATACGAGTCTAGTAATCAACATTCACTCCATCATACCCGAATATCTTTTTTAACAACAAGCCCGATTTCTAAAATGTCTTTTAATCATGATGCTACTGAGATAGCCGACAGCTCCACATATGAACCTTCAATTGCTGAATCCTCACGTTCACGTATTGATCCCAGGTTATTGAACTTGAACCCTCAGTTACCAGCAGCATTTCTCCCCAAAATAAAGGAAAGAACTAGTTGGGTTTGGAAACATGGTGCGGTTGTACAGCTTCTAGATAAGCAAGGCAAAATGAAGGACTGTTGGAGATGTAATTTATGTATGTCTTGACCGGAGTCAATACGTTATATGGGGGAGATACAGAATACTGATTACTATTATAAATAGGTCCTAATCGTGAATCCGCCGTTACTTATTCAGATTCGACAACAAAAAATGCAATAAATCATCTGGTAAACATGCATGGATTCTATCATAACGGTGAAACAAGAACATAACAGGAGAACAACAATTTCGTCAATTCTAACGAAGCCGTCTCTAGCAACAGTACAAGTAGTTTGATATCCAAAATCCAATTCAACAGTGATATATTTAAGCAATTATATATACGATGGATTATCACGAATAATATTCCATTTCAACAGGCTGTTTCTCTATTCTTTCGGAACCTGCTGATGTATCTATGCGCTGTGGTAAGAGTTGAGCTACTTTTTATCTTCTTTACTCTCTTCAAATTAGCTAATGATTATAAGCAAGCATCCTTCACTGATTTAGGCAAAGCAATACCAAAATCTTCCAATACGATAAGCTCTTGGGTGAATGAGTCATTTTTATTACACAAAGCGACAATTAAAGGAATGTTGAGTGGTTCTGTTTCATCAGTACACATAAGTTTTGATATGTGGACATCTCCAAACAATTTAGCTCTCATTGCTATAATCGGTTACTGGTTGGATGGACAGGGTATTATACACCATGGTCTTTTAGGTCTCCGAAAGGTGCTAGGATATCACAGCTCCGCCTCCTGTACCTCGTCTTCCGTCAAGACGTCTTCGGAACAGGGTTGTTGGATAGTATCGGTCGATGTCGGAAGTAGAATGATGGATTGGAAAGGAGCTCGGGTGATAGAATGTAAGCGCTAGGAAGGATGGGGTAGTATCGGGCTAGAGGTATGGGTATTGGGAATAATATGGGTGGTACGGGAGCGGGGGAGGTTCTATGGGATTCTATGGTTATGAGTCAGCGGTTTGACGGGAAAGTTGTATATATAGTGTTCGTTCTTTCCTATGTTTTTGCCTCTCTAGGCAATGTCTTCTTTCTGTTAAACAATACATTACTTTGGCTTCGGCCCTCCTGTTTTTGCCTCGTCCCTGAACCTGAATCTGAACCTGAACCTGAACCTGAATCTGAACCTGTCTCGCCTCGGGTATCTCCTGAGCCGACCCTGTCTCCGCCCTCGTCACTGGATCTACTCCGCTTAGCCCTTGACCCGACTCCGCCCTGTTAAATAGGAGCACATAGTGGTGAAAACCAGGGAGCTATTGTTTGGTCCATTATTCAGGATTATCAAATTGAGAATCTATTAGGTTATTTCACTTTGGATAATGTTGGAAATAATATGACGGGGCTTCGATATATTCAAAGCAGTTTAAATTCCTCCGCAATCAGTTCAGTGGAACTCTCACCAGTAACGTTAATGACACCTCCTCTCAACATACAATCGACTTATGTATCTCGGTATATTTGATGTTATAGTCATATACTAAATCTTGTTGTGAAAGTATTTTTTTACAGTAAGAAATCAGTTCAGCTACTGCCAATTGGATCTGAAGACCGGAAGCAAGCAGAGAGAGAGAATATTGAAATGGAGAAATGGAGAAAGATTGGTCCTTTGGGTAAACTCCGAAACCTGACAGTTTGGATTCAAGGAAGTCCACAAAGACGCGAAGCATTCTGCAACTCTGTTATTACTATTTTGGGATCTGCAACTCAGGCTCGCACACTTATGCTGGGCAATATTACTCGATGCACGGGAGATTACGATAGCTTGGAAAGAGCTTTGAAGCTGATACATGCGATTGATTTTCATATTCACAAGATTTTGGGAAATCACATCGGACCAAAGCTATCCATCGAAAAAGATCAATTGTGGCCAAGTGATTGGGTTACACTTGAGGAAATGTTCAAATTTCTAAAATCTTTCCGTGATGAAACCTTGAACTTAGAAGGTAATCGGACTCAAGGATCTTTGCACGAAATCTACCCCTCCTTGAAATTATTAAGGCGTCATGTGTCTAGTGCCCAGCAACATGCACAACAACAAACACATCAGCATGAACAATCAGAATTTCTAAAATTCTTTTTTCAGCTTGCAGCTGCAAAGATTGAGAAATATTATTCAATCGAATCTTTATCACCTATTTTATCTGCATCGATTATACTTCACCCTGATATGAATAATTTTTTTGAAGATAACGATATGGGATGGGGCGATAGACCAGAGTGGGGATTCAAAGCTAAAGTTTTGGTTAAGGATTTGTGGGAAAGCTCGTATAAAGGTATACAACTACATGGTGCATCAACAGCAACTCCGCAATCACCCAAATGGACTCTCGATCCCAGTACGATCAGTAGCAACAGGATACGGAGTTTTGAAAAGCCACGTCTCAATTTGGAATCAATTGAAGACGAACTTTCCCAGTACATGAATTGGACATCTCAGAACGCTCATAAAGTCGGTGCTGCTATACCATGGTGGATTAAATCTAGACCTTTATATCCCAAACTCTCTATTTTAGCATTGGATGCATTCTCTGCTCCAGTGATGTCCGTTGAATGTGAACGTGTATTTAGCAGGTTTGAAAATCCTATCATATTTCGAAACCCCCACCACAGCTATCTCACAAAGCCAACGAATGCTGACAACGTCTAGTGCTAAGTATTCTATTACTGACCGACGAAACGGATTAGATGAGAGTATTATCGAAGCTGGTGAATGTCAGAAATCTTAGTCACGTTCTGGGCTTATCACATTTCAGCATGCTGGAGAAATATCTGAATATTTTGAAAAAGCTGAACGGGACTCTATTACGTCTAATATTTTGGATTGATATATATAACTCTGCTATACAACGCGTCAAGTACAACACAACAAGTTTTGTATCTCACGACCACGACTACTGTTTATTTTATTCTATTTTATTCTATTTTATTCTATTTTATTCTATTTTATTCTATTTTATTCTATTTTATTCTATTTTATTCTATTTTATTCTATTTTATTCTATTTTATTCTATTTTATTCTATTTTATTCTATTTTATTCTATTTTATTCTATTTTATTCTATTTTATTCTATTTTATTCTATTTTATTCTATTTTATTCTATTTTATTCTTTTGTAAGGTAACTCTTCGATATAGCATTACATTCTATTTTATGTAATTTTTATCTTTGGTAGGGTAACTCCGCCCTGGATATAGCTTTACATTCTATTTTAGTGACGCAACCCATAGCTCCTCCTTTCGCCTACAAAACAACACTCAAACCCCCTTCCTCCTTGATTTCCACAACCTCAACCACCAATTTTGAATAACAACAAGTTAAATATTTTGTCGTAGTACCACCTCAATATTTTTCTTGGGTAATTATTAGTTGTAGTTGTATAACCTTCTGATAATTACTGTTATTTGAGATGGAACCCACTATTGACAAAGAAAATTCTTATGGCCTCCTTATTCACTCAGTTGAATCCTTCGTTCAGGAAGAAAAATCAAAACCAGGCGAATTTCAAGAACAGCGACAACTTCTACATGATGTTTCCAGAAACTATCACAAATCTTTTACAACTCTCTACTCTCCAGGACATATTACTTTTTCCTTCCTCGACCGTACCTCAGGTCAACGCGTTCCTCTCCAGGACGACAAAGAAGTTTTAGCATCTGCCGAACCCTTCCTAATTATCAATAAAAATACTCTCATCAAAACTCCGGATGGTGAAAAAATTCTTGTCTTCTAGAAAGATGCAATCAATTCTCTGTTTGGTAAATCTCAAGGCCAAACCATCATGAAGCAACTAGCAACCTCCCTTCAGCAACTCCAAAATGTTTACCCTCCTTCACCACCTAAAGTTACCGATAAACGCCACAAGCAAACCAACAACAGTATTGTCATTGAGAAACCTGGTTCCGTATGTGGTGTTTACCATTTTGCATGGTGGTACGCAATTGGACAATCAGAAACCAAACCTCCTGTACTTTCTAATGACCTCATCAAAACGGCAGCAATACTCAATGGTGGTGTTCAATTCTTCAAAAACATTGCACAAATTCTACAAGTTATTGGCATTATTTATCATGTCATTGATCCACAGAATTATTGGAATGCACTTCAACGGGTTCTCATCACTAGAAAAGATGGTTCTTGGGAGCCATATACGACCAACAGGAGGTTTCCTTTTCATGGTGTTGCTGTACTCAAGAATCTACGGGTGCAACCACATAATGATAGTGGAGATAGAAAGGATGGGTCGGCATTAATGATTTACTCTGGTGAGTTCAAGGGTGCGTACCTAGCTCTACCTCAGTTGAAGATAAAACTGGAGTTTAGACGTGGAGATATTATTGTGTTCAAGTCATCTCTGTTGGAACACTTCTTAACAGAGTTTGAGGGGGATAGAACTGTTTTGGTATTCTTTACGCATCAAAACATTTGGGACAACTCAAAGCCTTAGATAGCGCCTCAAACCTGAGTAGATTTAATAAAAACTACTCATATAATATTGTTTCCATTATTAGTACCCGTGCAATACTCATCCATACTTGCAACGCTTGCCTATGTGATATGCAGTCCATAGTCCGATAGTCCTTGAAAGGAAGGATGGACTGGCTTGGCTGGACTATCACAGTCGACCGCAGTCGACTACAGTCCAAGCTTTAGACTGCCAACTTCCTTGTCCGGTCTGGGACTGGACGATTTGCGGCGTTGGAACTTATTACCCCTCTTTTTTTATTTTTTCTTGTGAGGGAGGGGGCGTTGCAAGGACCGTAACCTATATTGGGGGCGGTAAGGATTTGTTTCCGATTGTAGGCTAGCAATCATATTCTTGGCAGCCAGGAGGTGGCAAAAGAGGGGCAGAGAGGGGAAGGTGACAGGGGGTGGAATAAAGTATTTAAACGGGTAGCCTCGCCCTGCTCTGTGCAGATTAATGTGTGCCCGAGTGTCTTCTCACTCACACTCACCCCCGGAGTATTACTCCCACTACTACATGTAGCACCCGCTCTGCTAGGGTTGATAGCAAATTGATTTTGAGTGGGGGGGGGGGGACACCCTAATGACTGGCTACAAGCATTATCCTAACTAGTTTTTTGTTAAGGTCCCCGTCTTGTTTCCTGGGAATATACACAAACCCAAAGCTCAAATCACATTTCCGGTGCTTTTTGAGTACCTGGAATCCATTCTTCAACTTATACTTCGTTGGAACTGGCCAAGCATTACACAGAAAATGGACATCCGAATCAAAGTTTTCTCAGGAGTTGCTGTCGTCACTTTCAAGTCTGTGAAATTCTATGCTATTTCCAAACCTATTCCCAACTCGGGGGTTGAAACTGCTGTTGATCATTGAACATCATTGGACCAACTCTATTCCTAACATTGGAATCATTGCCCATTCTATTAGTTCGGCTGAGTTGTACTTGCCTCGAAAATAGGTTTCTGCCACCAGTCCTGTCTTGCAACAGCGTTTTCTCACACTAACTTGGCGGAAACCTATTCTCGCCGTAAGCACTAATGGAAGCCTTTGGATTACAGGAAATAGGGGGTGGACCAAGGATTGAGGAACTGGTGAGGTGGTGTTATCGTCGGTGGTACAAAATCTGGGCTCGTGTTATGGGACCGTCCAAATTGGAGATATCAATACACAAACCTATGTGGACCAAGCTGTCCAAGCTGTTCTCCATCCCTTCCGGTTCTACAGGACTGGAATAGAACCACAGCTGGATGGATCTTGAAGTATGTTGACACACTGCCGTGCAGAATGACTGGTGTAATTGCAAATGGGGAAGTTGCGGAGGTTCTTTTGTGGTTTTTACAAGACTAGAATCTATGTAGAATATCATGTAGGTAGGTAATTTCGTACTTTATCTGCCAATTACACGTTTACTAGTACTTTAGCGCTTCTCAAAGGCCTCACCGGTGGAAGATGAGGTCTCCCCTACCCTTGCCCATTCCTTGTTAATTCCGAGCCACGGTTAGTTCTCGCCGCAAACTATCCGTTTTTTGGTTCGTATACTGGTAGGCGAGTATAGGCTTCCTCGTTGTAACCAAGAAGCATTTCTGCTGGTTAGAGCTGCGTGCTTTACTACTCGCTATCCACCTAAAAAGCTGAAAATGCAAGCGACGAAAATAGGCATAATTTGTATGGAGAATTGTCTTGGCCCAATAAAAATATTGGCACCTGTATTTTCGGCTTCTTGTGGTGGAAAACAAGTATCCCATAAGTAGACAAAAGTTGGTCTGGAGCTAAGCGGAGGACAAACACTCATGTAGGTAAGGAGGGACCGATCCGAATCCCAAACACTTAACTGCTGGGGAGGGAGCTACCGATGACCGGAAGGACAAATACCCAATATTTACTGCTATATAGGCTCATAAGTTCTCAAGAACTAGGATATAATATAATGCAACTACCTTTACATACTCATGCTAGACGTTTTGATGGTTGATTAACCTAAATAGATTGGACAGTGTATATAGCTATTCCTCTCCTAGCTGGCTTTAGCTAAAATATAGACAAACAGATAAGTGGATATTTAGGTTAGAATAGGTATCGAACTCCGAATTTCGTAACTGTAGTGGGCGGCTGGAGGCCGCACTACACTTGTATCATATAATAGATTATAAACACCAAAAAACAGACATCAGCCACCATCAGTCGCGCGCTGCACCCCCCGGGGCGTCCTCAACCTCCCCTGTTCCCTGCTCCTGCTCCTGGCGCTGCATTCGTAGCCAGCGCCTCGCCCCCACCTCCCGGAGATGGTCCAGCTCCTCATCTAACTCCTTGCGTCGCTTACTCTCCGTCGCTCTCTCCGAGTGTAGACGCAGCAGCTCGGCCTCCATCTCCCTGTACCGTTGCTGCTCCAGCTCCCTCGCCCCCTCCTGCAGCAGCAGTTTCGCACCCTCCTCCCGGAGCTGGTCCAGCTCCTCCTCCAACTCCTTGCGTTGCTTATCCCCCGCCGCTCTCTCCGAGCGTAGACGCTGCAGCTCCGCCTCCATCTCCCTGTACCGTTGCTGCTCCAGCTCCCTCGCCTCCTCCTGCAGCCGCAGTTTTGCCCCCTCCTCCCGGAGCTGGTCCAGCCCCTCCTCCAACTCCTTGCGTCGCTTACCCTCCCCCACTCTCCCCCAGCGTAGACGGTCCGGCTCCGCCTTTATCGCCCCGTACCGCCGCTGCTCCAGCTCCCTCGCTCCACCCAGCAGCAGTTCGCGCGCCACTGGATTCGCTACGGGGGGCTTGGTCTCTGGATTTAGCTTGGTGGGCTCGGGCATCGCCGGCGGTAGGTCACTGGCGAAGGGTGTTGGTTTCGTCTCGAGGACGCTTAGCCGGCCGCGCAATTTCTTAACCTTTGCTGCGAGAGTCATGAGGGTACGGATACGTCGCGATTCGGATTCGCCGTGGACCCGTCTCAACAGATATTCCAGTGGGCCTGGAGGCAGCATGAGTTCGGCCTGATATGTCAGTGCTGGTGGGGGCAGGTGGTGGGAGTCGGTGGCCTTACCGCTTTTTCCGCCGAGATGACAAGGAGGTTGAGCTCCTGTACTAGGCCCTGGGAGATGGCTAGAACTTGGTCTTCGCTTGCACGGAGAGAGGCGAGCTGGGTCGCCAGATCTGGGGAAGCTGCGGCGTCTTGTCCCGTCGGAGAGTCGTCCATGGCTCGGTGGGTTCGTGGTTCGGGGAGGCGATGGGAGATATGGTCGGGGTTAAGTGTTTAGGCATCCGCACAAGGGCGGGCGGGGACAGTAGATGACTAAGCATGTTACACTCGGGTGTGGTGCGGCGCGACATGCCGGTATTTCAGTTGGAATAATCTTGGCTAGCGTAAAATCTGTTGTGCTGCAGCAAGGGAGGACATTTCTGACAACTACAAATGCTCAACCTCACGAGGGGGTGTGAATTTAGGTAAAGAATAACAATTACAGTCGTGACAAATCCACAACAATAACTATTCAAACTTCTTCACAAAGCCGTACATTTCAGGCTCTCAAAGCCGTCACAGCCTGCACTTCAGCAGTAGAGAATGAAAGAAAAAAACCTGGACGTAAAGCTAAACCAATTGAGGAACGCACTCCCCTCCGCCGTCAAGCCTATACAGCAGGTTGGGAGATCCAACACACGAGAGAAAAAAAAATCCAAGGCTTAAGTTTTTTAATCCATTACCATGTTCGTTGTATAGATGAGTATGGAGAGAACAATACATGCCTGTCCCAACATCTTGGCATCGGTTCTGACAGTTCGGTAGGCGAAGCGTGATTGCAATGTTCGAAGTAAGTGTAAGCGAGAAAGGGAGGTAATGAGGGGGGGGTGTCGTGATTAGGTTCTGGGAGGTTCCATGGCGTGATGGATTTGTAATGTAAATAGAGAAGGTGGTGGGGAGGAATACAAGGTGTGGTGATGACGAGATTCTATGGGTTTCTACAGGTGAAGGTAGGAGACTTGGCGGACTTGTAGAAGATCATGTTAAATAGCACGGAAGAATTTTTCCTTTAGTTCTTTCTTTCTTTTCTCTCTGTCACGTCTTTCTGTTATCTCGATACATGGGAATATACCCCTATCCATAGCTATAGTGTCTCCTCTCCAAGCTCGCCTTCGCAGGAGGCACCTTTATAGTTTTCCTGATCTTCGCTTGAGTTCTCAACTGGTCTTCGCTTTCCCTGTTCTGTCCTGCGCCCCCTACCTGCGCTCCCACCCTTGCCTTTCCCTTTGCCGGTGCCTGAGCTTGTGCCCCTCCAGCCTTTGTCTCTCATCCGTCAGTGTTCTCATTTTCTGGCTGTGCTCCTCGAAGTACCTTGCATCATCATTGTCATCTGTCACGTTACTCTCAGTTACGCTGTTACAATGCCCTTGTCCGACAAGATGAAGCTAGCGAGGTGTTCAAAACCCCAGCTAGTACAATTAGTGTCTGGTAGAAACATCATCATACGATTGTTCAATCTCTCGTTGTTAACCGTTTTATACGCCAAAACTATGTTTGTAGATGGCTGAAACTGTAGGAGGGACTGTTTGAAGCCTTTCTAGCAAAGAGAGAACAGGGGAAGACTTGTAGACTTGGATGATTCCGCCACACCTGTCGTCACCTTTTCCGAGAATACTATTCACTACCTGATGCTTCCAAGTCATTCTTTGGTTTTTCAGTTGGTTGGTTTCTTCGTTTCTCGACATGACACCGGATTACACTTCGATTTACCACTAAGAAAGCACGAAAGATCCCTACCGACTATGTAAACCTACTAGTCCGCCGACTACAATTTAATAGACGAAATTCACAACCATAGTTTTATATGGAGACTGGAGTAACAAGAGAGATTGGTCGTTATATGTTAAGCAATATCTGCAATCTGGACAAAACTCCAATACATTTTGAATACCTTGACGGTCGCATCTACAGTTTTAAAAGATTAAAAACGATATGGGCCAAATCAGTATAGTGGGTAGGATAAACAACAAGCATCATTGATTTTGTGTACCTCTCTTGACGGTTTCACACACATCCGTCTTGTTATTATCTTTCATGGAAAACACAATAAAATGAATGTCGAACGGAGAATCTATCATGATAAATTTATTGTAAAATTCAACTCTACTACTTACAACAACGAACAGCTATTTCTTAAATACATTAAACAGCACCTTATACCGGCCTTGCAAGAATACCCTAGTCTGTTTGCCATTGATGTCGCTCGGTTCCACACGACACCCGCAGTCCTAGAGAAATTGCAGGAACATGATATTAAATCCTGTTTTATTCCCTGTGGAAGTAACGGACTTGTCCAAACTCTTGATTTATCTATCAACAAACCATTCAAAGGGGTACTTCGAGAGTTAATAGATGAAGCTATTGATCAAAGACCAGTTGAGGAGGACACTTGGATGGTTGCAGAAGGGCAAGTTCTTACCACTAAATGTGTCGTACAGGGTTGGAACAATCTCTGCAGTAACCATCGCTAGATATTTATTGATTCCTTCCGTCATGTTGGACTGTCTCTTCCAACCAATGGAAGCTGTGACCATAAACCCAATATTAAAGGTTTCGGCCCAGTAGAAATAGGAGATTGGAGGTGGCCAGAAGATCAGGACAAATTCAGGGAAATTCCTGTAAATAATCAAATAATCATGAGTCGGAAGCAGTGGAATATTTCAGGCCCTGGGAAGAAATCTGAAAAAGGAAAACTTCAGAAGGGTTTGAATCTAAGAAAACTTACTACTATTCAAAGTCAGAACCTCTACACTATGATCTCATATGTGATTTCTTCATACCTTTCACTTTGGATATTGCCCAGCTCATTACTGTTTGTCTCACGCACCTCAATCCTTGCTGTAGCGCAACGAAATTTGTCAGATTTTGCGGTAGGGGCTGGGCGTCATGCCTAACCCTTAGTGCTTTTTGGGCACTTGTGATATTGGCCGTACTTTGCACAGGTCCGTTCCGTGGTAAGTGATTAGAGGGATAGCGCTCCAAGCTTTACACTCAGGCGAGGTTAGGGCTTGCTTCTTTTTTATTATTACGCCTTTTCCTAGGGGAGCGTTGTAATAGATTGTAAAAACCTGTTTCTGATCAAAGGCTAGCAGCCGTATTCCTGTCAGCCAGGAGGTATGGCAAAAGAGGGGCTGTGGGTGTCAGTTATGTGCCTAGTACTTGCGCGGCCAAATTGAAGCCGCCCAGACAGAAAAAGCAATGATCAACGAACCCGTTTGCATGGTGGGCGCCCATGAATCCTCAAGTTCACGGTCACGATACTTCATTATCCATTTTCCAAAATGCCTCCAACACATACAGGAGGACCAAACTCAGCTCCAAGGGTTCCTATTCTAAAGAAAGCAGTAATTCTAGCGCTTCACTGGCATGCTGGGATGTCCTTTTCCATAATTGAGAAAAAACTAGGTGTGAAAAGTAGAACTGCAGGCAATATTGTCAGGAAAGCCAAGGTATTAGAGGTAGTCATCTAGAGATAAATAACTGCTAAATGAAAATAGGAAAAATCTTATAACCTCGAAGAATTTGATGATGTATTGGTATGTTTAGAGAGCATACATAGTGGCGGGGGGGAACAAAAATTTCCAAAGGATTCTATCACGGAGCGAGGCGAGGATATAGTCGAAAGGGCCAAGGTACACAACTGAGGCAGGTCAAGGCAGGATAACGCGGAGCGGGATGAGGTGGGACAGGGGTTAGGGTAATAGCTAGGGGTCGAGTATGAGACAAGAGGGAGCAGAGGAGCAGTAGAGCACCGGGGAGTCCCTTAGGAATGCTTTGGCGATCTTATTGACTAAAGTGACGGGAAGGTTGCGTGAAGAAGAAAGGAAAGAAAGAGAACCCTACAAGAAGATGGGTGAGCCCCATATATATAACCATTAAAATCCCTTTGCTGACTCATCTCATAGAAACCCATAGAACCCCAAGGAAACCCCTCTATTAGAAATACATATACACCAACGACTCATAGAACCCCTGTAACAGAAACTCATAGGACACCATAGAAAACCCTGACTAATCCTTCTTCCGCAACGTCGCCAAGCATGCTCCACGACGTGATAGGTTCATTAGAGTCTGAGGCACTACGCGCTTGTTCCCAACAGGACGAACAGCACTGCCAAATGCCATTTCCTGAAATTGCGAAGGAATTAGGTATTGAAGCCGCTAGATCAACTCTTCGAAAAGTTTTTAATGAACAACACAATATATTTCACCGGAAAGCGCCTCACAAGCCTAGTTTTACTGCGGAACACATGGAAGCTCGGTTACCTTTTGCTCATATGGCTTTAAATATTGCAATCAACACAATTGTTTTCACCGATGGGGTGTGGGTAGAATTTAATTCAAAGCAGCGGCAACGAAATATATTACGGGTTCGAGGCGAGGATTGACACAAATAGGCTTTACACAATAAAAATAAAGAAAGCAATCCGATTAGAGTTATATTTTGGAGAGCTACATCAGCAAGCTTTTGTCCCAGCGTCTTGGCATTGGTCCTGAGAGATCAGTAGTCGAAGTACTGTTGTGATTGTTTAGGAATGGTTAAGCGAGGAAAGGGTGTGCTAAAGAGAGGGTGTCGTCATTGGGTTCTAAAAGGTTCTATGGCGTGATGGATTTGTAATGTAAATAGCGGAGATGGTGGGAAGGATTACGAGGTGTGGATGCGACAGATTTCTGTAGGCTTCTATGAATTGATGTATGAGTCATAGCGGACTAGTGGAGGAGAGGTGTTAAATAGCGGGGTTAGATGTTTTCCTTAGTTCTTTCTTTCTTTCCTCTCTGTCTCGTCTTCCTGTTATCTCGGTACATAGGAATTTACTCCTATTCCTAAGCCATAGCTTCTCGTACCAAAGACTCTATCCTCCTAAAAGGGGAAACCCATAGTACCTCTCATCGTTCTCGTTGAGGTCTATCCGGTCCTCACTCTCCCTGTCCTGCGCTCTTGTGCCTTTGCCCTTACCTTTGCCTTTGCCTGTGCCTGTGCCTGTGCCTGCCCGGTGTTGTCCCTGTCTTCGTCGGTCTCCTCGTTGCGTAGACTGTGCTCCTCGAGTTCTTCTGCGTCATCATTGTCATTTTCCTCTTTGCGTCAGGTTACTCCGTCATAGCTTTACCATTTGTGACTGGAGTTTCGTGAGTCTCCTGATAGCCTCCTGAGTCTCCTGAGACCCTTGTAATCTCCTGAGACTTGTAAAATCTTGCTGATGTATTGCACTGGGTCATAAAGGGCCCTGCCATGTTTGGGAGCAAGATTCGATTGAGGACAAAACTCGATTTGATGAGATAGTAGCACGGGAACATGTTAATCGTCGATTACGACGGGACGAAAGTCAACAACAAGCTAGAATTTTTGGAACTTGCCAGAATTGAGCCCTACAGGAGTTTAATGCTAATTGAAATCCAAAACATTGAAGAAGGACGGAGAGAAAGAAACAAGAAACGTAAAAGAAAACTAGAGCAAATGTTTAAAGAGGGGGACTTGGAATTTCAGAGCGGAGGGCGGGGTATCAATTGGGTTCCCTACCGTGATCATGTCCTTCAGCCAAAACTTTATCCTTTCATCAGCAAGACTTCATTTGTCCCCTGATGTCTCCTGAGCCTCAGGAGACTCAAAAAATATCCAGGAGTCTCAGGAGACTCTCAGGAGACCTGGGAGACTGTTGAGAGACTCCAGTCACAAATTGAGTTTGCTGATATTTATCAATCAATTACAAGCTATGACAGCTATGTTTATTTTCTAAAATATTATTTTTTCCGTTTTTTTATTAATATAGATATGCCTGTAATATATCTTGTTAAGGCTAACGCACTTGCACGTCAAACAGCCCGCAAAGTTGATGAACAAGTCCGGAAAAATCTCGGCATTATAAGCCTCAATTGGCTTTCAAAGTCCCCTGACCTCAATCAAATTGAAAGGGTATGGGACTATGAAAAGAGTGAGATTTCTACTTATCATTTGTTGGTGCAAGTCAATCAACTATTGAGGAGGCAAAAAAAACATTAGTAGATGTATGGAACGGGCTGTCTCAGGAATTTATTGATAGTAGATGTAAATCTTTTCATGAGAAGCTTGAACAGGTCATCATTCATAGTGGAAATAATAATTTTGAGGGTTAATTGTATTTACTATTGAGTTCCGTTGCTATTAATTTACAGGGTCCATTGATCGACCTGAGCGGCTTCAATCCGGCAGCGCGAGTAGTTTGCTTCGGTGTGGGTGCACCTACCCCCGGAGCGAAGCCAAGCACATATGGCCCCTGCCTCTGCACCCACTTCCAGACCGTGACTCTCAACTCATTAGAGGGATTCTGCAACTTCCGTTAGCTATCGGTGATGAATCTTCCTGAAGTGCAACAAGCGAACAGTTAGCAAATGAGTTTCTGCTGTTCAGGGATCGCTATTGTGCCAGGTCAGCCGTTGTCATGAGGGAGCCCTTGAGAATTTTCAGGTATCTTTCTGCTATCGTAACAGAAATTTCAGCTTCCACTATTGATTTCCGGCATCTAGCTGTAGTTCAGTCACAGATATCCATAGCAAAAACCTGAAAAGGATCCCGAACAGTCGATACCTGGCGTTGCAGAATCCCTCTATTCCGGCCTTGGCCCCGGGGTCTGGGAGTCGGACCTTTGGTTAGGGTTAGGGTTACCTGTGAGTGCTCCATTTAGTTGTGTGGTACTGCTGGAAGTACTTGGATCACAGTAATGATTACTGAAAAGGAAGTATTCATTTAGGATTGTCTCGCACCAAGGATTAAAAGAAGCTGCTGAGATGATGATATAGGGTGTTATCGTCGGTGGTACAGAATCCGTGCTATACTGCTCGTTATCCACTATTAAAAGCTGAAAATGCAAGTGACGAGGATAGGGATAATTTGGATGGAGAATTGTCACCTGCATTTTCAGCTTCTTGATAACGAGTATCCTATAAACCGACAAAGAATTAGTCCCGAGATAAGCGGCGGACGAGCACTCATGCGGGCAAGGAGGAAAGGATCCGAACTTTGAACAGTTGATTACTGGGGAGGGGGCTGCCAATGACTGGAAGGATAAAACACCTATAGTCAGAATTAACTGCTCTATAAGCCGATATATCATCCATGAATCCTCGAGGACCCATATAGTAAGGGGCACCTTATTAAGAAATAATAACTTGGACATAATATAATGCAACATGCCCGAGGTTCTGATGGTCGATTAACCTAAATAGATTAGACAGTATATATAGCTATTCCTCTCTTAACTGGGTTTAGCTAATATATAGACAAACAGCTAAGTGGATATTCAGGTCAGAGTAGGTATCGAATTTCAAATTTCCTAACTACAGCGGGTGGCCGGAGGCCGCACTACACTTGTACCATATAATAGAAGATAAACACCTAAAAACAGACAACGGCAACCATTAGTCGCGCGCTGCGCCCCCCGGAGCGTCCCCAATCTCCCCCGTCCCCTGCTCCTGCCCCTGGCGCTGCATCTGCAGCCACCGCTTCGCCCCCTCCACCCGGAGCTGGTACAGCTCCTCATCCAACTCCTTGCGTCGCTTACCCTCCGCCGCTCTCTCCAAGTGTAGACGGTGCAGCTCCTCCTCCAACTCCTTGTGTCGCTTACTCTCCGCCGCTCTCTCCGAGTGTAGACATTGCAGCTCCCCCTCCAACTCCTTGTGTCGCTTACCCTCCACCGTGATCTCCGAGTGTAAACACTGTAGCTCCTCCTCTAACTCCTTGCGTCGCGCACCCTCCGCCGCTCTCTCCGAGTGTAGACATTGCAGCTCCCCCTCCAACTCCTTGTGTCGCTTACCCTCCACCGCTCTCTCCGAGTGTAAACACTGTAGCTCCTCCTCTAACTCCTTGCGTCGCGCACCCTCCGCCGCTCTCTCCGAGTGTAAACGCTGTAGCTCCGCCTCCAACTCCTTGTGTCGCTTACTCTCCGTCGCTCTCTCCGAGTGTAGGCGCTGTAGCTCCTCCTCCAACCCCTTGTGTCGCTTACTCTCCGCCGCTCTCTCCGAGTTTAGACGCTGCAGCTCCTCCTCCAACCCCTTGTGTCGCTTACTCTCCGTCGTTCTCTCCGAGTGTAGGCGCTGCAGCTCCGCCAGCTGGTCACTCTGGGAGAGGGTTAGCTTCGTCTCGAGGTCACTTAGTTGGTCGCGCAGTTTCTGGACCTGGTCCTTGAGTTGCTGCTCCCGCTGGGCCATGAGATCCCGGACCTCTCGCGACATGGACACGAGGCTGGGGAGGTCTTGGGCGGTGGACGGGTGCCGCAACACCTCCTGCGTCGCTCGCTTGAAAGGCGTCATAGCGTCGGCCTGATATGTTAGTGCTGGTGGGGCAGGTAGTGGGAGTCGGCGGCCTTACTGCTTCTCGCTCGCGGGTGATAACGCGGTGGGTCTCCTGCTGGTAGATGGCTAGAACTCTCTCTTCGCTGAGGGAGAGATCGTAGAGCTTGTGCTCTAGGGTTTCGTGTGCGGGATTGTTGCCCATGGCTAGGTGAGTGCGTGGCCGGGGAGGCGATGGGGCATAAAGTCGGTGGTGACGGTTAAGGCATCCGCACATGCGGCAGGTAGGGACAGTAGATGACTAAGCATGTTTCACTCAGGCTCGTTGCAAGGAAAGACTGGTACAATATCATTGTATCTAATCTACCACCAAGCGATAACCGGCCCCTATCAATCACGAGCGACAATAAACTCCGACTCTTCCATCATCATTGAACCCCTTCTGCTTCTGGCTCCACTCCATCCAACCTTACTATATCCTCCAGTTTCATTTTCACCTCTTTCTTCATATTTTCCCGAATCTCCTGAATATCCTTCCGTACCTCCTCCATCAGCAGCGCCTTCTCCTTGTCGAAGTGCTCAAGGAACCCATTGTATAGCTCCTGACGCACCCATGACCTTTCCTCCTCGATGGCCGCTTGAAAGTCCCCTTCCCTCAGTTGCTCCTTCCTTTCTGGCTCCTTCCGCAGTTGCCCCTTCCGCAGTTGCTCCTCTAGTTTTGTTTCAGCTACCTTGGCCCGCTCACGTGCTTGGTCCAACATCTCCTGCCTCCTCAGGAGCTGCTCCGATAGCTCTGCCTCGGTCGCCTTGGAGTGCTCGAGTGCTTGGGTCAATTGGTTCGAAAGTTCTTCCTCGTTTCGTAGCTGCTCCTGTAGGTTGGTCTCGACTGACCTGACCTGCTCGCGTGTCTGTTCCAATTGCTCTAGAATCCCCTTCTCCTTTTGCAGATACTGCTCCTTGAGTTTGGTCTCAGCTTTCTTGGCCTTTCCCCGTGCTTGGTTCAACTGATCCCCGAGTCGCCCCTCCTTCCGCAGCTGCTCCTGAAGTTTGGTCTCGAGTGACTCGACCTGGTGGATTGCTTTTTCCGAGGCCATCCGCTGCTGCAGGAGCTCTTCCAGTAGCTTGGCCTTGGTTTCCTTGGCTTCCACTCCTGCTTTTGACATTTGGACCAAAAGCTCTTTTTCCTTCCGCAGATGCTCCCGTCGCTTGGTCTCCGCGACATTGGCCTGTTCGTATGCTTGGTCCAAGGCCCCCTGCTTCTCCAGGAGCTGCTCTAGTAGTTTGGCCTCCGTCAACTCTGCTCGTCCGCGTACATCGTCCAAGGTCTCCTGCATCTTCCGTAGCTCCTGGCGTAAATTTGTCTCTGTTGCCTTTGCTCCCTCGTGTACAAGGTCCAAGAGCTCTTGCTCTTCCCGCAGCTTTGCCTCTAGGTTTCTCTCCACTATCGTGGCTTGTGCGCGTGCTTGGTCCAGCATCTCCTGCTTTTTCTGCAGCTGCTCCTGTAAGTTCTCGTCCGTCGCCTCCGCCTGCTGCCATGCTTGGCCGAATAGCCCCTGGTTCTCCCGCAGCTGCTCCCATAGATCGCTCTCTGCTGCCTTGGCCTGCTCGCATAGCTCGCCCAAAAGCTCCTGCTTCCTCTGCAGCTCCTCCTTTGGACTTGCCTCTGTTGCCTTGGCTTCCTCGGGTATATGGTCTAGGGGGTTCTGCTTTTCCCGCAGCTGGGATTCTAGCTTTCTCTCCTCTATCGTGACCTGTGGGCGTGCTTTATCTAATATATCCTGATTCCCCAACATTACCTCTCGCAATTTGGTCTCAGTTGCCTTGAGCCGCCTGCTTGCTTGGTCCAGAATCTCCTGATCTTTCAATATTCGCTCTTGCAATTTGGACTCAGTTTCCTTGAGTTGCTCGCGTGCTTGGTCCAAAAGCTCCTGGTTCTTTCGTAACTCGAGTAAGTTGGTCTCGCTTGTCTCGGCCTGCTCGCTTATTTGTTCAGTCGGTAGCTACCCTTGTGGATCGGTCCCTTCACAAACCTTCGGGGTTTCCCCATATCCTCCCCACAAACATCCTCAGTCGACATGCTCCTCCCCCTCCTCCCCCTCCCCGCCTCCGCACCGGCGGTCCCTCCCCTCCCTCCCCCTCCCCCCATAACCCTGCGTTCTGGCGACTGCGCGGAAGATGGCTGGCAACGAATCCATACTGCCGGGTTGTAGAATTAAATCGGGCTGAGCGTATTTCCCTCGCCTAGGCTCTAAGAGTTTCCGGATATCCGAGCTCTGTATCAGGTGCGAGTCTGGTCTGGCCGGGATCGCCGCGGGAGTTAGCTTCATCAGTGAGCGGCAGCGGGGTGTCAATAACTCACAAGTGGCCTGGCGCCTGCTACTTTGATACTAGGCACGGTGGTGGTGATGGCGGTGATGGGTGGTGGTGTCTGCGGCAGCGGTGGGGGGTCGCGATGGTGATGACTAGGCCTCCAACGAGGTTACATTGCTGACTAAGCACAGGTTGTCTCCGCGCAAATTACCCTTGCCCAGAGTCAGGAGGGGAAAAGAGATTTTCGGAACTCCGGTGGAACCCAAGGTATTATTGTATGCAGGCCAATTCCACGTCTACCATTGACCTACCCGGGTCTTGGAACAGAGAATATCAAATATCAACTTATATTTGTAAAATAAGACTAGTACAATACGATCAAACATTTCATCCGCCCGAGTGATAGTAGTTCCCCATCAATCACGGGCAACGCCACTGCCCCACTCTTCTCCCACCATTAGCCTCTCTTCCCGTACTTCCCTAACCTCACTCAGTACCAACATACCCTCCTCCCTCCTCTCTTCTATTTTCATTTTCAATTCTTTTTTTATATCTTCCCGTATCTCCTGAATGTCCTTACGCACCCAATCCATGAGCATTGCCTTTTCTTTAATAAAGTCCTCAAAGAACCCACTATAGAACTCCTGACGCACCCGTGCTTTTTCCTCCTCGATGGCTACCCGAAATCTCTCCTGCTCTTCCTCCCTCTCTTTCTGCTCCTTCCGTAGCTGCTGCTGCAGCCTGATCTCGGTTTCTTTGGCGTCCTTGCGTGCTTGTCCCAATTGATCCAAAAGCTCCTGCTCCTTCCGCTGTTGCTCCTGTAGATTGGTCTCGGCAGCCGTGACCATCTCACGTGCTTGTTGTAATTGGCCCTCGAGATCCTCCTCTCTTTTCAAGTGTTCCCTCTTCACACTCTCCAATTGCTGGTGTGCGCCCCTTCTCTCTTCCTCAAGCGTTGCATCCATTACATCCTTCTCCGCTTTTCTATTTTTTTCAGTTTCTTGCCAGATTCCTTCCCGCTCCCTATCGAACTCATCGAGCAAATCTTGACGCAGGTTTTCCTTCTCGCTCTCTCCTGCCAGCCAGAGCCTCCTTATGTCTCGATCCTGGTCTTGGTGTTCACGCCATTCCTGTTCTGAGCTTTTGTGCTGGTTCCGCAACTCCGCTAGTAGCACTCCTCTGGCCTGATCCCTCTTCTCCCACTCACTGACCAATTCCTTGTGCTTTTCTTCCATGGATGTCATCCGGTTCTGTGCATCTTCTCTTTCTTTCTCCCATAGCTCCTGCGATTTCGTCACCATACTGTTCGCATCGTCGAGCTCCTTCTTTAGGCCTTCGGTTGCAGTAGCTGCTCTCTCTAACTCTAGCAACCGGCTCTGGAGCAAGATCTCCCTATCTTCCATTTGAATTCGCAGGTCTCGTTCCCTCTCCACGATCCCGCGGATTGTCTCGTCCAGTCTCACGTGGAGTTCTAGCCTAGCCGAGGTTAGTGTCCACCCTATAGCAGGCGATATGCCGGTATCGAGGACTTACGAGCGTCCTAGATCCTGCTGTATTCGGACAATCTCCGAACTGTCGGGCTGAAGGAAAGCTCTGCCCACGAGAGGGAGACTGCTCCCACCGATATTCGGGCGCATTCTGGACATTTTGCGGTTCCTGTACGGTTTTTATGGCGGTAGCTATGATGGTGGGGCGCGCAGTGGTAGTGGTGGGGTTGGCGGTGGTGGTGTTGGTGAGTGGGGCGGTTATTAGGCCCCCACATCACTCGTGTGAGACAGGCTGACAAAGAACTCTTGGCGAAGACTTCAGACCCACCAAACGACAGGCGAGAAAAATGGTATTTGGAATGCTCTTTTGTTCCATTTCGATCATTTACCTACCCAAAACCGATAGCGGGGCCTATCGACGAAGTGTAGGATATCGGGCTGGTATGCCTTTTGTCTTGATATCAGAGCGCAGCCCCCTCACCTGTGTCACAGCCCAGCTCTAGGGCTCCTAGGCCCAGGGTATTACGCCTAGTAGGATTTTCCCTTGCGAACTCTAGACCAATTCTTTCTGCCTACCTTTGTTCCTCACCTACCGCACGGCTGGTCTCGGTGCCCGGGGTGGTGGTATTGGTTGTGAGGGTTAGGGTTGGTTCGTTCAACGCTAGGTAGGAGATTTATTTATTTATTTATTTATACTTCACACGTATACATGCATGCAACCCGTCTTTCTTCTTGTTATTTAATCTATTAATTGTGTGCTGTATCTCGGCTATGGTACCATGCATGGCCAACGCAGAATCAACTCCTCAGAATGCCTCCTCATCCACCATGTCTTCGACAAAAGAGATCAAATCAACCACGAGAATGGCGTCCCCTACCAGGTCCAACCAACATATCCTTACTTGCCTACCAACCCACCCACCCCCCCCGGCCCATCATATATAAAAGCCATTCAAGGCACCAGCAAGACCTTCGCCTGTGTTTAATAGACGCCTGCAGGATGTTGGATGGTTTATATCGACCACAGCCCCTCATGCCGATGGCCGGAGCATGGGTCTGAGGTGGCTACCTGGGCACAGGGGCTGTAATATTCTATTCAGAATGAGGGACGGGTCCGATCGAGGGAGCCTCCATTTATCGGTAATTCAGGAAGAGCAATGGGCTTGGGTAGTCGGGGGTCTACTGACCCGGGTATGGTGTATTGCAACAGTGGTTGGTTGGGATCTTGCACATATTCGTTAGCGTAGCCAAAATCGAGCCAGTTGATAGGGACTTCAAAGGAAGCGACTATATTCCATTACGGCCTATGAGGCTGGGGAGCAACCTATGAAGGCACACAACAAAGCGCGCACCCGCCGCTTAAGGAGAAAGGTCCTTCCGCCTCTCTGCTCACGTTCCCTTATCAACCCAAGGATGTGAATCATTACACTGGTAAGCTCAACTCCCGAAGATCTCATATTGAGACCACTAAAATATTGCCTGGCCTGTTTATTCCTCTGAGCAACACTTCTATCCGGTGCGTCATGGGTTATCACTCGTCTGTAGCAGACAGGTGGGTTATTTTACTTTGATTCATTTGAATCCAATTCTTCAGCTATGGGAATATCGCACTATTTCATCCCAGAATACCACTCCATCCACCACCACCTCAATGGGGAGCCAGAAAATACGCAATACACCCTGCTTAATCCTGAACATTAACCAACATGGTGCGCTCACCATCCCGAGCCTCACCATCCACCATGCAGTTTCTTCCCCATGTCCAGCGAGCATATAATTGATTGATAATTCATACATGTAACCCGAAGGATACGGAAAGGCCTTCCCCACCCGCCGGAGGCAAGGTAGGTGTTCCTGTTCATGGGGGGATAAGGCTGGGTAGAAATTTGTCACTGGCTCTCACAATAGTAGCGAACTTGGCGCGCTCACTATCTCAAGCGTTGATCTACCAAATATCTGAAATCTTTGTTTGGACGGTATTGGGAGGTGAAGGGGCAAGGGGCCTTGTATTGCCTATGGACCGTAGAACCGGGAGTGCTATGGTTATATTGCCGTGCATTCCGTTTGGAAAGACATGGTTAGCCCAGAAAACATGCTGGACGAGGCTAGCTTAGCAGGAACTGAGCGATATTGGTACTTGGATGGCCCTCCCTGGCGAGCCTACGGTGCTATGGTGGTAGAAGGCTCTCTCGGGGGGGGGGCCCAGGAACTACATTCTAGGAGGTTAATTATATAATGTCATGATACCCGCCACAATCAGCCATCTTGCTGCCGGCACCTCCGGATTTGCTTCCGACGCCCTTATAGAGTGAGGAAATAACTGACTTAAAACGACGGAAGGGAAGGGAGTGGTGGTAGGGTTGATCTGATGTGGTGCTTGCTGAATGTAAGAAGCGCAACCCTAAACCTGATGACATTAAAAACATTTGTTTTCCCGGTCGTGCCTTGTACTGTTTCGGTCTCTTGGATCTCCCGCGGTGTTCCCCGTCTGCAATTCCCAAGCTAAATGGGTTTATCCTTTCAGAGTTTAGATATGGAGCCGTGGATGAGGGCACAGCCGGAGAAGCAACTACATCGAAAAGCTCACAGAAGATCAGGTAATCCATCATAAGCGGCACGGGACCTGGACAAGTATGTGACGGCCAGTTGGAGGCAACAGCTCCTGTTTTTGGACTTTCGGAAACTGTTGCTTGAACAAAGCTGTCGAATCAGACAGGTGTGGTCAGGTTCGGTGGCGACCAACAAGGAGCTACCAGATTGTCTTCGACCGTATTGCATTACTGATACTGACAGGAATCCTAATAGAGAATATCTCTCGGAGTCGTTTCGCTCCCGAAATGAGTGATGAGTAGACCGATTTTTTCTGGTTTGAGAAGACCTTGACTGACCTGGAATCTCGGTAATCTGCTCAGTTTGGGAACAAGCCCTGCCCCTACCTTGTTCTAGTACGGAGGGTGCTTATAGACAAGTGTGTAAGAGAAAAGAATTCTTGGTCCCTATTGAGTATCTGATCTAAAATCATAAGTTTTATATCCAACCAGAGAGTACTTTTTGGCGCAAAATCGAACCACCAAGGCTATAGAGCACCAGAATCTGAGCCTGTCCCGGCGCGCTAGCGAGTATGTATGCCCGGGCCTATGATCCCCAAGCGGGGGAGGATCAATATTTAGAGTGGCGTCTACAAACCCAAAACCAAACATCACCGATGCGGAACCGTATCCGGCCAGCTTGGCCATTCCTGGGGGACCACATGTCCCCGATAAGCCCGCTCCATGATCTTAGCAACGCGTGGCGGGCAACCCGGGCGAAACCCCTTGCATTGTCGGCAAAGAACGGAACACATCTGAGCGGAGATGAGGTTTCCGGAGCCAGTACTACGACATATTAGAGAGTCGTAACATGGGTAATCTCATTCCTTAATTATTCCGCCCCCCTTCCCCCAATGTTTTATCTAAGAAGACCTTGAACCTCCGCTGTCTGGATAAGATACAACCACCTCATCCGATCCTCCAACCTCAGTATTTGTGAAACCCCCCCCCCCCCCCCATCCCCACGTGCACAAACCAAAGTTTATCGAATATCTTGAGCACACTTAACCCTCCTTACCTATATAATTACAAAGACAAATAGCCCCGAGACCAATAACCCAGGTGGGTAGTACCTCCTCACGGTTAAGAGGACCAGTCACCTCTGCACGGAACGCTAAAATATTTGGCCGGAAGCTCTATCCCGATCACTCCATGCCCGAAATGCCCCCCTCACTACAAGACGTATCCTTTTTTCTTTTCTTTCATGTTATTTCCTTATTTATTGAGTTGGCGGTGGAAGGAGGGCACCCTAGAGATAGGGTGGTGTGTCTCGTCATAACTGTAAGGTTGAATAAGGGTAATGAATTAAAGAGAAATGTCCCCCTCACACATACCAGCTGACGTGGGCTGCAAGCTACTTCCTACTGCCCGGGGAAGTGTTCCCCGCCCGTGATCCCTCCCCTGAGGCCCGGAACAAGAGGCCCGGTTCCTAGATCTCTGCCGCGGCGGGTGCGCGAGTAGGGGAATCTAATTACATCTTGAAGGCATCCAGAAGCCACAGTGCGGTGCGGCAGAGTAGCAGGTATTTGCCAGGGTTATGAGGGCCAGAAGAACCCGGAGTCCGTTTGCCGAGGTATGGATGTAGCTCGGCGATCAGTATAAAAATTTATTCTGGGGTATGAGAGAGTACCGAAGAAACCTGACGTCTACCGTGCAGGTAAAGGGAAGCTGGGTGCAGTGTGTCGGGTATATACTCTCTATACATACTGTCGCGGCAGATTACGTGGCTTGCTGTTCTAGATTTCTTTCTAGGTTGAGAAGAAGGTTAGTTGATATACGTATCCACAATCACACTCCGCCCGCGTAAGCGAAACATGGAGGCACCTCAGTACTTAGTTCGTAGCCATTGTGGCTTTTGCGCCGGATTGGAGGAAGGGCCGGCCGGGCTATCATGATATTTACAGCGCACACCGGAGGGGGGCTTTTAGCGCCTGGTTGCACGATTCATACCTCATGATTCATTTTCCCCACCCCCGGTATAGGAGGTGGGTGTCTGGCGTGAGCACGCATGTATAAATATCCATCAGACAATGTCAGGTCTTGGTGTTTGGATTATTAGACTCACAGTTCACCACCCGATCTGTTGCGCCCCTTCCGTCCCTTTTTCCCCTTTTACTTTGTTCATCAACTCCCTCCATCCGCTCTCTCGGGTGGCAGGGACATCTGGAGTGCAGGAACTGGTGGTGATTAAGAGCGGAAACCTTGACAAGTGGGGATTAGTTACTTGAATAGAGCTCCCAAATCCAACGACCACATCCAAGTCGTGGTCGTGATACATGCATGGAACCAGCCTCCGGAGCAAATGTCACATCCGAGCCACCCTTTATCTCCCCAGATCTCCGGTCATGGTACAGAGAAAGAAGACAGCTTAAGGTATTACATAGCCCCTGAATTCGCAGGAGTGACCGTGGTGCAGGGGATGGACGACCAGACCTGCGGGGAATATTCTTTATGATACATAATGTTAATCTGACATGACTCTTCTATAGGTCCAAAACATACAGTATTTTTTATCCGTTCGGGTGGGAATCTACATATGTACTTAATGCAACACACTCTCTTGCCTTGTCTCCGGGCGGCTGTGTCCGGGCCCTATCCTGTTAGCGAACCTTGAGACAGGCAGCATCATTGGGGGGCTCACCATTGGCCTTAGGTACCGCACTGGCGCTAGGACTTTAAACTTTGGCGCTAGGCTTAAGATTTGTTGTTCGGCTACTGCAAACAAGCCGCGGTGGTGTAGTGGTTAGCACACCCAGAAACTCAGCACGTAGAAGATAGAGCTGTGAGGGTGACTTGGGTTCAAATCCCAACCATGGCATTATTTTTTTCCTTTTTTACTACTTTCTATCCCTCGTTCATCGGTAAAGACATCATTGCCAGATCTCAATCGCAGTTGCTCGCAATATTGCATTTCGGAAATTCGCTGTTAGTAGGGGACTGTACTGCAGTTCCCACTGAGGCGACAGCTTGCTATCAGTAACGTGCAAGTGCAGGCCTGCGCTAACCCACAGTTTGTTTATACTTCACACCCGTAGGTTATGGAAACCGTCCTCCTCCTGCTTGCCGTAAGTGGCTCCTCAATTAAGGAAGCATAGGGAGTACATACATTACCGCCAGTCCGTATAGGGGTATCAGGCTGATTTTGAGACCCGGGTCTGATTAGAGCGTGATATGAGCTGTAGATGCAGAATCACCCTCAATCTTTCCTGATTGGGCGATAGCTCTGATATCTTGGGCCTATTCACATCTCAATCAGGCTCAATTAGGGGTGGGTCATTCACAGGGAAATCAGATTATCAAAGAACCTCAGCGGAAATGAGGGTTAGGGTTGGGGACATACAGATACACTACCGCCCGTCCGCATATCTGTATGAGACTAAATAAGGGCTCGATAGCATATAAAAGCCTGGTATAACCCTTTTATCAAAATAAGGCCTAATTGAGCCAGATTTGGGGATTATACTGATATCTGGCACATAATTATAGCCAGATAGGCTCAATTAATAGTCTTTGGGAAGCGTGAATATAGAAATAGGGATTAGGAAAATCCGTAAGCTCTTGAGGGTTAGGGTTAGGACTTGGCAGATATCAAATACGCACGCCTTCCGTCTCTACACCTCCTACACCTACACCTCTACACCATCATCTTCACACCGTCGTCCCCACTGCAATTAAGCATCCTATCATCGTCCAGACATGAGCTAGTCGGTGAAGCAGGCAGCCAATGAAGCAGCGAAGTGGCGAATCCAGTGAATCCAGCAAATCTAAACGAGTACGGAATCAAGCACCTTCATCTATGCCCCCACCCCCGCCGCAATTAAACATCCTATCATCGTCCAGACATGGGCTGAATCGGTGAAACAGGCAGCGAATCCAGCGAATCCAGCGAATCCAGCGAATCCAGCGAATCCAGCGAATCCAGCAAATCCAGCGAATCCATCACCCAATCCGGCAAATCTATCGGGACCAGCATTTGGGTTTTTCAGTGAGTAAAATCAATATTATATAGGACTTTTCATGATATCATATGATAAAAATCTCGGAATAAGCCAAAAGTTAGCTTCAACGAGGCATGATAAAAAATATCATATGAAACGCCAAATCGGCAATATACCCTGTCTAACCAAACCGTAAATCAAGCTGATAAGAATGTGTGGACTGGCGGTAAAGTATCGGAATGACACTGCGGAACCTTCTCGTCTCCCTCAAGCTTCCTCCACTAGTACTCTCCCCCCCTTTAACTATTTATTCCCTTTCCAGTCCCCCCTCTCTATTGATGATTAATCTCGTTCTCACTTCCCACATCTATCTCGTTGTTCCCATCTTCATTTGTATGCCTTCGGTGGCACCCCTGCATCCAGAGGCCTGCTTTAGTACCGTCTTCTCCCCAGTGTAGGGCTCTTACATTTGTATGATGGGGGTGCCGTGCCATGGCTTCCTGTGTATTCGCATTTGGTAGGGGTGTATCTGCCGCCCTGCCGCCCTGCTCCTCTGCCATCTTGCGCTAACCCCATTGGCGCTAGCAACAAATTTAAACTTTAGCCAAGAGCTTATAATCCCCTGCTGCGTCCCTACAAACAAGCCGCGGTGGTGTAGTGGTTATCACACCTAGAAACTCAGCACGTAGGAGATAGAGCTGTGAGGGTGACTTGGGTTCAAATCCCAACCATGGCATTATTTTTTTTCATCACTTCACGTTCCTCGTTTATCGATAGACCTCACTGTCAGACCTGAACCACAGTTGCCCGCAATATTGGGTTTGGGAAGCACCGTCCATAGGGGGAAATTCACTACAATTTCCACTAAGGCGACAGTTTGCTACAAGTAGCGTGCAAGTGCAAGCATGCGCTAGCCTACAATTTATTTATCCTTCATACCCGTAGGTTATGGCAACCGCCCTCTTCCCGCTTGCAGGGTGTGGCGTGATCATCCTCCTCAATTAAAAGAACATGGAAGGTACTGTACCGCCCGACCGTATAGGAATATCAGCCTGTTTTGTAGACCTAGAGCTGATACGAGCTTGATATATGCTTTATCTATAGGATATGCCATATTTCGACCTGTTTAGGCAATAATCTTGATATTTGGTAGGCAATTAGGGCCGAATAAAGCTCGATCGGGTTCTTTTTGGAGAATAGCATGCTGGAATAAGATCAAATTATCAAAAACTCTCAGCAGGATAGGGTTAGGGCTGTGGACTTAGAGATATCTACGCCCTCTACACCTTCATCTCCTCTACACCTTCATCCCCTCTGCACCTTCACCACTACACCTTCATCTACGCCGTCCCCCCTAATCATCGTTCTCATTAGGATACGAGCTAATCGGTGAATGAGATACCCGATCCAGCGAATCCAGTGAATTCAGCACCCAATCCAGTGAATTCAGCGAATCCAAACGAGCGTGCCACCGGAATCAAGCATAGCACAGCACCGCACAGCACCGCACCGCACCGTATCGAACAGCACCGTACCGCACCGTACCTAAAAGTACGGAATCACTGTACCTGAGAGCACGGAATCAAGTAGTGAATCAAGCGGGCACCGCAGGCAGGCAGGCAGGCAGGCAGGCAGGCAGGCAGGCAGGCAGGCAGGCGTCTGCAGTGAAGATAGTTAGACAAATGTACATATTAAATTGAGAAATAATTCAGAGTTTCATTTGTGAAATTCGCCTATGCTAGAAGGAGCGTGAGTACTGGCCTACCTGCGCATCCGGGTCTTTCAGTGAATAAAATCTATTTTATATCGGCATTATCATATATCATAATCTTCACTAAACATCAGCTTTAGCGAAACCATAGGCTAATTAAGTCCTGATCTATGATTACTGATGTAAACAAAAAAAAAAAAGTCCTGATCTAAAATATCGGGCATAAAATCATAAAAGCTTGATATCGGACTGAAGTCAGCTTCAAATCAAACTGATATTTTTATACGGTCCGCGGTAAAGTACATATTGGAATGACACTGCGAAACCTTCTCGGCTCCTCCAAGCTTGAAGCTCCACTCCCCCCCCCATCTTTAACTATTCATCCCCTTTCTAGTCCCCCCTTCTCTATTGCCGATTAACCTCGTCCTGACTTCCTATATGTATCTCGTCATTCCCATCTTCTCCATTCGTATGCCACGGTGACACTTCTGGATCTAGTGGCTTGCTTTAATACCGACTTCGCCCCAGTGTAGGGCTCTTACATTTTATGATGGCGATGCCGTGCCATGACTTCCTGTGTATTCGCATTTGGTAGGGGTGTGTCTGCCGCCCTGCTCCTCTGCCGCCCTGCTCCTCTGCCGCCATGCGCTAACCCCATTGGCGCTAGCAACAAATTTAAACTTTAGCCCGGAGCTTATAATCTCCTGCTGCGTCCCTACAAACAAGCCGCGGTGGTGTAGTGGTTATCACACCTAGAAACTCAGCATGTAGGAGATAGAGCTGTGAAGGTGACTTGGGTTCAAATCCCAACCATGGCATTATTTTTTTTTCATCACTTCACATCCCTTGTTTATCGATAAGCATATTATTGCCAGACCTCAACCGCAGTTGCTCGCGATATTGGGTTTGGGAAGTCTACCGTCCGTAGGGGGGATGTACTGTAGTCTCCACTGAGGGGACAGATTGCTACAAGTAGGGTGCAAGTGCAGGCCTGCGCCAACCCACAATTCATCTATCCCATCACCCGTAGCAGAGGGCTTTGGAGCCCTCACCAGCAGCCGATGGTGCCTGGCTCTCAACTGTATTTTCTCAGATCGACCTCAGGACTCATCAACATGATTTTTAATGCGTGGAGCCCAGACCTGTATCGTTTTATGAGCCGTGGGTTGCAGGGGAGGGATGTAGTCAAAGGGTCAAAGCCAAGCTACGAGCCATGGGATACTTCATACCCGTAGGTTATGGAAACCGTCCTCTTCCTGCTTGCAGGAAGTGGCGTGGTCATCCTCCTCAATTGAAAAAACATATCGGCATGACACTGTAAAACCCCCCTTGTCTCCCCCAAGCTTTCCCCACTCCTCTCCTCTAGCTATTCATTCCCTTTCTAGTCCCCATCCCTAATGTTGATCAACCTGGTCCCCACCTCCTACATGTATCTCATCCTTCCCGTATACCTCCACCACTCATACACTACCGCCCGTCCGCATATCCATATGAGGATTACACCATGCTTACATACGTCCGAATCAACGATTACTTGGTACTAACTCTGGTATTTCTTATAACGTCCCTAAAACGCTATGGTTTTGGTCAGAGTTATATATATTCAGCCTTAGTATATGTGATAATGCCTATATAGGGGTTATTTTATTCGGTGAGGGATCTGGATGCACAGGTAGGCCAGTATTCACGCCTCTTCTGGCATAGGTAAATTACACAAATTAAACTCTTGATTATTTCTCTATTCAATATGTACATTTACTCTCTACTAGCAACCTTTCCTACCGGCTTACCTACCGGCTTACCTGCCTACCTGCCTGCCTACCTGCCTGCCTACCTGCCTGCAATACCTGCTTGGCTGGGTGCTGCTTGACTGGGTACTGGATTCGCTGGATTAGGTGCTGAATTCGCCGGATTGGGTACTGGGTTCGCTGGATTGGGTGACGGATTCACTGGATTCACTGCCTATTTCACCGATTAGCTCATGTCTGGACGATAACGATGATTTAGCAGGGCCGTGACGGCGGTAAGAAGGAGACTATTACTACGGTATCCATGAAGTGGGGGGGGGGGGAGTGCAGATGACGTGATGAAGCTGTGGGGATGAAGCTGTGGAGATGAAGAAGCCGCTGAGATCAACGTGGAGGTGAAGGTGAAGGTGTGGAGGTGGAGGTGTAGGGGCGGAAGGCGTGCGGTTTGATATCTGCTAAGTCCTAACCCTAACCCTCAAAAGCTTACGGATTTCCCTAATCCCTATTTCTATATTCACGCTTCTCTCCCGAAGGCTATTAATTGAGCCCCACACGTCCCTAATTATGTGCCAAATATCAGTATAATCTCCAAATCTGGCTCAATTAGGCCCTATTTTGATAAAATGGTTATACCAGGCTTTTATATGCTATCGAGCTATTATTTAGTCTCATACAGATGTGCGGACGGGCGGTAAAGTATGTCTCCGGTGAGACCTCTGGATTCAGAGGGCTGCCTCGATACCGTCCCCGCCCCAACTCAGTGCCCCCATATCTGTATGCCGGGGGTACCGTGCCGTGGCTTCTTTTGTGTTCGCATTCGGCGGGGTGTGTCTGGTACCCGTAGGTTACGGCAACCGCCCACTTCCCGCTTGCAGGATGTGGCGTGATCATCCTCCTCAATTGAAAAAGCATATTGGAATGACACTGCGAGACCTTCTCGGCTCCCTCAGGCTTCCTCCACTACCCCCCCCCCTCTTTAACTATTCATTCCCTTTCTAGTCCCCTCATCTCTATTGCTGATGAATCTCGTCCTCACTTCCTACATGTATCTCGTCGTTCTCATCTTCTCCATTCGTATGTCTTCGGTGACACTTCTGGATGTAGAGGCTTGCTTTAATACCGTCTTCGTCCTGTGTGTTCGCATTCGGCTGAGGTGTGTCTGCGGCCCTGCTCCTCTGCCACCTTGCGCTAACCCCATTGGCGCTAGCAACAAATTTAAACTTTAGCCAAGAGCTTATAATCTCCTGCTGCGACCCTACACACAAGCCGCGGTGGTGTAGTGGTTATCACACCTAGAAACTCAGCACGTAGGAGATAGAGCTGTGAGGGTGACTTGGGTTCAAATCCCAACCATGGCATTATTTTTTTTTCATCACTTCACATTCCTCGTTTATCGATAGACCTCACTGTCAGACCTGGACCACAGTTGCCCGCAATATTGGGTTTGGGAGGTCCACCGTCCGTAGGGGGGATGTACTGTAGTCTCCGCTGAGGTGATAGCCTGCTATCAGTAACGTGCGGGTGCAAGCCTGCGCCAACCTACAATTTATATATATTCTTCCCGCCTGCCGGAAGTGGCGTGTTCCCCTCGTCAATGAGAGAGATTATAGGAGGTATTAGAATGGCACTGCGAGACCTTCTCCCTGAAGCTTCCCCCGTTCCTCTCCCCCTTAACGATTCACCCCCTTACTAGTCCCCCGATCCATATTTCTGTTCAACCAGGTCCCCATCCCTATCTCGTGGCCCTTCTCTCCTCCGCTCATATGCCTTCGTTGGGCCTTCTAGATTTCGAGGGCTGCCTCGATACCGTTTTGTCCCAGAGGAGGGGATACCGCCCTGGCCTCTCCTCTGCTTGCATTCGATGGGGATGTGTTTGACGTCTCAATTTCTGTCATCTTGCGCCAACCCCATTCTATGGGCCAATATGCACGGCAGGTGCTGCACTAGCGCTAGCAACAAATTTAAACTTTAGCCAAGAGCTTATAATCTCCTGCTGCGTCCCTACCAACAAGCCACGGTGGTGTAGCGGTTATCACACCTAGAAACTCAGCACGTAGAAGATAGAGCTGTGAGGGTGACTTGGGTTCGAATCCCAACCGAGGCATTATTTTTTTGTGCTTTTGGGGTTTTGGTGGCCGCTTGGTGGAGCTAGCATCGACTGCCACTGGTTCTATTGACCCGCTCGTTGTGGTCTTGGAAGACTGGCTGTGCTCCTTTAGCTATCGGGTAGGATGACATCAGGCTGGTGAGATGGTAGATTTGTGGGTTGCGCCCAATGCTGGGATTGGGCGGGTACGCAAGCTCGGGGGTCATCAGGTCTTGTATTGGAGTCATTCTGGCTACCTTAAATACTGCCGCCGATCCCTCAACCTAAACAAACGTAGCGAAAAAATGGGATATCCCCGTCCGCTGCCGCCGGTTATGCTTGGGTGGGCTAGCTTTCACGTATGCCTCGCAGAGCATCAAAGGATACTCCCCAGGTTTAGCCACTACCCCTCAGGTGTTAGTAGGGCACTAGTGATCTAAACAAAACTGAGTTAGGCGTTTTCAATATTCACATCTACTCCGGGAGGAGGGGGGAGATGGTTGCCATGACCTAAGGGCTGCATGCATGGATGACCCATCAACCTATAAACAGATGAGACGGATTTAATATAGTGGTGTCGAGTGACGAATGATCTTGCCGGAAAGGGGCAGCGCGTAAGGGCCCTAAAGATCTAGATTATAGAGGGCTAAGACGCCTAAATTTGTCCTTTGTCGGTATGACTTCTCATTAACGAATATCGCCCGTCAATTGGGACACTACATCTGGGTGGGAGAATGTCACCCGATTAGCACCCCCGAACGATGTTTGATACGTTGATTTCTACTTACCATTACTAACATGTAACTGAGTAGCCCAATACATGGAGGCAGAGGCAGCCAGTAGAGCGGGGAATGGTCCCAAGAATCAGTATTTTAAAATAGCCCCCCCCCCGGTCCTGTATCGAAAGGGGGTATGGCGGTGTGAAACGTAACTAACTGCGCCTCAATCGCTTCTGGTCCCCGAGATATCTCATGTATACGTCCAGTCTGAGGGTAAATCTCATCCGGGCAGGCCTTGTTCCCTAGAGGCTGTAGCCCTGAGGTTTATCCCTTCGCCTGTCAGTTAATTGCCACCAGGTTTGAGACAGCTGATCTCGCCAGATGTAGACCTTTTTTTTTGTCAGTGGGTCAGGCGTAAGCCATATCTGAATTGATTTCTTGGCGATATCTGGCAGCTTTAACAGACGAAGGGGATAGGCAAGCATGGCTTACTGATGGGGGAATCTCTAGGGGATAGCTCTAGATGATTAGGTCGTTTAGTAAAGTTACCTATTTCCCCTGATGTAGACACTGGCAAATGAATATTGGAGTTTAGGCTAATGAGATAATCTTTCCAGCTACACCGAAGGTATATTTCCTCCGCTCGTCCCCCCCCCCCCGGGGATTATCGTCCTTATCGACTCTATTGATCATACTTACCTACCAGAGTCATCAAGGAAATGGTAGGCGGTCAGGTGATGGTGCTGGTTGATAAGCTAGCACTCCGAGCGGCAGCAGCTATAGCAGTGGTCGTACAGAAGCAATTGCGCGTGGAAGTGGCGGCCGCACTGCCAACAGTAGTGATGGTAGTAGGTACGAGATGAACAAGATTGAAAAGTAGTGATATAGCGTAGCTGTAGTAAATATTATGATCTCATGACCAAAATGGTGAAATGAGAGGTGGATATTTGTTGGTAGGTAGGCAGTGGTCGTAAGCAGTGCTAATGTTGGCGACGTTTGAAAGACCTGTCCTTTAGTTACATACACACTATATGACTTCATAGTTTCTATACCGTATACCAACGACCGCTACAGACCCATCCAGTACTGACCGCTTGATGAGAATGGACTGGTGTAATGAGGGGTCCTAGTAAAGCCAACTATAGTTAAACCATAATAAATTATCAGTTTCGGGTTAGGGTTAGGTTAGCAAATGTTTAAAGGTCCTTATGGTGTCCCCTTAGTCATTCCCCCTGTTGTGAAAAACCGGAGGTAACTAGCGAGGGGCAGCTCCCCCCGAGGGAAGAACCTCGTCCTAGGAAACCCTGTCATATTACAATGCTCATTTGCAAGATGCCCACTTTTAAAGTTCCGTTCTCTCAGGTATAGGCCTATTGCGGCGCGGTATAGTCCCATATATCCCTGACGCGGCGGTGCCAAATATTTTCCATTACTATGGCTCTTTGCCGAATGATTTTGCTAATGCGAACGCGGGAAAGCGCGCTCCAGTAGCTTGTGGGACGTTGGAAAATGATAGATCAAACAAATGTTGACAAACGGGGTTCCACTTACTGAAAAAACGATTATATGCCGTGTTTCGATTAGTGGGGTTAGACACTTTGCAAGGCTAGATTTTTTGAGTCTTTAGGTTATTTAAACTACGTGCATACTGTATCGATTAGCTGGGAAAGTATTATCCGGGTGTTAGATTTCACTTCCCCTCGGGAGATCTAGCAAGCAATATATGTATTCCTCGTGTCTCCGCTAGCAGGCTTTAGCCCTTCCTGGTTTTTGTCGTCCTCATAGATAGGGTTGTATCTCCTACCAATAGCGGGCGGTCTTGGTGGTTGAAGAGTGTAGGTAATGGATGTTACAGAAGAATCTTAAAATAGTATGCGCTCGCGAGTAAGCAATAGTATGAGGGATTATAACGTTATTAATTTACTCACATGAGTCACGCCATGATGAGTCATTGTATGGGTATATTTACGCTCATTATATTTCTCTTGTACTACCTTACTTATTATATAATATGGGAGGCCTTCTCCCCGATAGCTATCAACGACAAGCCCCCCTACCCCCCCTACACCCCTAAAGAACACACCTCGCCAAAAGCAACATCCCCTAACCCGCGGCAGCCGAACCAAGCCGGGATCTAGGTTCTCCAAGACGATATCCATAGGTGAGTTCCGAAAGCATTGTCGTGACGCTTGATGAGTGGCTGGGAAGTGTCTCTCCTAATTCTTGGTTGTGGTATTTCTTTGATCTGACATTTCTCTGATTTGGCGGGGTCTTCTAGCACTTGAAGTAAGTATCATGGGCTTGAGAATCAGGAATCATGGTCGAAAACTCTCCCGGAGCACTTCGGCGCTGCCGACAAACTACTGAATCCATTGAGATACTTGTCGTTACTAAGGATTTCTTCAATCAAATCCCGCAGCTAGGTTGATTTTCCGGCGAGGCCAACGAGATTTTTGACGCCCCAAGAACAACACCGACGTAGCCAACACCACAAGGATAAAAAAGCACACACCCCAAAACGGGCCGCAAGAATGCAATTATCCCCTGAATCAAAGTAGACAATATAAAATGTGAGCACTTACGCGTTGTAAACGATGTCCTCGCCCTCCGAGGCAGACCCCTACATCGCCAACGGTTTCCGGAACCTGAAGGGCCTGCCAGCGCCCTCAGATATGCCCCCGCTGGTACCCTAGGCTGGAGAGGAGTTCCCCATTTCCACCTTTGCAAAACAGGCGGTAGTGCCCCCATGTCCCAATTCGCACCAAACACCAAACAGTACTTACCCCCATGTCGGCAATGGACTTCCCGCACTCTCAAGGGCAACCCAATGTCAGCGGGATTCCTCTAGCAATGAGAACTGTATAAACTGTGTTCCTCTATAGCGAAAGACACCTCCGAAGAAGGAGGTACCGCAAACTATCCCCCCCCCCCACGTTGCCGGCGATGGCCCCAAGGAAGGCGAAGCATCCAGGGGTGCTTAGAGGTTTTTGGGGGTGTACTAGGATAAAGTAAATCACGACTTGAGCCCACTAAGGAAATGTTTTGAAACAGTACCTTCACCTGGCCAATGATGTCATCCGCGAGGACGAACAATCTGCACATTGCCAATGGCGGTTTTGGCTGAGGCGAGACTGCCAATATTGCCGCGGTCTAGCCGACAGTGTTGATGGCCTTAGCTCTCTAAACGGTAACCCGATATTACCGGCTATTTCTCTAAGTCATGGGTGGGTTGGGATGTTGGGGATATTGTTCCATACCTGCGAAGGGATATTCCGGTGTTGCCAACCATATCCTCATCACCTCTGCAGGTCACAACCTCCAAGGGTACTATGACGCCACTAGCACTAACCTTACCCCGCCCACAGTGCGATCGCCATAGTTGAGAGCTCAACCACCCAAGAGCACTAATGCACGACTAAGTCGTTGGTTTCAATTCCGTATGCACGGCCCACATGCACAGCCAGCCATGTCAGCACTTTATCGGCGTCCTGAATGTTCCAAGCAGAGTAGCGATAGGGGCGGGTGGGGGGTGAAGGTACGTATACTCGCGGATCTAAATGGATAGTGGCTTCGTGGGACTGCAGTCTTCAGCGGCACAAGCTGTTCTTTCCGTAAGGCGATATCATTTTTTATCGGAGCATCCCGAGTACTCGCATACAAACACGCACCTGCGCAACCAGCAAAACACACACACAATCCCAAGAGCTTTCCCATCTCCCCTGAAATTATGCATCTTCTATCCAGACACCTGTAGCACCCTACAGGCCACCTTTAGGCAGTATTTACAAAGATCAAGTCTCGAAGGTAAAATATGTCTAAAAGGGCCATTTTACTACACCTTTACGGCCACTATCTCAATTAGGCTGGGGATTTGAAGCATGAATCTCGATTATCAAAATTATACTATATCTACTTGGTTGCTGGCATTTTTTTATGATTATGGGACCTTTTGTGAGTTGTTGAAAACCTCGATTTCTGGTCTGGTTTGCAGGTTGGCAAATACATAGTTGACAAGCGAGTACCATAATCGGCCAAGAGCACAATATACACCTAGGTATGTCCACGAATGTGGATCATATGGGAGCAGGTAGGTTGGGGACAGCGACAAACAGGGTATGTACGATGCCTGATCAGATCGCACGTCTCCTTTGAGGCTTACCCACAAAATCTAGGTCAAAGTCTTTACGTAAGTATATCTACATAAAGGTGATTCCAGGATTCTTATCGCGATTTAGTGATAGAAGCCAACTATGCTCCCCTCACGATTTTATTAACATCTTGGTGCCAGGGTCTGGTCCCATTGCTATGCGGAGGCGAAACAACCGATACAGCTTCACCGTACGCATGACCCCCTCCGGCGCTTGGCACGCCCGGCCAAAAAACTCACGAAATTCGTCCGATAGGGCAATACTACTCCCAACCGCGCCGAACTCGTTCAGCGCTGCAGAATCTATCTTTGCCTTGGCTTGGCGCAGCCCCCAGTCCGATACATGGCGTATGTGATGGGTGCGATTTGAAATATGACAGAAGGACGCGTGCATGTCAGCCCCACTCTCTAGTAGTAGCCGAGTGGCCCGCATTTGTCCTTTACGTAAGGCTGTGAATAGTCGCACCTCACTTGCACCCTCAAAATTCCGGATCCCTTGCTGTCACGTACGGAATTCTCTGAGATTTTGATTTTTTTACTGAAAAATCAATTTGCTATCGAGTATTTCTCATGAGTATATGTTATCCCATATTGAAATTGTCTGGTTCCCGGCATCCTGCATAGCGAGGTGCGACTGTAGTACTCGTTTTTCGCTGACGTTTATGAACTGGGCCATTATTGCATACACCCAAAATCATGAGCTTGGCGTATTTTTGTACGGCATGCAATATCAGTCGCGTCCATAAATGTCAGCGAAATACGAGTAAAGTCTCTCCCCCGTAGGTACGGGGGGCTAGGATCGGGGTTGATGCCACGCGAGGGTAGGACCGTGCAGAGTATTCATTTGGTTAAGCCCGGACGCATCCACTACTGCAAGAGCTCGAGAAATTGGCTATCTCCGGCCAGGGATTACCTACCTTCTTTACAATTGGTTGAAGGATAGATCAGGTCTGCTTATCTGATAGATGGTCAGTCCGAATGACAACGAGACACTTAAACCCTTTCTACTAATTCCATGACGTTTCCGATCACGACCAATATTGCATACACACAAAAAGGTGCCAAGTCCCCCCATTTGTATGGTATGCAATATTGGTTTTGTTCGGAAACGTCATGTAAGGACGAGTATTAACCGTGAAAAAGCGCACAGAATCGAAAAAGTGTCACAAACTATCACGCATGCTGGAAACTTAGACTTATTAAACCACGTTGCTATAAAGAGCTTAAGTGTCTCGGGTTGTAATCTAGACCGTCTATCAGATAGCAATCTGATCTCATATGCGGTATTAACTTGCCGGAGAGATCCGGCGTTATGGCATCTATGGCGAAAGCGCGCTCGATCAGCTCAGCACGATCGTGCCCCAAGGGACAACGAGGGTAACTCAGCCGCAAAGCGCCGAGCAAGCTGTTTGGCCAAGAACGTGTGGAGGGTATGGCAGGCTCTGGAGGATGGAGGGGTCGCGGAGCGTGTAGCTAATGGTACAGCCGCAACCCGACCGCCAAGACCCTGAAATTTCGTATAGTATAGCAAAACCCGGGATAGCAAATTGATTTTGCACTAGAAAGAGGATCCGGCATATTGAGACATAGAATATGTATTATGTCATAATGACTAGAGTTTATCAGATATATCTGTGCGATCGTTTTGACTCGGATTATTAACTGGATAACTTCCCATAAAATTTAAATTCCAAAATTTATAGCTAAACAAAAAAGGAGAAAAAACAGATGACTTCCCGTCGGAAATTTAAAACCAAGAAATCATATTACCGCATTAATTGAAAATTCGTTGCGCTGCAGCAGGGGTATGAGCCAACTAGAGGCAGGATCTGGACGCCAATATGCAAGATCTGGTCGAGAAGACCCCTGCTGCAGCGCAACGAAATTTCTCTGAACCAACCCCTCCCCCGCTCTCTAAATTCCCCCGGGAAGTCATCCATTGGTTTATTATTGAGAATCCTCATAGCAGGGAACCCTCTCGCTTGACATCGGAATATTTAGATAAGGCACACAGTGATGTAACAAGAGGTTATTGGTCACATATTCTCACATCGGGATATTACTCGAATGGAGAGTGCCAGTCACCAGCTGCGCCCGCCACCGGAGTTGGGTTTATTCCGTTGCTCTTAATGGTTGATAATAACCATAGAGCCAATCAGAAACAGCTGTTAGCTGCCTGCTTAAGCTAGGAAAATGTGAATCCCTGGGACTTGGTGCATATGGAGGTATTTTCTCTACCAATCCGTAGGAAGGAAAGCTCTTGGTGGCACGGGGAACGGTGTGGCCATGTGCCGCTAGAATTTTCCCAGTAGGCTATCTTCAGCGTCTGGAGGTGTGTATATATACATAGGCTGGGTATCTTTTCTGTGGGTGCGTCTCCCAGCGCTACACACCCCAACAGCAACCGAACAGGCCGCAGACGAGACTCTAACCCTTCACATTTTACCACCATGAACTCGACTGGCCATATCGTTTCAACATCGGATGGAGAGAGATACTGCCGCCGGGCAACGTGGGTCGATGTTATTCAGTTCTTTGCCCTCAACTATGGGCTTCATGCTTTCACAGTAGTGTCCCGACCAGGGGGTGGCGGTCTTTACGCATTTGTCGATGGCCTAGCAGCAATTATATTGCCATTCTCTGGCATGTTTCGTGCGGTTGACAAGATATGCAGGTCTCTCATCTCGAGGAAAGATGCTCTGCAGGTGGCTAATTGGGCCAGAGCATTATGCATGCTTGTACCTGCATCTAGTAATTATGGGTGGGCCCCCAGGCTGTCTCCTTACATTTACCCGATGCACCAAAGCCCAACCGTGTAGATACATGGCAAGGCCCTTAGGACGTCGTTTATAGAGCCCCATCTCAAACCTGGACCCTATTGTCAGGGTTAATAAGATATTCATCATGATTTCAGCTAAGCTAATACACCATTCTAGAATGATATATTCACCTATGCTTACAAATATCCATGGACAACATCCTATTAGGATTCCCTCGATCCTTGAATATATCAAATCACCCCTCACCTACTCACGCCTACCTAGTGATGAGGCAAGTGAAGCCTACAAGTTAGTTGAAGTCCCGGGTGGCTTTGTTGTAAGGCCGTTACCTACCTCATCAGATAGCGCCGGACAGCAGCCCCAACTAGCTGGGAATATTAGCTTTCTGAAGACATCGGCTGCGATTGTCCAGATAATCTATAGCTCATACGAGCTATATCATGCAAACAAACATCAACTCAATCGACTTGGCTACGCCGCATACTCTATCACTACAATTCCCTATATTTTGATGTCCTTTATCAATCTTTTAGCATCACTTTCCGAGCCTTCTTACCCCTGTCTATTCCTAGTTTACAGTTGTCCTGGCGGTGTTCCGTTTAGTGGTACTGGGCAAATATGCTCATGTGGAAGGAGGCGGGATGAGAAGAGAGACGAAAGTGAGCTAGCACGCTGTAGGTTCACTTGGACATGATTGGTCATAGTGAGAGACTAACCTTGTGGATCCAAGGTAACCGTATGATCGGTGGGGCTGTGGGTTGCGCCTATGAGATGGAGGATTGGGTGTACACAAGCTCTCCTGAAGTTTTGAAGTTCCGAAAGGAGTTGGAAGAGCTGCCGGACACAGTTAGTAAATCTTTCCGCCCTGCCGTTGCCCTGGTGGTTCCTGCTAACCTAGAGAAGTCCATCGACAAGAGGTGGCCTGCTTTTTTGTTCTGGGGCCTTACTTCCAGCCTAATAGTCTTACCATACATCATTATTGCGATTCTCACGCGATACCACACTGGTGAGAGTACAACGTCTGAGCGAGCCTGGATAATGTGCTCTTTGGTATTCGGACAGGTCTTATGGATTTTTGTGGTACTTTCTCCCTTTAATGGGATCGCTTGGTCAATTGGCAATAGCATACCTGCCTGGGCAGCCCAGCGGGGGGGCTTGGGGACAAAGATAAGGTATTGGCTTCAATCCCCTGTTAATTCTCTGCTTGGTCTCTTCCTCTTCACCATCATTACGTCTCCCCCGACCATCGGAATGTTGGTTACCGTTGCTCGGATGATCTTGCAAGACGAGGTCTGCGTAAAGGTATCAGCGCCGCTTAGCTGAAAGGCATGAATCCCAATAAGGGTGTCGTTTGCTCGGTTGAGGGAGCATTTGCTGGGTGGGACTATGGCGATTCGGTTAGAGTATTGGGTGAGGTATATGGAGGATTTTGAACTATCAATTTGCTGTGGGTGAGGTGTTTTGTTCATTCCTCGATTTGCTCGGATTATGTTTCTTTTTGTTCATTCAATTTCTATCTATCTCTACATTTGTTTTGGTGGGGGAGGGGGGGGGGTTGGGGGCAATCCTCCGCCAACTAGGTGGTAGGTCTGAAAATAGTGGATGCTAGGTGATTTCAGGTATTTAGTTAGTCTTCATATCTATGTTACTCTTCTCTCATACCTCGACCGCGTTAAGTAAACTTCCTATACAAAACGATCACAAAATGTAGATGCCAGCCACCTAGTAGACTTCTGCGTAGTATCATCGAACGACAAGCTCTCTTTAGTTACCTAGCGCTATATACATATAGTAACCGATCAATACTTACAAACCAGTCAAGTCCAAAAATTGAATACATAAATATTCAGCTGAATAGTAATGGATACAAATCTATAAACTAATCGTCCGTCCTAAGTTGGGGGAGTAATCCACTCAATGCTAGAAGCCGCAGCTGGTGGTTGGAGAAGTGTGTAGGTAATCATTAAATACCCAACCCGTTCAACACCACTAGGGCTGGTTTGGTTGGGCTATCGGATTTATGGATTAATTGGCTAATGCGTCTTGCTTCATTTCCCGGATACGGCACTACCGACATCTACTGCTTCCAGAGCCAAAACATCTTGGAATATGACAGAACTAGCAGCTCAGGGACATAAAACCTATGCCAGGGACCTCACGCCTCTGGATCTCCTGTTGCGACCCCGGGACCACCGTCCTCTGTCTCCAACCCTCGGCAAATGTCTTCCTCTTGTTGATGCAAGTATCCGGCGTCTCTGGCGCGGAGTAATTCACATTTAGAGAGTGGATAGGATATGTCTATCTTAGGAGCTGCATTTTTCCAGTTTAACGGATCGCTTCACGTGGTGATTTCTCCGACAAGAGGAGTTTGTGCAGTTGTTGACACAAGGTGCGGGGGCTAGCCTAACGGATTGTGAGTGTTTTTAGAGCTCGGATGGGTATCATGCGATCAAAGATATCTGATTGATAATGAGATTGGTTGATGGGGCTGGATAACAATCGCTCCAGTGGAGCGGGAACGTGTCTATTTGTGACTCGTCATGGATATCTAAGGACAGAGTCGAAAGAAGCTAGGAAAGAGTTGGTGCTACTTTGTCGCTCACATCATCTCCTTGGGGGGGGGTTTAGGTTGAGCTTTCCGGTTTGTGGACTAGTCTACGAAAGATGTTATTAGTATACACTATGATTATTTTGCTGTCGTGCTTGGGGATATTGGGAAAGCGGTATATCAGGCACCTCTGCCGTATATCCTTCTTTTCGGTTGAAATGTTGGTAGTTGTTAATTTTGGGACTCCGAGGTTCTGATGGAGCCTAGGCCGCCAGCCACCGACGAGTCAGCCAGGTGAAGCCTGAGAGGGTGTTCCCGGCACTGATCTAGCCCAATAGCTGTCTTCTCTATCATCTATAACGGTGATTTGGGCTTCGATGATCCATACCCATTCCTTGCGCGCGGGGAGTCATGGGATGTCACTCGGTTCCGCCGCCCTTGGCATATAGCTTTTTTTTTATTAGATTGGTTGATGGGGGCAGCAGAAAGGTTATGGTAGAACCTCTCCGGAGGCTGGGTAAGATCCTCCTCGTTTGGAAAAAATAGAATAAAATATAGCAAAGGAAATAAGTAAACAGACCACGCAATGGGTGAACCTGAGTTTGATTTAGGCCTCACCCAACCTAACCCACGTCATGAGCGTCCTTACCCGTACCCGGCCCAACTCACCCTGTCATACCCGGGCTACTCACCATGGGTACACTGGTACAGAAAACCTCCCTGGCGATGGATAGAGAAAATCTAATATTTAGTGGGTTAGGGTTATGGAACATTTCTTTGGCAAAAACCGTGCATTTTATATGTGATCTTGACTCACTACTCAGCCCGTGGGTTACTTAGGTAAACATTTCTCACACCTAACCTAACCCACCCATTATTTGAGGCTCATGAATAGCCCATCACCTGTTGCGGGGCCAGGCTAAACCAATCTGTCTCTAGGCCCTCCATGTACTTCACACGACGTTGTGCTCCCGGTATTGATTTAGAAACTTAAGCAGATAGATTCTCAGATGTCCCTTTCCAACTAATCTCCCTGGCCGTACTACACCTCTTGTTCTTCGCCCTAGAGGCTTACCCGTGTACAGCGGTGGGGAATAAGTCATTGGAAGGAACGCCACCAGAATGCGTGTTTGCAAAAGGAATTGTGGTTAGGTCATCCTATGACCTATTACCCACCGCTGTACAATCTACCATCTGTGGAAATATCTTTACACCAGTGTCATTGGCCTTTTCTTTTCTCAAGTCAATTGATTGGCACAGAGGTTCGCCACTACCTTTCCTGGTAAGATTTCATTTCCCATTTCTCCTTTACAGGCTATAAGTACACCTTATATTTAACTCTCCTACACTAGGCTTATCCGATACCATACTTACATCGCACTTCTGCTCTGCAACCCCAATGCCGCGTTTCCGGCCCTGATGTTCCTCGGGCTTTGCTGGCCCTTTATTTGGAATTCCACCATAGCCTACTGACCGTGAGGTAGTAATACTCTACTATTATGCTAGCCTTTGTATTACCTTCTTAGGGTAAGTCGGAGATTTCATTATTATCTCGGCATCTCACCCGGAGAGAAGCCATGCACTTGCGGAATCATGGTGAATCGCGTCCGTTAAATTTCATCCTGCTTTCGCGGAACCTGTTCCAGTGGTGTTTCATCTAATATCCGTGAACATATCCCATCATACTCCGAAGTAGTAGTGGTGTCGCATGGGAAAACATCTGTGATTATTTCAAAGTGGGTTAGAGATCTCGGCCATGTGAGTTGGGGGGTGGGGGTTGCAGCACTGCGGAGGCAAACAATGGCTAGTTTAGTGGCGCAGGAGTATCTGGAGTGAAGCAATGTGAGGAGCTGGGTTTGGATTATTGAGGGGAGGGACGACCCACGGTAACATGATATCCCATCAGAGAGTAGTGCGGCGTACGGAGTGGCATTGGCCACCACATGAGTGCGAGCGGTGCATGGTGAGTCGTCGGCGGACGAGCAGGCACGTCGCCACTACCCCCCCCCCCGGTCTTCCCCGCGTATTTGCATCCTTTCACAAGGCTCCCGGCTATTACAATGGTTAGTGCATGAGGAGGGGATTGCGGACTCGAGAAGAACCTGGGAGGCCGTGCTGGGGCCTTGGGGTGAAGGAAACACTGATCTAGCCGAGGGCTGGGCGGTGCGCCGCTACGCGCCGATTTGCTCGGGTGTAGGCGGTGGGGGCTTTGTAGTAGTAGTGGTGGTGTGAAGATGAGGATACTGGCGGAAGTGGTGTGAAATGGGGATATTGGCGGGAGTGGTGCGTGTGGAGATGTGGTTTAGGGAACGAGCCGAGATTGTGGTGATGGAGAGGGGGGGGGGGTGGGGATGCGGTTGGCGGGGCTAGATATGTTGTTGTGTCGTAGTGGGGGCCTGGTGTGTGCACGCAGTGATGGAGTCAGTATCGCCGTTGATGCGTCCATAATATTTGGCCATACCCTGACTTTACCGTCCCATTCAGGGCCCAGCCGCTCCATTGAGCCACGTTTATCCATCCGTCTCAATAAAATTCAACCTCCATCACTCCAGGAAGGAATTCGATGTGGCTTTACCAGCGGATATTAGTTATCCCCCATACATATATAACTCCGCTATTACGGGGTCAGGAATCGGTAAAGGAAGCGATACTCCGAGGTGTAGCAGAAGTTAGTCGAGCGATGAAGTCCTGAAGTATATGCATACCACCCTCTAGATCCTCCCCAACTGAGCTCTAGGTCTCCATCCTGAACTGCTCATGAATTGATGCGCACCGATCACAGGTATACGTTTCCTGTCATGCGGGCTCTTGCAGTCGCGTTCACTAGGATATTGTGTATATAAAACACCCAGAACAATAATCCCTCGGGTTGCTTCTTTTGCGCCAAAAGTCCGGTCCATGAAAGAAGCGAGTGATGCATCATGACTCACCCCAGTTATTGTTTATTTATTTATGCTTCATACATGCACGCAGCGCTTAGGCTATGGCTACTGGAGTAAATGTGGCTCACCTTAGTTACTTATTTCTGCACGCAGTCCAAATGTTTTGGCGAAAACTCACCTCCCCGTACGGCGGGAAGCGTAAACCCCCCTCCCCTACTAGCAAAGTTCCAAACGCTCGGACTAGGTGAAAAGAAAAGCAAAGTAAGGTAAAAGCAAATCTAAAAAACCAAACGCATCTCCGCATGTCCCCGTCCCCCTTGTTTCCGTATACAGTGGGGCACCTTTGTTCAATCAGGTGGGTATTGGAGGCACTGCGATACAGGCAGAAAGTTAGGCACCTTTTCCATCGGTTTTGGGACTATAAGTGGCCCATTGAATCTCCGCGTCACTCCGGGATCCGTTATCGGCCCTGTGCACATGTCACAGTACTTCTGCACCACCCGCTGGGGAGTGGGACTCGCAGTGTTTCCAACAGCTGTAACCGGGTGGTATTTTCAGCTAAACTAAATTAAACGGAATAAAAATATCCCGCAACTGAACCGACCGAAAAAGAACCAGTTCATGCTGCAGAACCATTCCAAGGTTTCGGCACTGGTCTAACAGGGACTGTACACCAAAGGACGTGGTTAGGGTTAGGGTCTCCTCTAATGAGTAGTTCTAGCTGTATACAAAACCGGCCTTGTCCCAGCCCAAAGCTGAACTGAACCAAATAGAGAGAAGACAAAACTGAACTGAACTATTTCGTTAAACGGTTCTAGTAAACCGGTTTGAACTGATTAACTGGAGAACCGTTGGAAGCACTGAGTGGGAGTGATAAGGGTTAGGTAAAGTAGTGTATGGACCGGCGCCCCTAATACCTGGTCAGGTTGTAATACGAGATTTATTTCAAAGTGTGGAAAGCTTGGTTAACCACCTAGTCACCCACGAGTAATACAGGACAGATGTTAATATTTTGCTCTTACGGGAGTCCACATTTCCGTCCTTCAGTTGGCCGCGGTGTGTCGTGGTTACTTGATGGGCAGTGACCTACCGTGGCTGTTGGGTGTGGGGGGTAGGGGGGAGGGGCCGATAGCCCGGAATCATTGGTCTGGCTGTGCTGGTGCATGTGGTTTGTGGGTGGCCGTGGTGCGGCGGAAGTAGCGGTGTCGCCGGGGTAGATGCAGCCGCCCTAGGATTGGAAAATGGGTGGCGAGATGGTATAACCGTCCGCACAGCCATACCCACATCCCAGAGGGTTGAATCACGTAACCCAGAATTCCAAATCTTGGATCCTAGTAGTATCAATACAGAATTAACCCCTCCGCCATTGACTCCCTTCAACTAGGGGCCGCGGAGTAAGGTAGTGAACTGCTGAGTTGACGTCGCATTGCCATACAAGACAGTTCTACAGGACTGAGACCAGGGGGGGCTCCGTGGAGCGGGTATTTCCGCGGCAGAAGACGGGGGGTGAGAGGGGGGGAGGGATTGTAGGGGCATGTTGCGACGTAGTTGGGTAATGGGCGGGGTAGGGGGATACCTTCGGCTTCTAGCGGCACAATAAGCGGGATGTGCTAGCTCGGTCGCTATGCGAGGGGACGGGGGGATTGAGTGAGGGGCGAAAACAGGTAGCCAGAACACCTAGCCAGACCCTCTCGCCTAGCAGGATACTCAACACCTTCAGATGAGTTGGAAGCAGGAACGTGTACTGTAGATGATGGAGGAAAGGTGTGCTGACGGAGCCAGACAGCCTATTTAAGGGGCCCTTGATCCTCCAGCTGCTTGTTCTATCCATCATTTTCATTTACACCAAACCCACCTCATTCTTCACCAGCCCTATCACCAGATTTCATCCGCCTCCTTTGATAACAATGCATGATCTATCACAAGCACACACCCTCGTACAACTACACCGTGGATTACCCGCACCGCATTTCCTGTAGGGCAGCTGTACTGGAGGGTAGCTCAGTCCTTGCCATTCTACACCCGGTTGCTTCACCCCCCCCCCCACCCGGGTGCGGTGAGGTTACTCAACTGAGCTGTCGACGGCCAGGGGTGGTCCCTTGACAATGTCCCACAACCCCACGACCATCCTCATATGTCACCACTTATAGTAAGTTTGATCTTCCATACACCTCCGGGCAGGTTAGAGTGGTAGTTGGCTAAGACACGTCTCTGCCGGCATATAGTTGCGGGGTTGTTACATCGATTGGCTATGAGAGCATTGACGGCTTGGGTGGGCGCTATACATCTTGTAGAAGAGAGACAGGTATTTATCGATCTTAGCGAATTTGTCTTGATATGACGCTGACATAACTTCAGTCTATAGAAAAGCCCCGAGAAGGGGGATGGTCGAATCGGGCTAAGCCACCACACCAATAAACAAGTAAAGAGCACAGGTAGAAGGCACTTTCATAATCCAATGACTTTGTAGTTAACAGGCGATAGGACTCAGAGGACTCTATTCTCGCGGGCTTGGGCAACAGCAGATGGATCCCTCGCACGCGGGTCTTTTTAAGCTGTCGCTGTGCGGCTGGGGTGGGGTGCCCGGGATGACCAAAATTCGGGATGACTATCACTCTCCATCAGTGTGTCAATACTTACCCGCGGACACAGGGTCGAACCACTCATTACGGACCCGTCCCTCTGAACGCGCGGTCGAATAAGGGCTTAGATCCTCAAGTCATAAGGCCGGCTGGAGGATAAACACCACATCTTCACCCACCACGCATCCGCTGGGACCCCGTAGGCCCGGAGGGGTTCAAAGGGAAGGTCAACCCAGCTAACCCCCTACCAGACATGGTATTGGGTTGACTGTAGATGAAACCTCAAGGATAAAGAGGCATCCCGTAAGTAGGTGCTGGAGCAATGCACCAAGCAAGGGATGATATTAAAAAACCATTTTCCCGTTGGCCTTTCGGGTCTCAAATTTATCCAACCATAAAACAGATTGCGGGGACGGCACCTCAGCAATTGAAGCGGCATAGATTGATGACATATAATGCTATGGGAACGTTATGCTGGGACCGTGTGAGATTGCAGGACCGCCAGGTGGCAAAGAGGGCGCAAGTTAGTACAGAGCCCGGCAGGCGGCGAATCGCAAAAGTTAGGGCCTGTCTGGCAATAGGCTAAAAAGGCTTTGCCCTTGCAAACATTGTATAGACAGTCTTTTGTTAGGCCTTGATCCTTGAGAGCTCCGGAAGAAGGAGAAGGGAGCTGTACAGGTCGGCTTCTTTTTTATTGAACGAAAGCCAGTCACCTTCTTTAGCGCTGCCATCTCGCTTTCCTATTCTTTGTGCTTCGAAATTTTTCTTTTTTGTCTGGTTGCCAAACGGGCCCGCAGGGGCGAGAAATTACGAGTAGAACCTTTCTTTTTTTATAAAGACAAGGAGGAGGATATCGATTGCGGTGTTTTTCTTCTGTTTATAAAGGAGATCATTAGTTTGATAATAAATCCTGTTGCGATTTGATAAGTATAGTTGATGAACAGGGGAGGTGTGGCTTTCCATATTTCTGGCAACCCGGATACAACCCCTAGCTCTTCCTAGCTTACCTCTCCGGTCGTAATATCACTCTCTTCATCTCTCATCAGTTTTCTACTGTTGAACGGAGCTGGCCAGATTGGGCAACCGCACTCAACTGGCAACATGACCTTTACCACCCGCACAGCCGGATCTATTGCATGGAAGCGGGACGATTTGGGGAGTGTAGGGGTTGAAGGAAGAGAATTTATTCGTAGGAATCAGCGGAGATCGCGAGCATTCGCAGGGGGTAACATACATTTAGCCAAAACTCCTACCGCTCCCCTAGACTATAAGCCCGGGATGACCGACACGGAGCCAGATATTCCCAACACATCCAGAGTCAAGGCCCAGGCCATTTCCTCCAAATTTGCATTAATACGGTATTCTGACTTGTATCAGCCGCCCATTATTGTGCCTACTCATTTTGACTTCACGGTTGCTGTTATATAATGGGAAAGTCAAAATGAGGTTACCTACCGTCTAAGGAGACGGGGAATAGTACGGATTTGAGGGAAATTCCCGTTTCAAATTGATGGTGGATTATTGGAACGGAGTTGGTGGGGAAGATCGTGATCTCAAGAATGGAACATTCAGGGTACAGACCTTGTCATCTTGATGGTGAACATAGCTACTCAATTGTAATAAATAGTTTTACTCACAATTATGCACTAGATGGTATTAAAGCTTGTAGGGATAAATAATGCGCCCGATCTTCCTAGATGTGACTGGAACTTTCTACCTGCTCCCAGGCTTAGAGGAATTGTAGGGATAACACTTTACCTATGTTTCGGGACACCATGCACACCATTTTCAGGGCAAGTAGGGGACCACTGTTATCGTTCTAACATTGTCCCCTATAGTATACCGGAGGTCTTGGGTATTAGGAACCGGCTTGGTATCTTAACCCGGGAGTCCGTTACGTTATAATATAACCCACCTGCTGGAATTTCATATTATAAGCTATGACTAGGTCACTGATTAATTTCCGAACCGATGAATACCAACCTACCGTGACTAACGCCAACATTAAACGGTGTCAAGCACAATTGGGTGGTATTGATATTCAAAGTCCACTATTCTTGATAGAAAATGAGTGTGGATGAAAGCGAGACTACCATATCTCTACACCGGGTTGCATGTTTATACCTAAGGGGGGCAGCAAAAGATATTTACATGGCCAGGGTAGCATGTCATTATGCAAAATCTCGGAAAAAAACATCTCAATGGGTAGCGAAGAAAATGAGTTAATTTAGATAGAACCTCCAGGGAGGGGTACCCTGAACATATTCGGTTAGAAAGCCGTCTAGCGGGGGATATTGATGAAAACGGGTGTGCTACATGATTTCTCAGGCCTCTAAATTAATAAGGTTGAATACAACTACTCAATTAGGTCTCACGGGAAGCGCCTGTCCGGATACAATTTCACCATTAGGGAGAATATTAGTAAAAATTGTTTTCTTTTAAATCAAATTATGATCTTTATTAGGTTCATATCTATGCACTATAAAAGATTCTTTTCGAGATACTTTTGTCACGATTTCGAAACCCCAACTCCTATTGTCATGATTTTCGTGCTCCCGCTCCCGACCCCACCCCTCGGTTAGCCGCCTACAGGCAACCGTAAGTGGAGATGTATTTGCCGGGATGAAGAAGGAAAAGGAAGAAAGGAGGAGCCTAAAAAGGGATGTTGGATGGGTGTATTTCAAAGAGAGGTAATTCAAACGGCGGATTCTGATTCCGAGGGAATGTAATATATAGTGATGAGCAGGAAAATGGAATCATAGGACTACCTAGAGGTACACATAGGCGTGAACAGCTGTATATGACAGGGACACAGGCCTGGCGTGCTCCATAACAATTCCATCAAAGGTTTGTACCGCCCACGCTTAAACCAGAAAAATTCTCCCATCTGAAAGGTAGAGTTTTTCTAAGTAATGATATCAAGTACATTGAGTGAATCGCAGCTTACCTTATGTTGCAGTTCCCACCAGCTACCCTCAATGAGAATGATACGGTCTCGTGCTGGCCCAAAAATGACCATCAAGAAGCTCATGATTGAATGGGATACCGTTGGGAAGAATACCCCCACAAGACCGGGTATCATTTGGGAGGGCTAAGCAGATAAAATATCAGACCCCCCACTCACAACTAGCGCAGAAAGGGTAAAAGGGTTCCTATACCGTCTTGAGCCAAACAGGCAGTATATCATAGTGTGGTGTCAAGATGGCAGCAAAAGTAACCACGAATCAGCTCTAGTCTCGTGATAAAATTGCAAGGAGGAACCGAGCCAGGCAGGATCAAGGAGACGTTTAATGGCATAGGTTTGCAAGCAAGGACCAAGCCAAACACAGTCAAGGAGAGGCTTAATCCGCAGAATAATAATTAACCCGAAAACCTTCGAAGTATCTGGTATGGCCATAAGTCAGATCTCAGCATATTAGCACGAATAAGAGAAGGGATAGACCACCTTCCGCCACGTGTTCCCCCCAAAATCGGAGAAAAGCCTGGAGCCTATAGCTGGTCGGCTGCGGCGGAAAGACTATCTATCCAGCAAAAGAGACAATGGGCATAGGTGGGATAGGCAGAGAAGGCAGACGAAGCGGAGGTGTAGCATAGATAGGTCCCCGAGATAGCCCAGGCGGTATACGGGTGAGCGGTGATGATGTGTATTGGCCAAATGGTATAAAGGACCATGAGACCGTATCAGAGGTCTCTGGGGGCCACAGAGGGGTAATGATAAAGGCGAGGTTGTAGTGATTATCACTGTGCTTTAGGGAAAGAATGTGTTTGTGATGGTGGATGGATTGAAAGGAAGGAGAATCTAGCTTCTTATATAGCCCTACCCCTCTATTTACCACCGTATTCATCACCTCCTTAGACCACCTGTTGCAGCGAAGCGAACCATGCCCATGTGTCCCTGAGTGAGACGTACAGGTATGTCTCGAAATGGATACATGTATGCAAATTGCTTGCTTGGCTCTTTAGATCAATGTATGCTGCATTGAGAAGCCACTCTCCCTCTCAGAAAACCATTTGTCTTGCATCTTCCGGGCTGAGATTTTTCAGTCCAGCCAGCTCACTCTGTATACATGGATATATGCCCACCGATCAAAACAAGCTATCTGGCACTATCGAGGCCCCAGGCAATAGAGATTCCAGTAGAGCCATGAAAATAGGTGCCATTATTAGGGTGAGGCAAGATCCTCTCTCCACGCGGGTGGTGAGCCGACATCATGGGGCTGTAACAGCGGCGGGGGGTGCATGGAATACCAGTGGTATTCGGGTGGAACCACGGAGGTTACCGGCATGGACCGCAGCCGTTTTTCCGCTAACGATTACGATCGCTCTTGGCCGCGTTCATTACTAGAGGTAGAAGCCGCCCTGTGCCCCCCTTTATAAACCCCCGGAGCACTGTTCATCAGCCTGGGCATTTCCCTCTACCGGTATCTATATCCGTTTCACGATGCGATAATTGTCTTAAACGAAGCTAACTCCCAAAGAACATGATAGACCAACACATCACGCCCGCCACTACCAACGGAGCCAGCTGGCTAAGATCACGTGTATCGTCACTCAGATCAGGCTATTCCGGTAATCCGTCGGCACGACTCGTAGTGGCGTCTGGTAGATCTAACCTTCCCCTGCCTATAGACAGCTGCTCCCGCGCTGAGCGGTTGCGAGGTAGCCAGAGGGCCCCTCTGAGGGGGCTGGCCTCATGGGCTTGGTCTTTCAAACGTTTTGAAATTCTCGGAGAGCCAGTACGGAATCTCCGTCAAATTTCCGGGGTCACACCTCACGAAGCTAATGTACAGAGCACTACTGCCAGGACAAAATCTTTAATTAGCTGATTACTAGGACTTGCAGCAACTAATATGGGTCAAACATTGGCTCCACCAGCCTTAGCTATTAGTACATCCAGCGTTGTTTAGGTTAGCCGGGATCGCTGATTCTGGGGTCTCTCTCTGCGGATTACCTCAGTGGGTTTGTGAGGGCTGAGCCGTTTATCTAGTCAGGGTATATCCTTTGGGATGCCTGGAATTCGCTGGGTGTGCTCTCCATGTAATCCTCCCCTTAACTGCAGTACATTTTATTGGGTTCCCGCGCGCCCGCCCAACAGTAGCTCAACCGGATATTCTAACATAATCCCCGCGGTAGTTTGCGGCTCACGAGGTTTATAGTATCAAAATACATGGCACCGTAGCTATATCCACCGCTCTGTATCCGCTGAGTATGCGTTCCTTCATCACTCCGTCCGGCATAATATTTACTACAATTGCCACACCGAACAAAATGCGGTCCGTAATTAAGGTGGACCATAGGATAATAAGAATACATATGAAGGATAACGTGCACTAAGGATAATAACATTTCCACAATGGGAGAGGTGTGGACTACAGTCTACAGCTACAAACAAACCCGTTCTAGCGCCCCATGGCCATACAGGAAAGGGTTATTATATGATTTAGGTCCTCTATGGAAAGGTATATATATACAGAGCTGTGCAGGAAGATTCCGGAGCCCCCACAACGAACCCGCGATTCCACCAACAACCACAAAGACAAAGCTGGCAAGACCTCCAGTATTAGTAAAATAAGCTCTATTCTCTATGTGTTTTTCTAGTGTTTCTATGATAATAAGGTAGAGTAGATTATTTGTGGACTAGAACTAATTGTCATGCTACTTTATGCAACCACAAAGCCACCAAGGATAAAGATCCAAGATCGAGGTTTCTCGATTTCCTCTTAGTTACTTCTAATCTTTAGATCTCTCCACTCATACCCTTACTAGTGAGATATTCTCTTTGGTGGGATGCGGTTGGAATAGGCCGGGAGGGCGGGGGTCCGAAAGCCTCATAGACATGGCTGCATGTACAGCCACCCCGGGAATCTCTGGCCTCGGAACTAGAAACCCTCTATATAGACCTTCAAATAAACCCAAGAGAGATGTTTCCTCCTTTTTATAGTCCTTGCTACTTTGAATCTCGACATCGATGTTTGTGATCAATATAACACTAGTTACTGTGGGCGCACCACACTAACCACTAAATATAAAGCCAAATCACAAACAATTCCTCTGAGTCGCTCCACATGGTAGAGTACAAGGCCTTTTAAACAAAAGTCACCGGCATAAGAGAATGGTTTTTATATACCCATAAAGACACCCGAATCTATGTACCGGCACATAGTCCACATGAGGACCTTGTATAGTTTTCGCGGGATGATATATCAACAAGTAACAAGAACCTCTCCGGCAATGAAATAGTATTAATGTAGGATACAAATAGCTTTGATCTTGGGAAGTACCCATCCTTTTCCCTGAATGAGAGAAGGTCACCATCAACCATCCTTATGTATGGAGCGGTAGATGTGTCAAAAGTAATTTTACCAACGGCGGTATAAGCACTGAACTTCAGTCCTTGTTCAGTATAAATGCTGGCTTTGAGTCTTTATCCTGCATGATCGCTGATACCAACAGTTTCACACCGGTGGTAAAACAGCTGCCGCCAGTGGTAAATTGACCTACCACAGGTGGCGAGGCCCCCCACCAATGGGCAGTGTTCATATATGGGGCATTATATAGCCCGTTTCGGCTTTCTCTATTTTAAGGTATAAATGTTGGTATTATTTTCGGTGGTAAAATAATTTACCACCGTTGGTAAAATCACTTGTGACACGTTTACCGCACCATTGCAATACCTTTTGCTCCATCTAGAATACGTGGCATACTGTAGTTATGTTTATAGCTAGAGGCGGCCGATCCATCTGCAGCGAGCTTCGTGGCCAAGGCTACTGATAGATCCCATGTCCCTGCCTCCGAACGCATTGGACGGTCCCGGTGACTCCCATAGGTAGTATGCAAAAAGGCACTAGAATCTTGATTGGAACTATGAATGGTTCTGCTGGTCCTCTCTTTACTTATACAAGTCCCATATTTACTACCGTATCCCCACTAAATAATGAGAAGAGCTACGGTATCAAAGAAGAAGAAGGTTTGAATTAGAAAGTAATTTTTTCAACTTCAGTCTCCCAATAGAAGGGAAAGGTGGCCCCCCCTTCTCTCCCTCTTAGATTCACCCTTTCACCATCCCAGACCAGAATAGTGTCAGCCTTCTCTATTTCTCCTGCGCTCATGCCTCTGTACTTACTATACAATTGTGTCCTTTTCAGCTGATACTCCTCGCGACGCAACCAATCTACAAATTCCACTCCTAGCATTGCCCCGCCTACCCATCAATACTCAGAAGGTAGACAACTAATAAACCTCCCTAGGCTCGCACCCATCCGATGTATGGCATACCATTCCTGCGTCTCCTACCTCATCAGCTACCAATTCCCCTATAGGTGAGGACCTTGGTGTAAAGAGGTTGTGTGCGAATTTCACATCGTCCCCTCCTTCTTCGTCGGAAAAGAGCGCACAAGGGCACGGGTTGACCGGGCGTGTAATGCGCCGAGAGGATGATTCCGCAATCAACCGGCAGCACCTTCGCCTCCGGCAGGTGCCAGGAGGGGAGGGTGAGAAGCAAGCTCATGGCATTCTTACGGAGAATAGACGTAGGTGGAAGTAGATGAAGGTGGGGACAGTGAGTACCCCTCCCAATGCATGACACCCTATCCTTCTGAACGTATTCCGCTGCGATATTTGGCCTCTGAGTGTGTTTGTACCACGTTAGTTGTGTTGTGTATATGAGTGGGGTGGATGCTGTTTACATTTACCTGGGATTCCTGCTCAACTCTGCCGTCATCATCTGGATCGTTGATCCACTCCTCACCGGTTTCTGGTGCAGGGGCAGGTCGACCTCCAGGCCGACCCCGCCGAAAGCACGGAGACCAGGCGCATATGCCCGTGTATTATTTTCTATTTTATGGCATTCTCGAGCCACTGGCTCGTCCCTTTTCAATTATTTTTGTAGCTAGCTTTTGTGCCAAGCTTGGCTTAAACAGTATACTGGTGTAGTAGCGCTGGGAATGGCATCCTATTGGACGCCATCACAAATACAATCAGCCTCCGGACATTGAGATTTGAGAGTTACTCAAAACCTACAGATTACAACACCCAGCTCCCCCGAGGTTTTGTGGATGTGACACCTGGTCTTGCATGCCCACCAGCCCTGCCTCTAGTAGGTCATTTTTTTCGGATCAGTGGTGACAATGATCGCTGCGTCTGCTTGTCCACGTCGGGAACACACCCCCAGGGTAGGGTTTGAACCAGTGGATCGCGCTGTCTACGGATAGGTGGTGATGTGGAGACGTTTAGAGAAAGAGATGTGAGTTGGCCGTGAAGCATGGACGAGAGGATGGAGGATGAGAGGCAGAAAGAGAAGGGCAATACAGAGGTGTATTTATGCTACCATGTGGTAGAAGCCAGGTAGGGAAAGTCATTCTTTGGAACAGATTTCCATCCTCCGCCGCGCTCTACGTATACCACAAGCTGGAACAAAACACGTCTACCACTCGCGGCACCTACAGAGACATGGTCAAAACCTGAACAGTACAGAATTCCGGTTGAGTTATTAGCAACCGTATATACGACAACTTTACTAATTGCAGCCATGCTAACCCCCCCCCCCTTGCGGCTCCTTGCCGAGTCTTAAGCGAGACGTTACCGTAAGGAAGTTTTTATTTCTTTCGCGTAGCGATCCGCATATCACACACTTCGTGACACCCTAGACTATATATGGAACAGCCTGGAGTGTGGTTGAGTCGGCCAAATTCTCTTATCTCCGCGGGCGCCCAGGCACTAAACGACCACCACACCACACCACAATCTCTTCCGCGGCCATGAGCCCCATAGAATGACCCACCCACGACCACAACCCATCCGCACCTACAAATAGCGCGTCTTTCCCCCCCTCCCACCGTCGCGACAGTCCACCCAGCAAGCAGAACGAATACACAACCCTAACCCTGCCGGCGGCGGACCCTATTCTCCGACAGAGTACACATATTAGGAAATAAATACCGAGCGGAGAACAGCGCGCCATTACGCGAAATTTGCCCCACCACCCCCCCGCCACGAGTTTGAGTTAGCTGACCTGCCAAGACCTGTTATGGTTAGATGCAAGCTTTACGCCACCTCTAGGGACACCCCCCCCCCCATGACGTGCAACAGACCACTACTGATGATGACATGTGTCTCTAGGAACATGACCGCCGAGGGCACAGTGGCAATGCCAAGGTGCGGACTAACGGCCTTGCCTAACATAAAGTCACTAGGAGATAAACCTAGCCTATACTGAATCGGAGGCCTTCACCGAAGCACATGTAGATAATCCACCGCGAGTACCACCCCCCTCTCACTATCCGGACCCCGTATGGTACTAGTCGACTAGCTATCCCCCGAATATTTGTCATCTGGTGGATTGTGCCCCAAGCCTCTTACGCACGGAATCACCTGGCCAAGTTACTGACAGCAGCTATTTATCGCGGTTGTGGCTTGATAAATAATTTTGTCTATAAATACCGTCAACCTCCGGCCCACAACGAATAATCCCTCGGGCCACACATAACTAACACCACCGGCAGAAAACAAGTATCCTCAACCACATCAGATAGCCTCCAACACGCAATGCATGCTGGCCACATATGACAGAGCAAGCACCACACGGCACTTCCGGCCGCATGGGCTATCTTTCGCAACAAGACCTATATAGTCCGCAAGGTGGTTAATAAATATGTAGGTAACGACTTCACAGACAAAGCTCTTTGTCTACCGAGGAATAATTCGGTATTAGGGAGGGCACCTCTATATAGCACCGCCGGCGGGTGTACATGTTTAGCCCGCGCAACACATATGGGCGGTGAATGGGACAGAGGCTTGTAAGTCCTGAACCGGAGGCAGTTTATGCCTTAATATGTGAACGGCATGCTACCCCGCGCACCAACCCATCAACAGAGAACAGATCTGCCCGGATAGGTACAGATGAAATATCGTGCTCCCGCATGCCGCAGACAGCAGTTCTGCTCACATTTGATCCGGCGCCAGTTCAAAGGAGTAGCCACAAAGCCCACCGAGTCCCCGGGGGTGTATGGTGAACAGAAGGATTTTCGCCGCCCCCACCGGTATCAGGAGGCCTGTAAAACCGGCGCGATAGGCGACCGCGGGGCACTTGTAGACTCAGGTATATCATACAGCGGCCGAAACATAACAAAATGCTGCGCACTGCTCACGCGCTCGGCGAAACCGGCAAGCCGGCCGTACTCACTAACATATCAAGGTTACGTAAAATGCTGCAACCAGTTAACAGAACCGGGAGTAAACTTCAAAAAGTTATGTATCTAGCAGAGCACCGATGATGCTACCTGCCCACCCAGTATCATTGCACACACCGCGAAAAGTAGAGACCGGACATTTGGCTCACCTTCATAATTCTCCCCGTACCTTACCCGCCGAGTGAATTCCGGATTGGGACAAAGCCGCACCCGCGCCCCCGGAGTCCGCAGCCTTTTTGGTGGGGATTAAACCCGGCGTTGAGAAGACTAGCTGCGCCAGTTCTCCGCTAGAAAGATCCTAGCCCTCCGGATTTCTGCCACAGTTGTATTAGGCTTTTCTATTTCACCATTCCTACCTGGATCACCGCAACTCCTAGCCGGCTAGTCAATATCCCAAGTAACATACTACCAATCAGACTAATTTATTATCTAATTCCTAAAATGTGGTCCTACTAGTCTTGTACAGTAAGATAAAGAGTGTCACGTAGCGAGCGACCGCCGGTGGCATATTAGTGGCGGTATTCATAGAGAAGGCCACCGGCACGCAGAACACAAAGATATAAGCGCGCTAGCGTGGTTGTACCTACATGCGTGGGCAGGCTCTCTAGAGCCGATGACAAGTGATGAATAGGATAGTGTGGAGTAGTGTGTGTCGTGTAATTCGAGGGATACAGACCGGCATATAAAGGAGAGAAATGATTGGAGTGTTTGTGTGCAGTGGGGGCGGTTGTTGGTCGCCGGGGGATAGGTGTAGAGCCAGTTTGTGAGCTAGGCCGTTAATGGGAGACGTGTACTACCGGGTCTTAGCCCACGCAGGCAACGTTATGTGGGGGATAGCAAATGCTTCGTAGGGCCCGTCCGTCCACCCATCCAATCCAGCCTGTCAAGGGAGGGAGGCCTTTTTCCGGGGCCCAAAAGCCGGATACGTGTGTTGGCCCTCTAGGTACCATTGAGGAAAACGTATGCACTTGCATGAATTGGAGGGGCTCTCAATGAGGCCCTTCCAGCCCCCAGTACAATCATCCTTCACCCCCATCCACACCTCTCCACCACACCGATCCATTCTACTCCATCTCCCAGTATCATTTATTGAAACCCCGGCTCAACCTGCCCAAACCTGCGATAGTGCCCACCCCTCTTCATTCACTATCTCCAACCCACCTCTTGCTTCAGGCCCACATTTCTTGTGGGGCTGCTGTACTCCAACCGCTCCGGGGGTTAGCTTCGGCACAGCCATGTCCTAAGCATACAGTACCAGAAATCGGGGTGTTTTTCGTGCCGTAAGACTGCGGCATTTGGTGTGGGTGCGTATTCTTGTAGCATTCTGGTAGCGACCGGGGTATTATGGTCCGCATGGCACTGATAAGGTATTTATGTGGTATTCAATAATAGTGGTATCCGTCAGCAACTGCCGCATTTCGTTAAATGCGGTAGTACTACCGTATTTCAAGGGCATTTTGTTTCCGGTTGTACACTAATGGATTAATAAGCTCTTGTTTGGCTTGTATGCCACAAGATAATATCTACATCGGTTAGTTACATGTACATGGTGCGAAAAACCAGCTCGCTTCGCGTGTGTACACAGCCCAGTAGCAGCTACATGCTTCTATCGCATGTACGCGAATATCTCCGTCACATTGATAAAATGCATGTACCATACTATACTACATTTATTTATTATTCGCTGTTATTCTTAACGCCGCTTACATGTATCATCACCGTGTATTTATTTTATATCTTCTACACTCAAATTTGGAATGTACTTTTTAGCCCTCGTACACGCGTTTTTGGCATGTATTGGATATATCATGTAGTGCGTTATCTTACTCCGTGTACGATGTCAAACTTTTTGTTACAAATTAGATGTAATAAAAATATCGAATTCATTATGGAGAAAGCTTAATCATTTTCTTTGCTATCTAGGTAATTGTTGTAAAAGTAAAACAAAAAAGATATACGTGTATATTTGAAACGAAATTGGGGGGGGGGTATATGGCCGGGGGTGGGATGCGTAACCGTCGATGAAAAACCCAGTCAACAAATGACATTGTCTGAGAAAAAAAAGAAGCATATAGAGTCCCGAGATATCTAGAATACAAAGGAAAAAAACAGATGGAGGTGAACACATAAAACAGATAAAAAAAATAGTACATGTAACCACATGCGGGGAAGAAAATAGAGAAAACATATAGCGAAGTGAACACATACAACTAGTACATGTAGACTCAAGCCTGGGTCTCTTGGATAATCTGTGGGTCTATATCCCCCGACTGCACTGAACTCTCCGCGGCCGAAGAAACAGTAGGTGCGGCAGGTGCACGTACGAAAGGCACAAAGTTAGGGTCCATAGCGGCCAGGCTGGCCGCATCCTTTTTTTTGGGTGCTCGGGTCTTGTGAACAGGTCGAACCGGTAAGAGCAAGATATCCCCAGTCTTGAACCCTTCGAACGCTCCTTCACTGGCAATTCTAAGGATCCGCTTGTTGGCTGTTTTGCGGGTCACGCCCATACCCAATTTGAGTAGATGTGTGTATCTTCAGTATTGGTTAGTCAACCAACATCGCTTATTCATGGATGGGTGGGTCTCACATTAGTGTGTATACAAATACCGTTTTGTATAAGTCTTCCGCTTGAGGGATCGCCAGAGTTGCTTTCCAGTCGATAAAGGCAGCCGTGCTTCCCTGGTGCAGAGACACCCACGCCTCGTAACTCCAATGAGTTTCATATACGGATCTTAGATGATTCTCTTCGAGCGAGGTGTAGTACGCATACTCAGGCTTTGCGACAATATTAGCCCACATAGTGCCAGCACGAGAATTGTATTCTTTCAGCCAATTTTTACGCCATTCGAGCAACCGATTCCAAGCCTCTGTAAAACCCGGACTATCCTGTTTGACAACTTCTTCTGCCGCTCCATCAATTATCCCTAAGAATAATGGCTCTGGAATGGTAAGCCAACGCGCAAACGTGATACGCGCAGTTCGGTTAATGGCCGCCCATGTTTCTTTCTTCGAGAAGAGGCCGGCCATCCTACTATTGTCATAGTGTCGACGCGGGGCCTGACCACCCGCCACTTCACCGCTACTGATGTATTCTTTCAATACAGCAACAACCTCTTCCTCGCTTAGGATCGAGTTTATCTAATATGAAGTGTGTTAGTATCACGGCTCCGCCTCCTGCACCTCGCCCCCCGCCAAGGCGTCTTCGGAACAGGGTTGTTGGATAGTATCGGTGGATGTCGGAAGTAGGATAGAGGATTAGGAAGGAGTTCGGGAATGGAATATAAGCGCTAGGAGGGATTGGGAAGTGACGGGATAGAATTGGGGATATTGGGAATAGTGCGGGTGATACGAGAATGTCGGAGTTTCTATGGGATTCTATGGTATGAGTCATCGGTGCGGGGGGATAGTTGTATATATAGTGTTTGTTCTTTCCTATGTTCCTGCCTCTCTAGGCAACGTCTTCTTTCTGTTAGCAATACATTACTTTGGCTTCGGCCCTCCTGTTCTTGCCTCGTCCCTGAATTTGCATTTGAACCTGAACCCGAACCTGAACCTGTCTCGCCTCGGGTATCTCCTGAGCCGACCCTGTCTCCGCCCTCGTCCCTGGATCTACTTCGCTTAGCTACTTGACCCGACCCCGCCCCGTTAGAGTTAGTGAGATATAACCGATATATTTATATCGGTAAACAAACCGTAACGACGTTCTCTTCTTGTCCCTCACCGTCGTCCTCCGGTGACTGCTGCCTCTGTTGCTGCTGCTGCGGCTGCTGCCTCTGCCTCTGCTGCTGCTGGATGATCCTCCGAACCCCTGTTGGCCGCGCGACCCTCGGAGTCTGACTGGCTCGGGTGTTGCCCGTGTCATCATCGCTGTACTGCAGATACTGCGATGCCGGTATTTCTTCAAATTCGGAATGTGGGTATGGGGAGATTATCATAGGATCCAACTGCCTTGAGTGAACTTCCTGAGATCTCCCGATAGTTTCCTGTGATTCGTCTTCATTGTTAGGACTTCCATCGCGGGGAAACAACTGACGACGAGACAACTCGTAACCGACTGTAATATGATGTCTGCTACCTACAGGACGAACAGGAGTTGTATACGGACTGTAGTTTTCTGCCCTTCATAGAGCTGGGCTGCTACTAGGGGCAGTACTCCTGATCGGACCTGGGGCCATTGGGTTCAAAAAAACTCTTCAGGCGGGGCGATGGTAATATGATGTTCTGTGCCTTGGCAGACATTAGTCATTAGCCATCATGTGATCTTTAAATCCTGATATGGAGTATTACACTTAGACACAACAGAAGCGGTGGTAGGTTGATGGATGCTGATGTTTGATGAATCCAGAGATCGTTTGAGAATATGGGGCGAAGAACTGATTTTCTAATATGATGAAGTGAAGTGTGTTAAGACAAATTAAAGTTTCGGCCTTTATTCAGTTAGCTTCTGCCCCAGCCCATACAGCTGCTGTAGTTCCCATTTCTTCTCTCGTATAGCAAATGGTTCCTCCCGCCCTCCCGCCCTCCCGCCCCATATATTTCCCTCATTTTGTTCCCTTTCCCAATCACCTTATCTTCTTTACATCTACTCTTTCCCTCATAAAAACATCACACTCGACCAATATCAAGAAACATGGACGCGGATATCATATGTATGTACATGTATATCCAATGTCTCAATACAAATTATCAAATGGCTAACTTTATGTGACAGATGTCGGCGACGACCTTCCAAATGGAAAAACTCCTGAAGTTGATTCACGTTATGAGCTCGTCATTGCCCCCACTGTCAACTTGAAGTGCAATATCGAAGGAGTCCAGCTTCGTCAAGATGGTCATCCAGCAGGTTGGATCAGAATCCATCACAATACACCCATTATGGATATCCTTGCACACGGGGGGAAGTGCTCTGGCATTGTCATTTCTACGAGGGTCTTCTATTGGGGCAGTAACCAGTGCTATTGGGGAGTTATTCGCTGGCAAATCGATATGAATCCTATTGTGGTCAAGGAGGAAGGGAGCTCTGAAGCGGATGTTTTGGTCAAAGAGGAAGAAGGATCGGAAACCGAGTGATGGATCATGCTGGAGACAAAAACAAATGCATGTGTTAGTAGTACAACCGCAAAAATAACGAGTTCACGAATGACATGAAATAAACACTGTTAAAAGATTAGAAAAGTTCCATTTTATTCGATTCTTGATGCGTTCGTGTAGTAGAATCGTGTGCGGGAACCCTGTTGACAAGGGTCTTAACCGAGTCTTGCTTGAGCCTCCTAAATGTACGGTACCTGCGCTTGTATTTACAAGGTTCTGTTTGAGCCTCAACATTGAATCGCGCTATCCAACGACGACGCATATGACTTCGAGGAATAAGCGGAATAAGGACTGACGGTCAAATTTGAGGGTTTATCATACTTCTCGGTCATGAGTAAGCGGCCACGCGGGTATTTGCCGTCTCTAGAGGCGGGGCCACGGAGACAAAGACGTCAATTTGGTATATACAGCTGCAGACAAGGCATATTATCTGCGTTGATCAAGCTAATAACACGTTATAGAATCAGCGCCATCTCCATTACCCCGGACAGAAGAATCCATAGGCCCAGAGCCTGTCAGTATATGGGAAGATGTATTGGATGAAGAAGCTCTCGCACAAAACCTGACAACTGTAGTCGATGAGGATATGGAGCCTGTTCCAAGTGACACACATGCTCTGCGCTCAGTCCAGACAAATCTTATGGGGATCGAATGGGGTGGGTATATTCAAGACGGCAAGGAAAACGAGATATACCCCAATAACGCGGCACATGAAAGGAGTCCTAAGCGGGCAGGCACGATTGGAGGCGACACACTAGAAGAAGAAGAGGAGTTGGAAAACGATCAGTTGGAAGACGAGATGTTTGAAGACGGGGAAAATTCAAAAGAGCATCTGGAAACTGCGTCGACAGCAATCACTCACGCAATAGGGCCTGATACCCAGGAAGCTAGCGTGTCAGTTCTGGCTGACACGCTAGATCTTCACGCGCCAGGGGTTGACACGCGAGATCTTGGTGCTGCAGGGGTTGATGCGCCGGTAGAGTCTGCAACGGTCGAGACAGAGATCGAGAGAGGGCCGGAAAAGGAAGGAGCGGAGACAGTGGTTGATGGAAAACATGACAGTTATTTCGATATATGCGGCGATGAATTTCACTTGGCGATGATGCTTTTCGTTACGAGTGCTGATTTGTCGACGACCCAATATGAAGCGCCGACAGAGGTCCTTGCATTAGCGACCATCGAAACATTAAAGGCACTGCCGAAATCAATCAAAACCCTTCAACAACGCTGCCGGCGGAGTTTTCCCTTAATGAGCCTCAAAGGACGTATGGTGGACGTGGACTTGAGACAAATACCCCCGAAAAAGGAAAATCCCAGACGAGCTTACTACTTCGACCCATCCGAATACTGCAGACTATGGCTAAGCAGCGACCAGACGCAAAGCAAGATACACCAGGGATTCGGAGAGTTCGTAGACGTTGCCTCTGAGGTTTGGCATGGTGATGCATGGAAGGAGAGTGTGAGGACTACATCCGGTCATTTTATGTTCATACAAGAAACGTCCAAGGTGGCTCTTCTGCCTTCTGATTGTGTGAAATATATCAGCTCGGAAGGCATTGTGTGTTTAGGACGGGTGAAATGCATAGGGGTAGACAAGCGCCAAGGCAGAAATCAACAACCTTGCGCTCTCATCAACCCACTTATATCCCCACATCTCTTGCAGGCTCGTTGGGAACCTATGGATAAGACACCAGATTCTTTTCCAGAATATCCACAGACCGATTCCCACCTATCAGAATTGATTCTCGTGGACGACCGGATAATCATACCACATGCGGATATTATATGTCGTGCGTGGGTGTACTTCACAGATTATCCGTCGGTTGCGGGACTGCGCGATAGTCTCCTACCAGAACCACCGACTTTCTGTGTTAGATTAATTGCATACCAGCATAGTGGTTGGCATATTCGATCGGTGCACAAGCGGCACAGGATAGTTGCGGAACAAGAGCTCATAGTCCTCACCCGGGACTACGTATTGAATAATATGGTGACTCATCCGGATAACACTACATCCACACAACCTGGTAATACGCAAGTAAGTCAACGACGACGAATAAGCATACCATACTCGGTGTTTTTGGACGGATTTGGTCTTTACCGCAATGCATACTATAGTCTGAAGGGGATGTATCTAACCCCTGCTGGGTTGGATGCATACGAACGTAGTCGTTTATACAACATGTATGTGTTGATGATAGACCCGTTTGGGTCAAACGAACATCAGATGGCGAAATGTATCGAAGAAGACGCGCTTAGAATGGGGCGCGGCGTTTGTATGCGACTGGAATCTGGTGAAGAGGTGTTCGTTACAGCGTTTCCACTTCTATTGACCGGGGATATGCCGCAACAGAATCAGAATTCTGGCGCGAAAACACACAAAGCAGTATATGGATGCCGATCATGCTTTATTCCAGACGTCCAGCGGAAATGCCTGACATACAACACATATTACTATGGACGGTACAGGCAACATGTGAGGTTTATATTCAACACTGCGCACACTATGAGAGCTAGGACGCGGGATACGATTTTACAGAGAGCCGGGTTATCTGTTTCAGGTCCTTACTTCGACAACTGCTATAAAATGCTAGATGTTCAACGTGCTACACCGAACAATCCAATGCACGCTGAACTACGCCTCTGTAAATATTTCGAGGAGGCACTGTTGGAGGGTATATTATCAACAGACGGTGTGAAAGCGTACCTCGCTGCATGGGATGTGGTACAAATGCCATACGGCTGGGGACAACCCCAAAACCTGGTCACCCATAAAGGATCCATGGTCTTCAACGAACACGGTCGGATCGCAATAATAAATCCATTCGTTCTCATGCATATGTTTACGAACGATGATTGGTCCTATTTTACGGTAGATAGAGATAATGTACCGTCGGCGGAAGAGCTGCGCGGTGTGCGAATATCTTTTATCAAAAAAGTAGCCTACACGCGTTTATCAGGCGAATTTGGCGACGGGATGGCTCTGAATGCGATTATAAAGACCGCATGGTCGCTAGCTCGATGTGTCACGTTGACGATGCAGGAGGCGATATCAACCCAAGAGAGAGTTGAATTTCGGGATATAGTAATACATGTAAGATACCATAACAAGCATATTAATATTCAACTGCTGATGATGAGATGCATATAGTCCCGCACAATGCTTCAGAAGATTTTTATGTGCGCGTCGGCAGACACCAAAACGTTCAAGAATTACGCGAATGTCCCGAATATATATCTCGCGTTGCATTATCTTGATGACATAGAGAATTTTGCAACGGCTAGAAACTCGTCAACTATGATGGGAGAACAGAAACACAAGATTTTCAAGCTACATGCTTGCCATACAAACACAAAAGATAACGACATGCAGTTAATGAAGGCAACCAACATAGCGCAGACGATTCGCTTTATCCTAAACGGTTCATTTGAAGCCTCAGCCCCGAATATTACGTCTCAAATGCAAAGCGTGGTAAAAAAGTGCCCGGTGATGTGTAGTCGTTTCTTAGGCGCAGAGACAAAAGAAGAGGCCGAGCGCAATTTATGCGGTTCAATTGATTGTGAACACACCCTGTTCAGGCTAGCGGATACCGGGATATCAATCGCACGGCGCAAGATACCAGAGTACTCTTTCGATGATTCCAATGACTTGGCCTATAAGACCGAGTATGGGCTGGATATCATGCCATTGATGCACAAGAAGATACACTATTGGAACTATTTCTCAGCTGTGCCAAGGGGTCGTCGGGGAGCATTTAAACTTCGACCAAATCAAATACTGAAGCTCAGAGACGAGCCGTACTCGTTCCATTACCTAAGCAGGATATACACAGTTACAATCATGGCCTCTACGAGAATAATGTTTGTGGTGAAACCCCTACAGAGCGTTGGAGATGCTACTTCTATATATAGAGTCTTCCGTCTACAAGAAGGGGGGGATGAAGTGACAGTGGGCCTCAGGAAAATTGACTGTGTAATGCTTCATTTTGTAGTGAAGGCGCATAATGTGTGGTGGTACAATCCATACATCCCAGATCTGATGTAAATTTATATAGTTGATTTTTGAAAAATACATTTAAGCGGGTGTCATTGTAGCTACATGCACTTCTCTCTAACCCCTGTAACATTGACAACATCCGCAGCGACAACCTCTCTAGCGATATCTGATACCCGCTCTCCTCCTTCCAGGCTCTCCTCGTCTTCTTCCTCGACCTCGTCTCCTTCCCCCCCCCTCCTCATCCCCCTCATCCCCCTCACCCCCCTCATCCCCCTCGTCTTCCCCCTCCTCATCCCCACTCGCACCGGCATCTACAGACGAGCCACCACCAGCCCCACTGGTTAATTGCTGGCGTGACCTGCTGCTTAATAAATTTTGTTTGTGTTTTTCGTATAACTCTTGGGCGCGGATATCGACTCTAGCTTCATCCACGTACGTAGCTGGCATCAGACGTTTATTCTTGACCAACTCAACCCTGCGCTCGTATATTTCTAGTTCCGCCGGACGGTCTTCGTGGGCAATGCGCATACGACGGTAGTCATGGTAACGCATCGCAAGCGTTACGGATTCGGTTTCTTGTAGAAGAGTGAGAGCCTTCTTGACGTCGAGGGCATGGTTGACGTGATCGAGCGCGCCTTCGAGTGTAGTCTGAATAGGGAATGCATTTAAATCCTCAAGAGTTATTTCGACGAAATGGCCTATTTTAGTGGCGACGTAATATGGATTGCTCGGATCAATATCGGCTTTACGAAGAGGACGAATAGGATCTGGTGATCTGCAACGTTCGATAATCTCGATTTGCTCAGAACGAGCCTTTTTCCTCATTGGCGCCATAATCCGCTGCGTCTCGACGGCTTCAGGGTGTTGGCGCTTACGCTTGAGATAAGCATCGCGGTTGATCTGTTTCGGATCCTTTAATGGCCAGATATTCGCACGATAAAAAGCGATATGCTCGCTCTTACAGTGGCCCTTGTATCGTTGCTTCGCCGTTGTACCTCCAAACTTCTTGCTGCATACCTCGCATATAATAGTACGCGTATCGGTCATTTTGTAGATGATTCGGGCATCCAATGGTTTGAAATTGAGGATCATGCAGGGTTGCCAATGCACGTGTTGTGGGGTGAATGGCGCGTGGGCTAGGGTTAAAAAAAAAACGATATAAGCGGGGTTTTGCACCTCACCCCTCCAAAAAATTTCATCAACCAATCATCTTCATCACCATGATCATCATCACCTGTACCCACCATCATACTCTAATGGCGTGTATACAATGCAGTATTGCATTACTGGTAATCTCTATCTTGGTTTGATGGCTAACTTCATAGAAGAAAGGTGTTTCTTAATGTGTTTGGTACTGTTGATTTTGTTGTCTTGTGCGAGTTCGTCGCGATTCCTAACACAATATACAGGCGCATCATCATCCATCTCAATGTATTCTATCCGCCATTTATACGGTACATGTATTTTTATCATGCTTAATATATACGGATATACTGACATATTGCATAGAAATCACATCTATATACCATCAAAATTCACGTCAATACACGTCGAAAAACCCCAAAATCTTATACCAAGGCCCAATCTATCACTCCTTTTTATCATCGCTAACATATCCTATAGGGAACACGTATCGTACAAACACATCAACAACTACATGTATCTGTGAGATATCCCACCCTATCGGATGCAAGACGTCGCTAATATTTCGCATAGGGAAAGAATACACGGTCGCGGTCGCTCAATATGAAAGAAAAAAAAAAGGTATGCGAGACTGTCGCCCTGTTTCTTTCTTTCTGATGATTCTCGCTAACACCATATAGTAAACGCTTACAAAACAATAGATTTTAATGTGAGTTTCGCCTCCCCTGTTTTATCAAGACTACCACTGACATGAATTATAGGAATCGTGCACATAACACATACACGTTCATGCATTATACGGTATGATTAGCTCTTTCCATGATTACATGTATTTCCTTCCATGATTATTTCACTCGCTAATACATATAACCAACAGATGCACACACCACGCTCTACATCCTATATCCTATAACACATATTGTATGTTATACCGCCCGTATTGCTCAATGGATAATAGCTAATATATTGCGTTATAAAGAGACAGAGAAAAGAAAAAAAGATCGGTCGCGTAGTCACCAGGGGGTGTATAAGTGAGAATTGGCATGTACGCGATGTAATTTATAGGAGTGATTTTGACATGTGAACTGAATATATGGAATGTATGCAAATTATAAATGTATAATATATGCGCGATATACAATGATATTTAGCAATTAACTGTATGGCAGAATACAAGTGATTATGACACTGAAAAAACTAAGTGAGTACATTGAGTTTTCACACTGGACTGAAACACGTGGTACATCGCATTTTAGCACTGAGTAAAAATAGCAGGTTGTGACGGAGTGACCCGACGCAAAGAAGAAGATGACAATGATGACGCAGGAGAACTCGAGGAGCACGGTCTCGGGACGAGGAGACTGACGAAGACAGAGGCAACACTGGCCAGGCACAAGCACAGGCACAGGCGATGGCAAAGGCAAGGGCAAGAGCGCAGAGCAGGAAGGTGAGGACCGAATGGACCTCAACGAGAACGATGATAGATACTATGGGTTTCCTCTTGTGAGAGGACCGAGTTTTTGGTGCAGGAGACTATGGCTTAGAAATAGGAGTAGATTCCTATGTACCGAGAGAACAGGAAGACGAGACAGAGAAAAGAAAGAAAGAACTAAGAAAAACATCTATCCCCGCTATTTAACACACCTCCTCCACTGGTCCGCCATGACTCACACTTTCGCTCATAGAACCCCATAGAAACCCGTCGCTACCACACCTCGTAATCCTTCCCAACATCTCCGCTATTCTACATTACCAATCCATCACGCCATCGAACCTCCTAGAACCTAATGACGACAGCCTCCAACTCGCATTCCCCGCTCTCGCTTAACATTACCACAACAATCATAACCATGCATCTCCTACCGGACTGTCGGGGCAGATGCCAAGACGCCGGGACAGATCAGGTCCCCTCCAAGGGCCTAGCTCCTGATAGGCCGAGGTTTCGAAGGATATTGATTGTGAAATGCTTTCCTAATATCAGGACTATGCTCCAAATCACCCGAAGGTTGCCAGGATGGTTCTTCGTATCCAACATATCTAACCAAGTACTCCACCCTTCGCCCCCTCTTCCGCGAATCCAATATCTCCGCTACTTCCCATTCAGTCTCTCCTTCTACTTCCACCGGTGGGGGTGGTTCAACAATTTGTCCGGGAACAGGATCTTCAACTATCGGCGATAATAATGAAACATGGAATACCGGATGTATTTTCATAGAGGCAGGTAACTCCACTTCGTAGGCATAAGGGCTCACAATTCGTTTGATCGGGTAGGGGCCAATTTGTTTCCAGTCAAGTTTTTTCGAAGGCCGTTTTGTTTCAATATTTCTAGTCGAGAGCCAGACAAAATCGCCGACCGCATATCGAGGTGCCGGAGTTCGATGTAAGTTGGCCATTTCCTCCTGTATCTTCTGCGCCCTAAACATCTCACTTTTCAAAAAATCAAACACTTGAAACATCTCCCGTGCCAACCCATTAGCCTGGTCCTCATTCACCGTCTGCCCATGCTGTAAAGGTCCAAATGTCATTCTCGGATGTCGCCCATAGTTAGCTTGAAAGGGGGACATATTAGTAGTTTCGGAAATGTGGTTATTAGTAGCAAATTCAGCCAGGGGTAAAAAGTCCACCCAGTTATCCTGTTGATAGGATACATAGCTGCGGAGATACTGCTCCATAATCGCATTGGTCCTTTCTGTTTGTCCATCGGTCTGAGGATGAAATGCTGTGGAATATCGAGGAGCAATTTCCAGCCGTTCACAGAGAACTTTCCAAAATTCAGCAGTAAACTGTGTCCCTCGATCGGAAACGATAGTCTCAGGTAACGCATGTAACTTCCATACCTGCTCCAGGTATAGACGAGACAGATCCCTGGCGTTAACATTCTCCGTCGTAGGAATCAAATGCTTCATCTTTGTCAACCGATCCACTACTACCAGAATGGCATTAAATCCATGACTCTCCGGAAGTCCCGTTACAAAATCCATCGTGACATCCGTCCAGGGTCCTTTGGGCACCAATAATGGGCGCAGAACTCCTTGTAGAGGATTATGGTTCGTCTTGCTTCGCCGACAGGTATGGCAATTCTGAACATAGCGGTCTGTATATTTCCGCATGGTCGGCCAGTAATACTCCCGACTGAGAAGTTCCAAGGTCTTGGACCGTCCAGGGTGTCCCGCCGAAGGTTTATCATGATACTCTCGTAGCAAATAGAGCTTGAGTTCATCAAAGTCAGGAACGTAGAGAGTATTTCTGTAAAGCAATAACCCGTCCTCACTTTCCCTGCATTCCGCCAACGAAATCTCTTTCGATTGTCGAACACCATCTCGAAGCATAGATAAAATTTTATTTGGAAAGCTATCACACTGGTAAGCTTTATTAAATAATTTGAGTACGGGAGACGATCCTTCAGCGGGTTCATTTGACAAAGAGCCCGCTAACAAACTTATCTTTGCGTCTAAATTCTCCCTCTTCAAAACCACTCGACTTTGTTGTTCCAATCTCTCATCCCCTTCCTTCGGTAGATCCTTAGGCCTTCTGGTCAAAATATCAACCTTCCTTCCCTGCTTCCCGGGCCTATATTGAATAACGAAATTAAACCGAGACAAAAACTCCGCCCAACGGGTTTGACGCCGGTTCAACAATTTAGTTGACATGAAATACTCGAGATTGCGATGATCTGTAAGCACCCTTACTTGGAATTGAGCTGTTTCCAGATGAGGTCTCCATTCTTCAAAACAGCGAATAATGGCCAGCAACTCTTTGTCATAAATTTCATAGTTGCATTCCGCGGGCGAATGTGTCTTGGAAAAGAAGGCAACCGGATGGAGAATTCCTTCATCATCGCGTTGTGATAATATTCCCGCCGACACATAATCTGACGCATCGGTTTCCATAATAAATTCTTTCTCAGGGTCAGGATGCATCAGTACGGGAGCAGTGGTAAAGGCCGTCTTGAGTTTCTGAAAAGCTTGTTCAACCTTTTGAGTCCACTCGAATCGTACATGCTTTTTTGTCAAAGCGGTCAAGGGCCGAGCCACTCGAGAGTAGGCATAGATAAAACGTCGATAAAAATTGGCAAACCCAAGAAATTCCTGAACCTCCTTCACTGTTTTCGGCGCCTCCCAATCCACAATTGTTTGTACCTTAGCAGGATCCATCTTCATTCCTCCTGGAGTTAAAATCATACCCAAATATCTAGTCTCCTGTACACTAAATTCACACTTCTCGGGCTTTAAATGAACCTCATTGGCCTCCAGAGCCTCTAGTACTTGGCGCACATCCTGTTGGTGTTGCTCCAAGGTTTCCGAATAAATAAGGATATCATCCAGATACGCAGTAGCGCAGCGATCTAGAAAGGGCCTGAGGATATCATTAATCCAACGTTGGAAAGTAGCCGGTGCATTGGTTAAACCAAAAGGCATCACCAAATATTCCCAATGTCCATAGCGGGTCCTAAAAGCCGTCTTCCACTCATCTCCTTCCTTAATCCTGATCTGATTATAGCCCCAACGTAGATCCAGCTTGGTAAAATAATTAGCTCGGGCCAGATTGGCCATCGTTTCCGGTGTAAGGGGAAGAGGATATCGATCCTTAACCGTAATAGCGTTTAACTTCCTATAGTCAACGCACAAACGTAGGGATCCATCAGCTTTTTTAACAAATAGCACCGGAGCACCAGCTGGTGAGTTGCTGGACCGAAGAAACCCTTTCTGCAGGTTATCGGCCAAATAATCTCTCAACGCCTTCAACTCCTCCCGCGACATACTATACATGGGACCGAAGGGTGGTGCTGTTCCTTCCTGGAGCTTGATCTCATGGTCGTAGGGACGATGTGGCGGTAGCCTGGAAGCATTGGTCTCATCAAACAACTGTCGGAACCGCTGGTAATCAATCGGGATCGTTCCATCAGGGTTGGCAGGCATTTCCAATATTTTATTGACAGCATAGAGGGTGGTCGAATAAATCTGTACAGTAGGGTCTTGCGAAAGTTTCTTAAACGACCGAGGAGTAATTGCCGAAATATTGGTAACAGGCTTTTCTGGCGGAGAAGTCAAAATTCCTCGAGCAACAATAGGTTTGCGATTGGCTATGCAGTGTTCAAGACACACTGATGATTGGAAACGAATCTCATTCCTTCCACTATCAATCAAAACTCCATGCTTCCTCAGCCAAGGTATTCCCATCACAATCGGATAATGTCCCAACTTTGTAACAAAGAACGGACACTCCTCCACATGTCCATTAATTTCCAATTCCAACGTCACCTTTCTGGTCACCTTTCCTGACTCAATAGGCCTTCCATCAATCACATCAATCTCCCTCTCAGTCCTCAGATTTTTCATCTTCAATTCATGGCGGCGCATAAAGTCTTCATCAATAAATGCATATCCCGACGCTCCAGTATCAATCAAGGCATAAGTGGGTACAATGGATTTTTTATTTTGTGAAATAGAACATACTACAATCAATTGATTCCCATCCATCTCCCCTTCTGATACTGAAAACGTGGAAATAGACACCTGAGAGAAAACCTTTGGAGGTCCCTGGGCTATGCCGCCTAGGCCAGGGACGAATCTTTTAACTCCTCTTCTTCCGACCATACCTCCTCTTCTTTTTCCTTCTTTTCCTTCCTTGCTTCCAACAACGCTCCCCTCATCCTGGGTGCTGCCCTTCCCGAGGGCGAAAGTTTGCAATCTCTAACCAAATGTCCAACCCCCCCGCAATAGTAACAACGATTCTCCACACGCCTTGCTTCCCTTTCCTTAGGGTCTGGGCGACGGTAACTATTAGACAAATCCATCGGAACTGCCCCCCCAGGAGTATAGGAAGGGTGAGCCGCTGGCGCAGCATTCTTTGGTGATAATTGGGGTGGCCCTCGTACGACTGGGGATGTTGCTGGTGCAACGGGGGGACGAGGAGCAAAGGGACGCGGAGCAGGGGCACTTGGAATCTGAAAACGAAATCTCCCCATCCTAGCCTGTAGCGCCCGTTGCTTATTATCAAGACGTTGAAGAAGCAGCCCGCAGTCCTTAATCGTGGTTGGTGTTTCATTCTGAATCATCAGAGCCATTAGGTCCTGGTTAAGTCCCTCCAACAAACATTCAATCTTGGCCACCTCATTGAACTCAGAGTCGGCAGCATACCGCTGAAACTCTGCAAAATACTCACAAAAAGTGCGTTGACGCTGCCTGATCTCCCTCAAATTACGAGCAGCAGTGGCGGCTCGGTCTGGATCCCCAAAAGCATTATCCAAAATCTCAAAAAACTCCGCCATGGAATCAAGAGCGATTCCTTCATCCGTAATGTGAACTAGAAATTGATCCGCCGCCGGTCCCTCCAGTCGAGAAATAGAATAGGCCAATTGTTGGGCCGAGGTAGGAAAACGATCGAAATTGGCTGTAAGCTTAATCTGTAGTTGCCTCTGAAAGGTCCTGAGAGTCTTGCGATCGCCCCGGTATTTCTCCGGGTCAGGAAGCTTCTCTGATTTAGACGGCTTGGTTAAGTCGTCGTGGAGCTCCTCTAGACCTCCTTTGACTCCTTCTTGCAACTTCTTAATCTTAGCCCGTAATCCCTGAATTTCTTTATGAAACTCGGCCCGGCCTTGTTCGGTTTCGGAGTGATGGGTGGTAATGTCGACCGCGTATTGCTGGACCCCTCCGTGCGCTCTTTGGAGGAGGGCATATGCTTGCTTCGCTTCTTCCGTTGCGGCGGGGTCCACTTCAGGGTGAGCGACAAAGAACCCTTCGAGATCCGTATGGAGCTTTTGATAATCAAATACATTGGTAGCAGGGGCGGTCATGGTAAACTATGGTGCGAGGAACTCGGACTGTGCTAGTCGAGTGAAGATGGTCTCGTCTTAGTGTGACGGAGTGACCCGACGCAAAGAAGAAGATGACAATGATGACGCAGGAGAACTCGAGGAGCACGGTCTCGGGACGAGGAGACTGACGAAGACAGAGGCAACACTGGCCAGGCACAAGCACAGGCACAGGCGATGGCAAAGGCAAGGGCAAGGGCACAAGAGCGCAGAGCAGGGAAGGTGAGGACCGAATGGACCTCAACGAGAACGATGATAGATACTATGGGTTTCCTCTTGTGAGAGGACCGAGTTTTTGGTGCAGGAGACTATGGCTTAGAAATAGGAGTAGATTCTTATGTACCGAGAGAACAGGAAGACGAGACAGAGAGAAAAGAAAGAAAGAACTAAGAAAAACATCTATCCCCGCTATTTAACACACCTCCTCCACTGGTCCGCCATGACTCACACTTTCGCTCATAGAACCCCATAGAAACCCGTCGCTACCACACCTCGTAATCCTTCCCAACATCTCCGCTATTCTACATTACCAATCCATCACGCCATCGAACCTCCTAGAACCTAATGACGACAGCCTCCAACTCGCATTCCCCGCTCTCGCTTAACATTACCACAACAATCATAACCATGCATCTCCTACCGGACTGTCGGGGCAGATGCCAAGACGCCGGGACACAGGTACATGACATATATCGCTTTGGAAATGCCCAAAGACTGCCCAAAGACTGCCCAAAGACTGCCCAGATAATACAGCAGTATTGCGGCAGGGTGACGGTAGCGAGCGGGGGTAGAGCAGGGTGGGTTAGTGGTAGTCTTATTGTATTTGTATGGCATGGTTTACAGTTGGTAAGCGAGAAAAATACCGCAGTACTGCCGCACTCCTACCGCACGGACCTTGACATTGCCTACGGTAGTGCTATGGCAGTACTGCGGTAAAGTTATGAATGCGGCATTTCATGAATGCCGCATTTACTGGGAAATGCGCATTATAGAGAATGCGGTATTTGTTAGAATGCCGAATTATCTCCGTATTGGCAGAACAATGCGGCATTCTAACAAATACCGCAGTACTACCATAGCACTGCGGTATGAAAAACACCCCGATTTCTGGTACTGTACTTTACGCTTCGCCCAGAGAACCTCGACTCATTCCACTTATCACGGAGGGGTCTCGCAAGTTCCCTAATGAAGGATCCCGCCTTACGCGAGCTTATCATGTTGTCTCACACTTCCAGACTGTCGAAGGCCCCATCCTACAATCACCCCCCCAACCGCCAATGGCGTCAATCTCGAGAGCGCTACCGGAGGAGGAGAGAGAGGGACATCCGGGGACTGGGAGACTTTAAAAGCCTGCCGCCGGGGGTCTTTTAGCGGACCCTCATCTGCCGCTATGCAGGGATAGGCCATGTGCACCACACACTCACCCACCAGAGGTCCTGGGTTAGTAGTACACCGGTGCATGATTGTTGATAACCCATTCTAATTTCGTTAAATTGAACAATAGTGTAATTGTAATCAACAACCGCTTCACGTTTCTGGTAGCTCCTATCGCTCTTTTATGCTCTCCTTCTACTCTTCGCAACCTAATGGTAAACACAACCCGTCCCCCACTGATAAAAATCCTTAACTTATTCATTTATGGCAGGGGATACATTTCTTGAGAGGGCTCCACACTTTCTCAACGCCGACTCAGCCTACAAGTCCCATCAGGTGCCATGTTGGTCGGTATCAGCAATTTGGCCGCGTTATACTCCGTTGACCACGACAGGTATTTGGCTAAAGGATTATACTATCCAGCAAGAACGTGGATGGCTTGTTCATTTGGCAAATGGGTAGCTTCCTCAACCATTAATCTACTCACAGAGTAACGAACGGATGTTCAAGCCCGACTACCCCCAGGAGCGGTCCCGGCTTGGGTAAACTGCGAGATAGGTTATATATGTTAGTAGTATTCATAGTCCTTCCATTTACAGAAGCGGTAAGCTGATTAAGACAATGCAGGATAATGCATACATGTGCATTTACGCAGACACCTCTAATCTGGGTATTACAGTAAAAGCCTGCTATAACGGTACACTCGGGACCGGAATTCTATACCGTTATAGAGGGATTATCCTTATATAAGACGTGCCGGTGCTGAAGGCCGGGGGAAGAGGACCGAGATGTGCTACCGTTATAGGGAGATTACCCTCATAGAAGGCACTGTTATACCAAGCTTTCGCTGTACCACGATACAGTCAGACTGACATATAATTGGGTCGTGCTATAGTGGTATATGCTATACCCAAGGATCCCATTGACTGGACAGTTGAATAACGCTCGCCTTAATCCTCCGTCCCGGCAGAATACCAACTCGATCGACTTTTGGAGAGATCCGCTCGAAGGAATGCGTGCACTTGCGTCCACCCTTGTTGCAAATAGATGCCGACCATAGATATACCGCCCCCAAAACTCCCTTCGACAAATTAGATGACGGGGGGCGTATAATTGAGACGCCTACCGCTAGCCCTACCACCACGCGCACACCAGCCCGCACACATTCAGGGGCTCACGGGGGTACCCAATTAGCAGCTTTAGCACCTCTAGCACCTCTAGCACCTCCAATCCCCGTTTCCCCCGAATCACCAATCCTACACCGTGATAGTCAAGGCTCACAACCCCGTCGTGGATCCACTTCTACTAGAAATATCCATCGTATATCATCCGGAAGCCGTGCCGATAGAGATGATTCACTACATAGAGGCGCTTCCGAGATACCTCTAGATATCCTTCCGGAGATGCTTCCGAATATGCTTCCGTGAATGATTCGCAGCGTGGAGGTGCTTCGCAGGGTAGAGCTTTGCAGCGCGGAGGAGCCCCCAGAGGTGTTTCGAAGCGCGGAGGTGTTTCTCTACCCCTTCGTAGAGGTGATTTTAGGAGTGCACGCGATTTCGTAGCCGGATTAGAGGTGGAAGCCTTGGGGAACGGGCCGGAGGAGGAGGCTATGGGTGCTGGGAACGGGGAAGTTGACGATGAATACTCTTATCTAGCATAGATTTACTTAATGTACTATATATTACCCTTAAAGCATATTTGATTTAATACCCAATAGAATTTCCGCTCGCAAATAATTCTCACGATTTTTTCTAATGACTATTTCTACATATATGCTTCTCCCCGTGTCCCAAATAGCCCTCATACGGATATGCGTGCGGGCGGTACAGTAGTATTCAAAAGTATATTTTCTCCACCATATTTAATCATCCTTCAAAACAATATAATACCGTATGCGAGTGATATCCTTGTTCCCGGAAGTGTTCCGGCAAACAGGTCTAGGCTTCCCCCCCCCCCCCTCCCTTTCCTTAATAGAGACCTTGCGCATATGGAGCCAGCTCTATAATTCAATTATTTGATTGGCAGGCTCTGGTATCGGCATCAATCAGGTTACCGGAAAATGGACATGGTTCCATTTTCGCAAAGTCTCTAATTCACCAATTCCTTAAATCTATACATGTATTAGGAAGCAAAACAGGATCCAATGGCCGACAAGTTCCTACAGCATGATATCCACGATATTGTCGATACAAATAAAACCCATATCCCAGCTACTATAGGATCATATCGTGCCTTACCCACTCTACAACCAGCGAATATCACCGATACCGGATTTTCACTCGGAACCGCCGCCGGTGTTATGATCCTCTGCGCCCTACACAAGAACGGTTACCGGCGTTACCTTCCAGCCGGAAGAACTTTGGTGGTTAGGCGGAGTCCAATGTTCCGCATAGCTCTGGACACGCGAATAAGCCACAGTTTCTTTCCGAAGGTACCAGATTAAATTGAAGCGTAGTGTTATAACTTCCTCCAACCTGGCCCCAAGGCGGTGGTGAATGTGTACACACATAACCTAGCGCGGCCCTAGGCTGAGGCTGTAAGGGAGAGCTGAGGGCAACGTGTATAGCCGAGAGGACACCCTACCCTCTGCCATCCATCCTCAAATCCACCTTAAATTCCTTTCCACTTTACACATTAGCACTCATCCTCTCTACATATACTATCCACCTTCCCACGCATCCCAGAGGCGAAACAACCCATCCTATCCGAGCCATGCAGTTGGTGGTCCATTTCCCATGGGCGGTGTTTTCCATCACTGGGAGTGCTGATTCCATCAGCAACTTCATCACACTGTGCGTGTGCTCTGCGTTCGTGGTGTGAGGGTGGCAGCAATATGCTCCATAGCATAGATCCGGAGCATCTATACTACTTGAACTCTCCCGACTACAGATGGGTTGGTGAATACCATCCCTTTCATGACTCAATACTGACAGTTCATTTTAGGTACTACTTCACAGCACGCCGGAATCAACTCCGGCTCCTTCTACTCCCTAGGTGAAGTGGATGCAGATGGGTGGCATCTAGATCCCATGCATCCCGGGAGTGGAATGGGTTAGTGTTACACCTATGCACTCTGAGGCTTAATAGACGAGTAACTAACGTTATCCCCTCAGCTTCCAGTAAATGCTGATCCACAGCAACAAGCAAAGATCGGTGGCTTTTGCTACCGGATCATGTGTTCCCCCACATCAAATGAATTATCTCCCATACATAGCCTTACCCCCTAGGATAGGGGGTGAGCATCGACAGTTTAATAGGTGGTGGGATTATACCTTTCAAGTGGATGTAGGTATATCTGCAATTTTTTAATATTTGAAATTTCCTAACGCGAGTACGGCAGTGGCACGACACCGCTTCGGTCTAACACGTAACTTAAAAATGGAAAAGTCACCATTCGGCTAGTTAGAACTTTTAAGCCACCGTCGCCTGCAGAAAAAAAAGATCGGCAAAAAAAAACAATCCTCTACCTGCCATACTAGGTTGGTAAACGCGGTTAGGGACACCTCCCTCAACACCCCCTACGAGATATCCTTTGATATCGACTCCGAGGGCGGCGAAGATGTTATTCTAGATACCCCGACCTCTGCCGTACGCACCTCCGCCGTGCGCACCTCCGCCGCTGAACGCACCTCCAACACCGCACGCATGCCTGGTTCGCTAGGATCGCCTACTCCCCGCCGCCGCCCAGGTGCTTCCGGAAGTCTCTATGGTGCTTCACAGCTCAGTAACGCCTCATCCAGTCAGCGTCGCCGTCGTAGGGCTCTACCGGGCGAAGGTGGAGTGGTGGATTCTGAAGGAGAAATTGCAGAAACCCAATACTAAGACTAATCACCATAAAAACACCATACTATAGAATACTCATGTCTGCGCATATCTAATACCAAATAAAAGTCATTTTTTATGAAACACAGCCATAACAGCGCTTAGCGCTTGGTCTCATCATTAGGTGTTCCTAGCTAGGTTTCCTATTGGTTTGTTTTCTTTCGTTTCTCTCTAGCAACAATCAATCATCGTTCATTGGTTCGAATAGTTTAGTTCCAGCAGAGTGAACCATGATTTATCAAAACTTCCACCTCCTATCATAAACAAATCAAATTTCTATTTTACATACACAGGCCTTCATGGTTGGATTGTCTACAAATATCGGCGGAGTGCTCATGATCACCTACTCAGTTTGATTTCGCTCTATGTCTACTACAGATGCGTTCTAACGCGGAGAGCCCACCTCCACTACCCCCATAAACCGAGGGGTTGGCTGTGCATAGTTGGCAGGTTTCATTATCGGCGGGCTCCATTTCGGCCAATAACGAGCCTCGGCTAGTTCCTATGATACTGATTGTGTGGGGTAGACCGGGAGTTGTAAAGGAGTATGCGTAGTTGTGTTAGTAAGCGAGATTGAGGCTGAGGTTAGGCGAGTTGCATGTTATGTATAGAGTGGACACGAAGCTAGTGGCAAGGAGAGACAAATGTCTACCTCAGGATAGTTAAGAAGGGCGAGGCTTAACCCTTCCTTAAGTAGCATTTATTCTTTAAGGTACTTTACATTGTTAGTGGAACTCGTGTCGCACCGTTCAGTGACGCAGTGCATGGGAGAGATAGTCAATTCACCACCACGGAGGAAGAGGCACCCAGCGTTAAACAGCGCATCCGGACGGGCCTCGAGGCTACACACATCATTACCCTCTACGCTGAGGATGGGCGGGCGAAGAATACATCGAGCCCAAAGGCATGATGAGGAATTAATAAGCGGGGAGACTCAATTGGTTTGTTACTACGCGGTGAGGTGTCAAGAGGGGGGGGGTGTCAAGGGGGGCTGTCAAGGGGGGATAATATACATGCGGGCTGGCCCAAGCTAATGAGAAGAATAACCTAAGCATGGCGGGGGGACCTTTTTCTTCCTCCATTAGGGGACTGAAGACAAAAGGTTGGTTTTAAAAAGTCTACAACTCCTCTTCATCGATTTCTGGGCCTTTCTCGGGGGGCCACGTATTGGAAGCAGCATCTGAAAATCACTCTTATCTAATCCCCCCCCCGGATGATTCTATTCACCCTCTTACTATCCTCTGAAAAAACGAGAAAGAAGGGAGAACACCGAGCCCAAGCCGTTCAAACAATCCTTAAACTGAAGATTCCTTGCCGGAGACAAGCAGTGTTTCGCATTATTGCGTTACCCCAAACTTGGCGCTGAGAAGCTATTGACTTGCTGTATACAAGGTTCTTCAGCAGTGCGAAACAGATCTCCTTAGATGAGGACACAAGAGGCAACCCTGCACCCAAATCATCGCTGTTGGGATTAAGTCAATACAAACCCTTATTCTTATCCCCGGTTCCGGTGGCGATGTGTTAACAGCAAGGTGCAAGGGCGCACAAATATCACCCGCAGGTGAAATGCAAAGGTGTGCTAGGGGAGAAGCATTGGGAGAAATGAAGATCTTACCGGTAAGTACTGGTCCCCAGCGGAAATACAATCACATTACTGATTATCACGAGTTAGTAGTAACAAACATCCCTCTGCTAGTGAGTGTTACACTGTTGCTGGGCTGACCATCCTCCGGGTCCTGTCAGCAGTACGATGTACGGCCAATATCTGCAAGGTACATAGGTTGGAAGTAGCTCAAGCGGCCAGGGTCACCCCGTAGGTTTCCCAGGAGGAGGAAAGCATCTAGGTAGTTCACCTACAGATAGATGTGTTTGCGGGCTCTTTGCGCAACTGAGTTACGTGGGAGGAAACATAGCTGAGTCAGAGGTATCCACGGCCGCCGTCCGGAGTCCCAAAAATTAGGTGGAGTACCAATGTGAGCAGAAAGGAGGGCAGCAGGACTTGAAATTCATCTCCGGTTAGTCCTGTGAGGATGGGGGTCGTACGCAATAGAATAACCAGGTAAGGTTTCTTGTTCAGGGAGCACTGTATGTATATGATTCCCGGGGGAAAGGTCCTGCGCGTTGCTCAATGACATGGTAAGTTGTAAAGGAGCAGGAGTTGCATTATGGAGGGCCTTTAGCCTGGCAAAGCCTGACAGAACGATTACTGCACAATATATATTTATGAACAATATGGAATCCAGTGGGGCTGGATTCTTTACCCGTTCCGGTGAAATCTATGGTAGACCCAGCGTATTCTGCCCCACCCCCCCCCCCCCACCTTGCTGGGGGTGTCCTATACTTATCTGGCTCTTGCAATGTTAACCAGGTTCAGAAAACACTACTACTCCCATTCCTATTATTAAATTGTACATACATAGCAAATGGTAAGTAACATAAGACACGCCAAGCTCGTGGCTTACAGGCATCAAACCCTTGCATTACGCACCCTGTCCTAGTGCACTTAGACGCGCGTAATGAGGGGTGGTTCAAAGACCACCCCGGAAAGTCTACAGCGTGAGGTCCGGTCTCATAACGGTTAAAGCGTCGCCTTCCCACGCTGGACGACACCCGTTCGATTCAGCAAGCATCCATTATTAAAATTGGACTGGCCGGCCCTGGGTGATACACCTGGGGTCGAGACAGACTACTCGCTGTTACGGTTACGGGCGAATGAATAAATACCGTAACAGTGAGGAACTGTTTTTTGTGTTCCTAGTTTGTGCTCCATTGTTTTGATGAGCCGAGAGCTAGCATTGACCGGAGTTTAAGGGTGAGAGCTTGAGCCTATCGCGGGATAACCATGTGGCCGGCCAAAGAGCACAGGATTAAATGATGAGTCTTTTAGGTATGTTTAATGGATGATATTGGCGCTGGGGGCAGCCCTCCTAGCTTTCTACCTATCTTCTAGTGACCGTTACGGTCTTCCCCGACAGAGCATCTCTGGCACTGCCGCTAAGGCGCCTTACCATAGCCCCCCCCCCCCTTCCCAAAAAAAAATACAACACCTGAGAAAACAAAAACTCAAAAACGCAAAGAACGCGGGGGGCACAGAAAACATAAAAAACATAGAAACTAGGAGATCACAAAGAACACGGAAGCACGGAAACAATTGAAGCACGGAAGAAAAGAAAACACAGACGGACAGAAAAGCACAAAAGAAGAAAAAACACAAGAGGAGAAAACACAAGAGAAACCACAGAGTAAAATACACAAGGAAGGAAGGATAGAAAATACATAAACACACACAAAAAAACCACAAAATAAAAGCCCCCAAGAAACAAAAAAAGCAGCAGCAGCCCCCCACGCCAGAAAGACCAACATACCCCACACACAACAAATCGCGTCTCTATGCGAAGCTCCTTCGGTAGGTGGCCCAGGGGGGGTTCGGTGATCTCTATAGGGAAAAATCATCATAATACCCCATAACCGCGACTCCAGCCCTGCACTCCCCCAAATATCACGCCCGTACCGTACCAACCTGGAGTCTATATACTTAGTTCCTCAATCCCTAGCGTAACTATATGTACTCATAGGATTTAATTCTTTACAACCACTCCCAACTTTGCCATTCTTCCTCTCAACACCTCAGCTGCCATAACAGTAATGATAAAACATAGTCCTTGTAACCCTCCGCAATAAACCCCAATAGTAACTTGGGAGGTTTCGTGGGGGGCTGCCCGGGTATCCGATGCGTTTCTACTCTCTAGGAAGGGATAATTACTACGTAGTCGGCATCGATAATAACACAAACTATTCTGCGTTGCTATATATTCGTAGACGCCTATATCCCATATAGTTATTTATCAAAAGACCCGTAAAAGCAACTAGTATATTGTAATACCTGTTTGCTAGTTCTGTACCAGGAGACAACCGTTGTTCCCATGTATCTTTCATTTATAAATATATAAAACCTGTTAATTATAGTTATATATACTTCACCTAGTCAGTCAGTCACGTCTCGTACTATTTAGTACCCCCTACAGTCAGATTACAACATGGACACGATTACTGATGTAAACAAAAAAAAAATTACCACATGGACCATGGCTTGTATCGAGTGACATCTAATGAAGCACAATCGCGAGTGATACCGTATGACATATTGAACGCGAGTGAGAATATATGAAGCAAACGATTCTCGTCTATCTTTCCAATATTGGGGATGGCTCTAGGCCCTCAGAGATGCGGAATGCCTATAGTCTCTGATAAAGACCCATTTCGCTCTGACCTATTTAGGATCGTATTAAATAGGGCAGAAATAATAGTATCGACGAAACGTCATAACTAAGTAGAGCCACTAGGATGATAGCCGCGGGCCAGGACTTACCCTTCTTAAATAACACTTGTTCCTTAATTCACATACCCGATGGAATGAAAGTGATCTACGGGCAATACAAAAATTTCTTTTTCTGTTCGAGGGTTAGGGTATGGAGGTTAGCGATACTGCCCGTAAACCGATTGCTAACTAAACCCCCAGTACTGAAACAACGCCGTATGAAATATCAGCACCCGGGGTTGCGGGAGTCGGACTGAATACAGCTTGAGAGCCTCAATATGGAAAACATAGCTCCTATGCCGGAGGTGCAACGGTGATTGGAGATGGAATTTCCGTTTTAGCTAGACTGAGAGTTTTATACCAAGAGCAATACCCTGCCATGAGGCTATGGCTATGCGGTGACGCTATGGTAAGCCCTTGTAAGGCTGCATCAGGCAGTAGCGGATATACTCCCCCCGTTGTAATAAATATACCAGGTATGCCTGTACCCGCACTGCAGCCTCAGTAGTCATCCTTAGCGCGCACAGACGATCACGAGGCACCGGGAGGGCCAAATTCTAGTTCCCAGAACCCAGCAGCGTGAGGTCCGGTCTCATAACGGTTAAAGCGTCGCCTTCCCACGCTGGACGACACCCGTTCGATTCAGCAAGCATCCAGGATTAAAATTGGACCGGCCGGCCCTGGGGAATATCCCTGGGGTCGAGGCAGACTACTCGCTGTTACTGTTACGGGCGAATGAATAAATACCGTAACAGTGAGGAACTGCTTTTTTGATTTTAGTTCCTGCTCCATTGCTTTGGTGCGCCTAGGGCTAGCATTGGCGGGGTTTTCGGAATTAGAACTTGGGCCTATCGCGAGGTAACCATGCAGCCGGCCAAAGAGGGGAGAAATTATTCATGAGTTGGAGCCGGAAACAGCCTTCATCGCTTTCTACCTATGCTCTAGTGATAGTTATGTTTTCTCCCAATCGGTTATCCTTAGTGCCGCCGCCAGGGCCCCACCAACACCCCCCCCCCAAAAAAAAAAAAGGAAAAGAAAAAACGCGGGAGAAACGAAAAAACACAGAAAGATGAAAAGAAGCAATGGACGGAAACGAAAACACAGCGGGACAGAGGAAAACACAAAGCAGAAAAACACGGAGGAAAAAAACGCGAGAGAACAAAAAAAACACAAGGGAAGAGAAAGAAGAAACACATGACAGGGGAAAGAGTGACAAAACAACAATCCCCCCAAAGCGAAAAAGCAGCAGCAGCCCACCACACCACAAAGCGTAGCGTACCCCCACACACAACACAAACCGCCCTCCACACAAAGCTCCATAGGTTTGTAGATGGCCCAGGGGGAGTTCGGTGATCACCTCCATAGAGGAAATATGCCATAGCCCACCCCCCCTAAACATAACACCCGTACCGTACCGACCTGGAGTCTAGATACTTGGTCCCTCAATACCCTAGCGTTATGATACCCAAGAACCTAATTCTGTACAATCACTCCCAACTTTGCCATTTTTCCTCTCAACACCACAGCCTCCATAGCGGCAATGACAAACATAATTCTGGTAATCCTAGGCAATGGCCCCCCATCGCAAAGGCGCTTCGTGGCGGGCTATCCAGGTCCCCGCTATGCTTCTACTCTTAGGTAGGGGATACTTTCTACGTAGTCGGCATCGATAATAACACAATTAACGCTTCTGCATTATTATATATTCACGGACGCCGATACTCCATGCAAAATATCTATTCAATGGTTCATCAGGGAACAGCCGGTGCGTTGTAATGCGTGTTGCTTCCGTGCCAGGAGACAGCCATTGTGTCTCTAATATTGGCCCATGCTCCAGTACATGTTACTACCACTAGGACACAGTGCGTTTCGTTTATTAGTATATGGGACCTACACAAGTAGCCGGTCAACCAACCATGCCCCATACTGTCCACACACACCCCCCCCCCCAGTCAGATTACAAAATGGACCATGGCTTGTATCGAGTGGTACCTTATGAAACATTGAATGTAAGTGAGAATCCATGAAGCAAACGATTCTCGGCTACCGCTCCAATATTAGGGATGGCTCTTAGCCCTTGCAGATTTTTCGCTCCCGCCTATTCAGGGCCGTATTGAATAGGGCAGAAGTAATTGTATCGGCGGAATCCCATAACTAAGTAGACCTAAGATGATAGCCGCGGAACAGGTATTACTCTACTTAAATAACACTTCTTCCTTCACATACCTGATAGAATGGGGTGGTCTACCAGCAACGAAATCTTCCTAGTTCGGGGGTTGGGGTACGGAACGACCGTTTGCGAACCAAGCCGGTACTCACAACACCGCACGAAATATCAGCATCCCGGGGTTGCGGGAGTCGGGCTGAATACGACTCGAGATAAGCAATATAGGAAACCTAGCCCATGCTCCGGAAGTGCAACCGTATTCGACTAGCTAGCTAGTAGAATTATTATACTATGATGACGGCTTTTTTGACAATATGGTTCTTTTGGAGTAGCGCTTGTTCAAGAACAGTTCTTTCACGAAAAGACGGCTTTTTGGAATAACCTCTGTTCCGCAAATTACCTTTGTTTTTATTTATAGAATTCATTTGAAAATCGAATTAAACCAAGTGGAATGATCAAGTTTAGTTTCGTAGAAGTGGCATTACTCCAGGACCACTATCACTCTGATCACACCTAGTTCTCCGGGCTATGCTAGAGTAAGCACTTGCAAGACTGCATCACACGGCACCATACACACTACTCTCCGTTGCAACGCGCACACTAGGTGTATGCCTGTACGCGCACTGCAGCCTTAGCAGTCACCCCTAGCGCGCACAGACGCGCGCACGGACGACCACGAGGCAAAGGGCGGGTCAAATACTAGTTCCCAGAAACCAGCAGCGTGAGGTCCGGTCTCATAACGGTTAAAGCGTCGCCTTCCCACGCTGGACGACACCCGTTCGATCCAGCAAGCATCCAGGATTAAAATTGGACTGGCCGGCCCTGCCCTGGGGTCGAGACAGACTACTCGCTGTTACGGTTACGGGCGAATGAATAAATACCGTAACAGTGAGGAACTGTTTTTTTGCCCCTCTTCCTCGTGTGTTATCCTCTTTTTATCTGACCTTGTCGGGTATGTATGACGCTTCTTTCTTCCGTCGGTTGAAATTTCGCGGGAGTTACTATCTACATCAACTGTAAAGCTAACCCCCGTTATCAACGCCGGCTCATCCAGCGTGAAGCCATCCTTCTGCACACACTTAGTGTGCTTAAAATTTTGCTAAGAACACTATTAATGTATCTCTAAAAATAAAACACCTTTGGATAAAATAAGCACAGTTTTTGAGAGAACACAACTAGAGTGTGTTAGGGTACATACTGTCAGCAAGTGCCACCCTTTTTAGCGACCTAGCATACACCCCACCACGTTTGTACCGCAAGAGATCTTAGTTCAAATATTTGTCGCCCTTTGCGCTACTAACCACCTTACGCAAAACGTCGGTCGGGCGATGATACAAACTCTCTGTACCAGACCCTACAACCGGCGCCCAGCCATCATGACCTTAACTAATAGCAGGAACAGATCAGGGGTGAGTTACCGCGCGCATGGTGAGCTTTCACTACGTACTAGTCATGAGGGCGTTGTAGCGCAAGGGGTAGTGAAGGTGGGTACCTTGAAGGAATTTCAGGAGGATGGAATGATTCACCCCTAGCTAGGCGCTGGCCTACTAAAAATAACCGGAGAGAGCCATCGCCGGTGTTAGATACCAGAGATATGGATTTGGCAAAAGGGGGGGGGGGGTGGTCACAGCAACCTTTCGTAATATTAGGGAGAGTCTAGCCCATGCAATGAGTTCAATGATACATCGGTTTAATCGTACAAACCGGTTTAAGTGTTAATTCTAACGAGATAGACAGCCTCACCCGCTGGTTTAGCTGGAACGGGCTTCCACCAAAACCTGTTCAAACTGCATCACCATTGAGGTGCAGAGCTAGGCGGATTCCCCCCCCCCCCCCCGAGACACAAAAACAGACTCCGGGTTCTGCAGACCGAGTGTTCAAGGGTCTGGACATTTCCACTTGACTCGGTTAGACTATAATGTACCTGGATAAGCTCAGTATTTGTACCATCATGTAACTATACAGAAATCTGCAGCGTGCAGTTGGTACGGTTTAGTTTTTCAATCAAATGGTAACGGTGAAAGCGATACACCTTTTGCTCACATACGAACCGGTTTGAACAATTGGGTTCGTTGAGCCTATGGATTGGTGCAAGGTAAAGTAAGAAGGGGCGAGGAAAGCTTCTTATTATCCTGAGTGGTGCACGTACATAGGCCGGAGGAGATGAAGTAGGAACGAATTGACTACCCCCCTCTGATCAGCGTTGGGCACGAGACAAGCTATGTCGAGTCCAAATTGCGAGACTTTTCGCATGATAAGACGAGTCCTGGTACTGACAAGAGAAGGCAAGACAAGACCAGGTGCGGAGGTCTCGAGATAAGTCTCGAACGTTTTTTGAATTTTTTCCTCGCCTAAATAAACACTGCAGCCCCGGACCAAAATGAGATGAAGAAAACAAAGAGAACCTTGAATTATATTTGTACTAATTAACATAATTGCAGAGCTTTCCTAGCCGCATGGTCACATGACGCAAGGTCTTGAGACTTTGACGAGAGTAAGCCATTGTCCCGAGACTTTCATGACCCAGTCGCAACAATACAGGACAGGATGAGACCTCGCCAAGCCCCGCCCCGTGCCCACCACCACCCCTGATGTTGGTTGTGAAGTAAGAAAACCTGTAGTAACTAACTGGCCTGAATTTCATTTTCAAAGTGATCATGCAGCTAAAATTGCGTCCGCTTCTGCAGCTGACATGTCACTTTCTGATAAATACTCAATGCTAAATATTCCGTCCTCGAGTATTTTTCAGTCTGCTGCTGCGTTTGTCGATAGTTCAATGTGTTAAGTGCAGACCCTTGACTGCATGATGAACGGATGCTTGATGCTTCGAATAGAAGTACATCCGCAAGAATGATGAATGATGGTGGGGTTTCCTTTTCACTTTGAAAATGGAAAATAGGGATCAACCGAAAGCCTCTGATGCGCATCCCCATAGGTTGACAGAATTGGATGATCGCATCTGTTTTTGAAAACTGAATCAGTGTTTCATTAGCTCTCGCTATCTGCAGTGGCTCATAATAACGACAAATGACATACCCCATGTACCCCGGTGATTTGCAGCGCGAGCAAGAGTGGTATCGCCGCTGCTACCGTGTTGCGGAGCAATACTGTATTACATCCTACCGTAACTCCAATAGTTAAAAATAAATAACATTCAAATGGGGGAGAACATGTAAAGAAATACCTACCAAATCTCTAACATAAAACCGGCCTACCCGCAACACCACAGATAGGTACCTCCTGTGGCTACAAAGCAGCGGCAGCAGCAACGATAATTGGGCTCTGCCTCCCCTGCATAGGACAAAGCACCTACGGATCAGTGGTGACGACGATAGCCCCACTCCAAGGCTGAACTGGGGCTCTACCCACTGATCTTTCCTCAAGTCGAATATTGGCTTGGCTACTTTGGTGAGAAGATGTGTCAAGATTTCGGGGCCGCTTGGGTGTTCTTACAAGCTTGGCTCCTTTCCGGAGTGACATCATCATACCAGATACCTCGCTTAGTATTACAGGCTACGAATGTTGGGGAGGTCTTGCGCTCTGCTCAAGAGCGGTGGTCGAACGGGGTGAATGACTTCGGTTCCGATTCTAGATTAATCAAGCAGGATCGATCTACGGATCAATGATGATGATGGTGTAATGGTTATCGCGAGGGGTAAGAGATGTGGGAGCAGAATGAAGTGAGGTATGGATGAAGTAAGATGAGAGACAAGATAGATGGGGGAGGAAGGGCGCGACACTACTCTGTTTTCACACTCCCGGTATAGAGACCACAGAGCCTAATCCCAGCAAGCAATAGCTTTTATGTATGTGCCCTCTACCGACCACCCGGGTACACCCAGTAACCTCCACGAACACATATATCCCATTCCAAGCACCCTCACACGTTTCAGCCGCACACCGAGAATCATGCGCCCCCCCCCCCCTTCTTGCAGCGTTTATCTGGCAACAGTGACTACACGCTTCTGCCTTCTCCGCTCGCGGAAAGCTTCCCCAATAATGTCGCTACCCACCCCTCTTGGCCTCGTCTCCAGGAATCCAAACCCAGTATATGCATCCACTCTTTCCATCCACTGGGGCGTACATGTAACCAACAACCTACCTGTGGCCATTCCGCAGGGATCGGACCAAGGGAATGTGCCACCGCCAAGGAGACACCACAAATGCTGCATGTATCCACCCACCCTCCCCGCGGGGTAATCCCGACATCGCCTCTTCCTTACGGCGCCAATAACGACCACCTACGAATCTTGGTTCATCTCCAGGAGATACCAGCTACACCTCCCGGGTCCGCCGTAGCCCCTGATAGTCCGCAAACGGATGGAGTTGGCGCGGGAGTGGGTTGGCTGCATGCTGCCATTTCAATCCTACACAAAGGTATCTGAGGAACAGGCCTTTCTCTGCCTCCGTCACCGTGTGGAGACATTAGCGGATATGGTCAATTTTGCGAAGCTCAGAGCAAGCGGTGGAAGAAGTAAGTCTATTCACCAGTTGATCGATGTAGTTGCTGATGAGCATATACAATAAACTGACGCCTAGCGCTCGCTAGTTAGCCCCCCCCCCCCAAAAAAAAAAAAAAAAAAGAAAAACCAAAGAAAAACCAAAGAAACATCCCCGTCCACATCAGCCATGGCAGCCAAACGAGGGACCCCCCGCTTGCTCCACCCGGTAGTAATACACAGCCCTACTATCTCGGGTGTGAGGATTGTAATTTACTCGCTGTTGCAACAGGCGGAGGCGAAGAGAAATGTATAAAGATGGCCGAGGTATGACTTTTGCATCCCCCCTGACAAATATGTAGGATCAACGGATCACCGGGGGTATTGTCCTGGATTGATGCCCACCCCCCCAAGATTATACAGTTCATCCGCCCTTGTTCTCAAGCCACACACGCTGCTCTACCTCCCGCAACCCAACCACATGCATTCCGATTCACAGCGAGTTATGATTCCACCGCCGCATCAGTCCCCAAGCTCCACACCCCAAATCTGGGCCAAGCCACGCACGTGATCCGCTGACCGAGTGACGGGCCATGCTCGAGTGATCGCTGATGACTAGAGTGCGGGTGCCGCCGCTGAAGCCCGCACCTGGTGCCCCCAGCGCGATAGTTGTGAGTTGTGAGCAAGCTAGGAGAGTTTTCAGAGATTGTGGGCCCGGAGATGAAGGGAAGGGCGGCAGAGTTTGCGAGGGGCCACAGTCCCGCCAGTGTGCTAGCGTGGTTGAGATGTAAGCCCATCCAGTAACACCCCGAACTGCGATCTACAACCCCCGCAGGGGCAGATGGGTGCAGCCGGCTCCACTGGACTAACCACAATCGAAGATAGGGGGTGTGTGATGACCGAGTGATGAGCCATGACGCGCATTGGAACTGGAAGACTGGAATGGAGAGTAGCCACCCTAAAACACCCTGCTGGCACTGAAGGAATGAGCATGGGACCGCTGCTTTGCGGCCCAGCAGGGCCAGGACCATAAATATCTGCGTCGACGGCACATGGTGCTGAGAGTGAATGTTCTCGGGGGTGCCAATGACTAGTGCGAGTGTCGGGGGTGCCTTGTATTGCGGATGTGGTGTGAGCTGTGTTTTTGAAGCAGTGGCAGGAGCAAATGTTTTAACCCACCCCTATTCCCCCCACCAACCCAAATACCGTGTTGTTGAGGCACGTGACACCGTCACAGTCGGTGAAGCCCAGGTGCAGGGGGGAAACAAGAGGTTAGATGATCAATCACTATTCCTACACAGGTTGACCTGGGGAAATGCCGAGGTGGAATGATGCGGCGGCTAGCTACTACTTCTGGCACGCGAGTCACATGCATAGGCTTCTCCGGTATGGTTTTGTTGGGGGCCGTATAGGATCGTTATAGGTAGCAAGGTTGGAGGCGGTATGGGCAGTCGCGTCGAGGGCCTAGGATGCAGGTGTGCAAAGTAATCTGAAGTAGGTGTGCTGCTCTCAGGTGGGGTCTGGCTGATGATAAAGTAAAAATCATGTAGCTAGGTTGTCTAAAACCTTACAGCCTGAGTTTGGATAGGTACGATTGAGAGAGACTAAAGCAGGTATAAACAACGGCGGTTCTACGAGAAAAAGGTAGGTAGTCTTATAAACCTAACACTTAGCCCCAGGGTTTGCTCACTTCTCCTCGCAGGGTGTGGATACAATTAATGATGTAAACAAAAAAAAGAAAATCGCGGGGTGTGGGTTAGGGTTATGATTTCTGGATAGTATGTCGGCAAGACACCCCACCTACCCAACACACGCTGAACTCAACCCAACCAATGACTTGTGAGAGCTCACATCTAGCCCAGGCGCTAGCGGAACGACACAATGATACCTAGCAAAGCTTAAAAACCTACAGAGAAGCGCGTCCGAGCACCACCTACAGGGGGTGAGAAAGCGGTTAGTTTACATTATGGCCGTGTACTATTGTGCAGCGCACTTCGGATACTAAGAAGTGCTAAACAGGCACTCCATACCCTTGTGGGGACGACTCCCCCCCTCGTGGTACACCTATAATTACTCATAAATCGAAAAACCGAACGGCGCAGTGGTTCAAACATACCAAGCAGCCCCTGTGCGGTCGGTTTCCAATGGCTGTGTGATCGCGAAAAGCTTGACAGTGTTGAAGGCAGATGGTAAGGTCACTACGACTCCCTTAATTATCACCTCCTACATTCCACTCCGGTACTCAGAATCATGAGCACCGCTCATGATTGCACGAACCTTAAAAGACTAACCTCTCCTACCCTCAAGCACAGGATTTTAACTCCGGAGTGGATCTCGGTATAGGGCTGACCCCCATCCCTCGGAATCCTGCAACCCGCAAACCATGTCCTAGGGTTACGTCAAAGGAATTACCTATAGCCATGAAGGAACAGGTAAAAGCAAAGTTAGAGGGAAGGCCCATTTAGCGAAAATTAGAACACCCGCGGGAGAGAAGACAATTCGCCGATGACAACAGATTGAGGCCCCAGAATCTCTACCAACGCCAGAGAACACGGGAGAGGCAGAAGGCGACAATATTTTGGTTTAACCCCTCCCTACATGCTGGGACCGCCGAGTCAGGATGCGGATCGGCCATAGCTTTGTACCAAAATGTCTACACCTGTGTCGGCATTTTTGGCGACTAATCTCTGGCACCAGACATTAACCCTGCGCACCCACCCTGCCTAAAAATAATCCCCATCAACGAAATGGAGTACCGACTTGGTTACTAAAGCACATAGTTAAAACTTAGTTCTGGGCGCCACCCCCGGCCAGCACTGGCGGCAGATGGGGTCCGATATGATGCGATATTAGGATTCTTGTTCAAATTTACCTTGAAAGAAAACTTTCCATCGTATAATATGTTGGGGCGGGGTTGTTATCGCTGCGCGGTTTAGTGAGGGAGACTGGATCGGACCGTTCTTGTATGCAGAAAACTGAATCATTCCAAGTGCATGCACAGACGGGTGTGCGGTGTCAAATCCACACTATTTTATACCTCCCTTTTGTCCTACCAACGGCTTGCAGGATTGGCTCATGGCCCTCGTTTCCGTCATTCCCTCACATTAACCCTAACCCATCGCGGATATCGCGTATCATCACCATGTATCCGATGTCTCATATATGTCTCAGTCAATGGCCTTGGCGCCTCGTCTTCATCTATAGATTTTTACGAGAGGATACAAAAGCCCTTTTATGATAAAAGTATAGGACAGTTGATAGGGCTCTTTATGTTTAAGAGCATATAAAGACTATATATACTCCTCTGTGAATTATAGTTGAAGGAGGAATAATAAAATATGCCTAGTCTAGAGCCCGGACTATTTGGGAATGCTAAATTTAGCTACTTTTTTGAGCTCGGTTGCGAATATTTATTAATTCCAGGTAGAAATTATAAATTTATAAATTGACATAGAATTTTATCTCCAAAATACTTCTTGCATTTCACGATTTTATGGTTACCGTGGAAAGAGCATATGCTTCTAAGTGGATGGGATCGGGAGAAATGTACCTGTAATTCAGACAACACAGAATCACTTTCCAAAACACTTCTTTATAAACAATAGATACCAACTATCGCTTAAAACCGTAAGTCTATACATTTACCATTTATACAATCATAATTTTTGGAATGTGGACTACTGTGGCGCAATCTGAGACATCCGGCTTCCTGGCCAGTCACATCGGATATCAATACGCAGCGATAAGGATGATCTATGGAAAAAGCAGTTTTCCATTGATCATTCGCATCATGAGATGCGACCGGCGATCCATTAAACTTTCGTCAGGCTCGCATGCACCCAAACACGATCTCAATAGTCGCGCGGTGCCCTTTTTTTTTTTTTTAATAGCCTTGGCATTAAGTTCAGATGCCAAGCTAGCACTCAAGCCTCCAGCTCCAGGTCCGACCCCGGCAGAGGCCCCACTACTTCTACAAAATCATCAAATGGAGGTATTTTGATATCAAGATTTAAGGGCAGTTTCGCCTCTATGAAGCCGCCAGAATTTAGCGACGAATGTGATGCCAATATGAGTTATTGTTCTTGGTTGTTGAAGGAAGCCAATACTAGTTTCTAGCTCAGGAAAAGAGTCCAACGCGAATAATCCGGAGGCCGGAAATCACTTGTATCATTTCAACGCGATACCGGGGGGCTTGACAAAGAGCTTCGCACGGCACAGAAACATGGTTATAGCCTGAGAAAGTCTTTCCACTTTATTTCTAATTTTGGTTCTACATACAAAACATGAAACAGATCGTATTAAATCGCTAACTTAAAATTTATTGTTTCCGCACCACGCGCAAAGGTCACTTCGGATTCAGTATAAGTTTAGTTATTTGTTCCGCCATGTCGGAACACCTCCGGTAGCGAGTCGTCGGGGGATATCCTTTTGGGGCAACCCTACCTGCATATATCAAAATCCATCGAATCCTAACCGCGCTCGCCGCTCGAGTGAGTTTGGAAAATGGAGCCACCCCGTATAATAAGTATACATATATAGGTGCAAGCAAGTGGTAGAAGTAGTCACAGGCGGCAACAGCAGACAATATTAATTAAAAGGGAGAATGTCTCCCCCGACAAGAACCATCCATCGGTACAGTTAAAATATAATCTCTCTTCAAGATACCTCAGAGACCGAAATCCGGCGCTAGAGCGAGGCAGGCCCGTACCATCTTCATATTCCCAGCCTGGAGGTTGTCGAGCTCTCTCGCCGGGGTTGGGCGCTCGACTATTTTCGGGCTATCGTCGACAATCCAGCTGTGCCTGAGCGCTCTCGCTGGGTTTAGGCGGTTTAGTGGGTTCGGGCAAAGGAGTTCTCGTATAAAAGCGACTAGCGAGGGCGGCGCAAGCGCCTGAAGCAAAGCCTCTTCCGGAAATCCGGCTTGCGTTTTGCAGTATTCTCCTAGTGCTTGGAGGTCCATACGAACTATGGGAGAGGTTTGTGCTGTACGATAGGTCGCGGTGGTGTTTTCCGAGTCATTTGCAGGGCCGGGAGTCCCTTCATCGTCAAAATCGCTTTCGCTGTCGTCATTTGCATATGGGTCATCATCCCGGTATGAGAATGGCACCGATCCGGTGAATAACTCATATGTAAGCATGCCCAGGGCCCAGGTATCCACAGCTTTGGTGTAAGCCACTCCCGAACTGCGGTATTGACTGACTCCTAACACCTCCGGGGCCATATATTTCCCTGTGCCGATCGTAGTTCGCATACCACTGGCATCCTGAGTAGTTGACTTTGCGATACCGAAGTCGGCGAGTTTGAGCTGCAGCGGGGATATTGATCCGACCAGTACATTCTACTCAGCGATTAATTATCGATCGCGATCAAGAGGTTCAAACCGTGAGAGTTCTCAGGAGACAGAGCAGCAAACCTGTGGCTTAAGATCGCGGTGGCATATGTTCTTACGGTGCATTATATCGAGTGCGGTTAGAATCTGTTTAATTATTTCCCTGGACATTTCTTTTGCACGAGCTCGATTCGCCAGCATATATGCATGCAAATCCCCATGCCACACATATTCCATTGCTATGAAAATAGTTTGCCGATCGTCCTCGTACCATCCGAATAGTTCGACAAAGTTCTCTTTATGCTGAAGAGGTGTTAGCGCGCAAAGATAGATAAGGTAGGGTGTGGGGGGGTTATACCTCACGTAGAGCTACCATCGTAGCCAACTCCCTCATTATTGCCTTTTTATGATTACCATGGATAGATCTGGGGATGGCCTTCACCGCACGGAAGGACGCTTTCTCTGCTGTACCATCGACAGGTCCGCCGCCCGGGGAAAGCTTGATCTGCTTGAAAACCTCACCGAATCCTCCACCGCCAATCCTAAATTCGTTCCTCCATACCTCATCTGGCAAGCACGGGCGCCGGTGGGTAACGGTACCCTCGCTAAAGACCGTATCATATTTGTAAGAAAGATATCTCTGGTCCTTCACAAGCGACGTCGGCCGCTCCGCCGTTTCTACGCGTAGGAACATTATCTTATATTGGAAGACTTGATTAGAGAGATTTTTTCGGATGAGGTTCGTAGCCCGGTTTTGGATAGCTAGAGTGATGAGTGATGAGTTGAGTGCGGGGAAGCTTCGAGTTGGGTAGGCCTGGAATGGTGGAATCGTGGAATGGTGGAAAATACCCAATCTTGGGCGCGCAGGCCAGAAACCCTGACCCTACAGGCCAACAAAGCGGTTCCGAGCGCATGCCAAGAATCTCAGTGAAATTAGCGTCATAATTGACACACCCAACCATCGAGAAAAAAGAAAAGAAGGGCATCAATAACTCCACATTGGCTGTCCAGCGCCTGTGCGTAAGATGTGACTTTCCCAATTGAGGTAATCTCCGTGCGCAGTTAAGATTCCAAGACCCCCGCCGATCAAACTCATGGCAACTTCCCTCTCCACTTACTTGCCTTATCGAAGAACAAAACACTCTTGTAAGATTTATCCCCATTGCTATGCCAATGATCCAGAGTAACTACGCCCAATCATTAGTTAACCCTAACCCATGCTAAAACATACATCTTTGGAATAGCGTAATAAATTCAGCCAGATCCAGATAAATACATGTACTCTACTTATCCATCCAGAAACAAACTCCCTCACGATACTAACTTTATCCTGGAAATGTGTGTTGGTCGTTCTGTAGCGTTGTTGGACTTGACTGGTTGTGCTTACTAGCCAAATCCTGCATCATGCTCCTCGGTGACCAATAGATACGGAGTACCTACACCAGAACTTTCCCCAGAACAACTAGCCTGGCAATAACGCGCCCCACCCTAAAATTCATAAGACCGATTTATGCAACTGTTCGAAAAAGTCGTAGCCGCCATCAGAAACCGACCTTAGTTGCTTTGAATCACAAGCTGGAGGGGGGTTTTAGAGGTCATCCAGGCTGTAGAGTAAGTAAGTAGTGCAAATTATAAGGCCGCCATACTCACGCATTAACTAAGTAGTCGGATATCGTTGCAACCAAAAGCTTGCTAAAAATTCTGACTTTTTAATTAACGACTGAGTACAATGTATACAATATAATAATACGTTCCCACAGATTCACATCGCCTAAAGGAACAAACTTCACATATATGGAAAGATAACATTATCCGGGAGTCATTTTAAAGCTGATAGCCCCTTACCCACTTCCCCCTTTCCATCATTTGTTTTTGTGCCTAGCCCAAGGTTGGTCCCAAATTCCCAAAATGAAATTGGCAAACACTAAAGCCCAACGCCATGCTTAAAGGAACTCCTCCACTAAATCGAGATCTGCCTGTTTCGCGCGAGGATCTCCCACCTGGAAGCCGTTCACAACTTTGATCATCATCAAGATCTTACGTACGCGCGACTTTAGGCTCTCAGGTTGTGCGCTCGCAGGCTCAACATTCCCAGGTTTGACACCCTCGGCCTTGGCACGCTCTGCCTTGGCATGACCGGCCTTGGCACTCTCGGCCTTGGCACGGTCGGCCTTGACACGCTCTGCCTTGGCACGTTCAGTGCCTACGCTGTCCATCGAACGCCTTCGGTCTTCTCGCTGGGGCTCGCGCTTCCTGAGGAACGAACCGGCCTTCCGTATAGATGGGATATAAGGTTTATTCAAGGCAGGTGGCTGGATCGGGGGATCTCTTGCATGAGATTGGGGGTCGGGGGTGCGTTCGGCTTCATCTTTCGCGCGTTGGCTGTTGATATCGTCATACCAAAAGCGGTCGAGGACGTTTTCATTGATCCATGGATGCTTAAGTGCCCTGGTTGCAGATAAGCGAAGGGTTGGATCGGGGTAAAGTAAGCACTGTATGAAATCCTTGAATAAAAGCGAATATTCCCATGGGTCTTGCGAATCCAGGAATGGAAACTGTATCTTTCCGTCACAATAATCCATAAACTCCCTTATGTTAATAGTCCCATTGTCACCTTTATCATCGTCACTAGTGGTGCCTCCAGGTGCATTATATGTGAAAAAGGGTATCTTCCCCGCCAGGATTTCGTGGGTAAGGGCCCCCAAAGCCCATATATCCACAGCATGCGTGTAGGGCGCTCCGGATTTGCAGGATGGATTGAGCCCTTGTACCTCCGGGGCCATGTACTTTCTTGTACCAATCATAGTTTTCATCAAGCTTGCATCTTGGCCCGTCGATTTCGCAATGCCGAAGTCCGCCAGCTTCAATCTCAAAGGCGATAACGAGGCAATAAGTACGTTCTGCGAATAGGGATCTATGATTAACGGTCGCATTCGGGGGGATATTGTTGAGACAATAGTAGAATATGCAAGGACAAACCTGTGGCTTTAGGTCTCGGTGACATATATCATGCTGGTGCATTACCTCGAGAGCCTCCAGTATTTGCCTAACGATACTTTTGCATTTATCTCTTGCCCGCTCCCGGTCCCTTATCATGTATGCATACAGATCACCTTCGGGAAGGTATTCGATGGCGATGAAAACGGTATCCTTATCGTCTTGGTACCATCCATAGAACTCAACGAAATGTTGAGCATACTATATCATCAGAGATTGGTCAGCCTATAAACACGTACAAGGGTGTAGATGTAATAAATCACCTGTCGTAGAGTTATTAGCGCGTTCAGTTCCCTACCAATCACTTTCCAGTTATTCCGGTGGGCTACTTGTGGAATTGTTTTGACCGCGCGGACTCGTGACAATTTCGTTCCCGGATTTCTACTCCTCTGGCTATACACCTCCCCAAATCCCCCGGCTCCAATCTTTTTTTCCTCATTCCAGTGTTCGTCGCGGCCTTGGATCTGGTGCGAAACGGTTTTTTCGCCAAACTTTGTGTCGTATTTGTATGAGACGTACCTTACATCGTTAAGTAGTGAAGCTTTTGACTCATTGGGCATGGGGTAGTCGCGCACGCTCTTGAGACTCGCACGGTCGGTCTGAGGCTTCCCGAACATACTCGCCGGTCGGTAAGAGCCGCTCAGGATAATTATGTCAAGGTGGATCAATATAGGATAGCTGTTAAAAGCTCATGATCAGCGGGGAGGAGTCCCTTCGATCGCGTTTAGTCGCGCCAAGGTAGATGACATGTGTTCAAATCGCGCGGAGGCAGTCAGCACTGCGGCAACGACGGACCTGGGACAACGACGAAAATACAGATTCCAGCCAAACAAGTGGTTGCATATCAGCCTGAGCGCCACTGTCTCGACTGACAAACACCGTTCAACCAGTTTCGTCGTTGCCCCCGGTGCGACTGTACCGATAGACCATCTGAGGCAATGGCAGGCCCAAGTCAAAGGCGAGTGGCCAATCATCAACTCGTCCAGGAATTAAACCATCTTGGCAGGGCTATCCCTTAAGCTGGCAATGCTGACCCCCTATAATAGAGGGCCGGAATCCAATTCTTTCTGGGGGGTCAGCATTTACTGCCAGGTTAAGGGATAGGCGCAACCCCCCGTCTCATTTATCCCTACAACAACCAGACATATACCAGTTCTGTTTCCTTCAGGAGGCATTTTAGCTCAGCTCAAAACGGCGCTGTAACATTACATGTCGGGAATAGCTAGTTTGAGCTCCTGTTAGTTGCAACTTGCAGGGCCCTAGGGTACACCTCAAGCTGTTCTTGGAAGTAACGTAGAACCCTAACCCTGAGACTTAAACAAAGGGCGAGAAGTCCCTGATTAATATATCCCTTATGTCCGCGGTGGTAATATGGGTAAAAATATGCGGCTTCTTAGTATGCTATAATGAGAGTATTTCAAAGGCTCCATGAAACGTGATAAAGTATCCCATATGATAATAATTAATTTTCCGCAATTAATTGCATATTGAATATAATAATTTACTAATTAGTTCTCACATCCGCAGCGCCGGGATCGTGCACCACAACCCCCCCACCCCTTCCCCCTCTCCGCCACAGGCGCAGTTGATATCGGTTTTCCTCCCAGGGCTGTTAGAGTTAACAGTTGTCGACATGTCAATAGTTTACACAGATAGGTCCACGAAAAGCACCAGATCATCTAATGCATACATCATTGTCTAAGAATATGTTCCAGTATAACTGGCCGGAGCTATAACAAGACGAACGTGAAAAGCCCTAGGCTCCAGGCCCCCAACCACTCCGAGTGCTAATTCATTACCCCATACAGGAATCCAAAATATCGGGGATAACCGCATTTAGCGCTATCAAGGGGGACACTTCGGGAATTGTTTTTGTTTTTTGTTTACATCATACTCGCATCCAGCCCTTAGGCTATGGCGGCACACTAATCCTCTCCGAATATCCAGTTCATGGCCTCACCCTCTCCAAACATCCAGTTCAGGGCCTCACTCGGCACTTCGGGGGTATTAACTCGGTAATGTAATGAATGACACGAAATGTTAGCTAGAGAGAGATGCCTAATTAGCTCAAGCCCGTTGCTCCATTAGTCGTTAAACGTACCGTCGAGGGCATCCAGTTGTTTTCCGCCATTTTTATAGAGCTCTAGATCTAGTGAACTGTTGTCATTACAGAGGGCCAGTCGCATGGCCATGGCAGGGACATTATGATTGCACTGCGGCCGCCGCAACCCAGAAGACACCGGATAGACCCGCGAGCACCACAACTTGTGCACATCACGCTCATCAGGGCCCAGGAGACATACTTCACAGTTATAACACCACCCGGGCTCTAGGTGCACTTGGATAAGGTGTTTCCTAATCGTGTTATGGCGCTGGCACATAAGAGGGGGGCTGAAAAACGTACACCATTTTATCAAAACTCCCAAAATCGTCTCCGTTGCAGGACGGGTGCCAGTAACCTCTGTCATCACAAGCCTCCTGCCCACTCTTGACAGCATGCTTGTTAGACCTTACATAGATTCTGCACCTGAACCCCGATTCCTGTTTAAGCCATGGATGTTGAAGGCCCTCGGAAGCTGATAATCGCTGCAGGGGGTCAGGTTGCATCAGGTCGTGTAGAAAGAGTTTAAGATCCGGACAAGCGGATGCTGCATCCAAATTAGAATCTGGAAAGGGGTAATCCCCTGAGGAATATTCCCCCAAGGCTAGCAGATCAATAGACACTCTTGGAGTTGTTTTTGCCGTGTGATATCGTGGCGAATCAACCGCCATTCTATCAATGGCTTTATAAAGGCCACTCGAGCTATCATCCTTCGCGCCCGTCTCTTCGTCTTCGTCTTCAGATGTATCTTGATCATAGTAGCAAAATGGCGCCAATCCGGTAAAGATCTCATATATGATGGAGCCTAGCGCCCACATGTCCACAGATTTAGTGTAGAACCCCCCAGTTGCGCGATTCCGACACAGTCCTAGCACCTCCGGTGCCATATATTTACCCGTCCCAACGACAGTTCTCATCCCACTGGCATCGCGCTTCGTTGACTTTGCGATGCCAAAGTCCGCGAGCTTGAGCGTCAACGGAGCGACTGATTTGATGAGAATATTCTATAATTAGCGATTGATGAGCGAATGCCTTCCGTACTTGCAGATGGTATTTCTAACCTGGGGCTTTAAATCACGGTGACATATCTCCATTCCATGCATTATATCGAGTGCTTTCAGGGCGTACAAACTAGTTGGCAATTCTCTTTGGCGCGGGCTGGGTCGTCTAGAGTATAGGCATGCAGATCCCCGGCAGGGAGATATTCCATGACAATGAAGACGGTATTTTGATCGTCTGGCGCACACCATCCATAAAACTTAACGAAGTGATCCTGGTGCTAACGTTGTTATAGGAATTTTGTTAGTTGACGGAATATATGGTATGCTCTGTGTGCGGAAGCCTACATCTTGCAGAGCGATAAGTGTATTTAATTCTCTTTTAATAGCTCTTTTATCATAACGACAGGCGGCCCGTGGGATTGATTTGATGGCACGCAACTGTTGTTTATTAGCTACCCCCCTACTGTACAAGTGGACCTCTCCAAATCCACCCCCCCCAATCCTTTCACCCTTCATCCAAACCTCCCCCCGGCCGTTGATCCTATGAGTGATAATGTTTCTGCTGAACCTTGTGTCATATTTGTATGAGAGGTAGATTGTACTGTTCGCTAAGGAGCTCATGTTCGGGAGTTAGAAGAAAGATTGCGTGAAGTCGACGTTGACAGCTAGGTGCGGGGGAGCTATCCAGGGTCTGGCATGTTGATGAGGCGTGGATTCCAACTCAGCCACCCTTGATCAGGCCACCACACTGAGGTGTGGCTGTGCCAGGGAGGCGGGTAGTATGGCTCGAGAATTGATGTCCCCTATGCTTGTCAACCTCCAGGCACACTTTTTTATTACGTTACCGTCGCTTTTTAAAACCATAGTAGAGGGATAAAAAATTACATATATGGTGCGGTGCGTCTTAAAGGTGACATGCCGGTATCTTAGCTGGAACAATCATAGCCACTCCGGCTGCTTGTTGACCAATAAGAGCCTTAGATTCCAGCCATGTTGTGGCTGAAAACTACATCTTGGCTGCAAGTCTGTGATATAGGGGGTATAAATGGGTATAATACTGTTCCACTCCACCAGGTCTTGGCGCTTTTTACATACAAAAATAGGTAAATGGCATCTCTTATAACTTTTTCAACAGACAAGATATCAAAAATCTAACACACAAAAGTCTTCATCATACCTGTATCTACAATTCTGTGTGTTAGATTTTTGGTATTTTGTCTTGTTGAAAAAGTTATAAGCGATGCAACTTTTGTCACCTTTAAGCCGCGCCGCACCATACAAGTGAGCTTAATATGTAACCCAGGGCTAGGGTTCTGAGAAACTCCCAGCATAAACACTGCCGGGCACGCAACTAAGAACAGAGAATATACCCCCTTCTCTTTCACTTGTTTGAATATAAGTACATGTATATTTAGGGTAATACGCCTCTAGATTTCCGATGAAATGATGCATATGCTGATTCATTACTTGGGGTGGTAGAGGTTGACACACCCACCCCCTTGCGCCAACCCTCACCTAGAAGCCGGGACTACATGTTTATGCATAAGAAAGAGCTCTACCTGTTTCATTCGCCCAGCTAGCCACCCCGTTAAACGGTATTGGTCGGGGCTGCATAGAACATCACTCGAACATTAGCGTGATGCACGCCAAGACCCCTGATCTGAATCATGTCCAACGACCTTTTGAGATAGAGTGATGCGTGTACTCGGTGTTTTAACCGATTGCAATTGTGTGACGATCGGGCGCTAACAAACATCCGATAATACGCTGTGGGAAACACAAGGCTGAAAATGCACTATGGCAAGAACGAGAGAGATCTCCGAGGATTAAAATGTCCCAAGCCCACCGTACGAATGATTTGCAAGCAGTATACCAAGACTCTGTCAGTACAACCGTGTAAACAATTTTTAGAATGAGGAGGGGCCCACGCAGCCAAGAGCCTACCCTTCATACATGAAGTTATGGACGAACAAGGCATAGAGGTACATCTTCGAGCTGCATGGTGGGGGGTAAGTATTGGAGGACTAAAAATTCTACACTCTTCAATTCTCCATTTCTACCCTAATCAAGTAACATGTCAGCTGTCATTGCGGCGTAGGCTTGGCTGCGTGAGTCCCCTCTCGCGTTGAGGGGGGGGGGGGGCTGGGCCGGGCCGGAGGACTCTAATAGGCCCACGAATAGGCACAATGATATTTTAAGTCCTAATACCTTCGGACGATCTCAAAGAGCGGTGTTGGCTGTAAAAGGGTAATACCTTTCAGCTCCTCTGCAAGGTTGTCCTCTTAGAAACTGTTCGAATTAACTGAGGTTTTGTGGTATTACCATCCTACCCACATGTTCCTAAAACCTTCACTTTCTTGAGGCTCAAGGCTGTACTAGGCGGGGGGGGGGGGCGGCTGGAGGTGTAGGTACCACCAGCCCTATGGGCTACCTTGCCAGAAATATACAAACAGAAATTCGGGTAAACAAAGACAGGAAGTGGGAACATAGTAGGGCCACATGAACTAAGTATAGAGTAGGAAACCTAGCAATTATATTCAATTCTATAGCAAGAAACAAGCTAGATAATGGAAGATGACCGGCGATAGTTGGGATGGAAAAGAATGTTTCCATGAGTATTCTGGTCCGTATGAGCATTCATCTAACTAATATCGACCTATAAACACACCGCTGTACTTTGCTCAAGGTTCAGTCATTGTCTTAAGTAGAAAAGACTGAGCTCTTCATAAGTCCCGTAGTGCTGAGCGGGGAAGTAGGGTTCCAACTGCGACGACCCTCTCACATAGCCAAGACAGCTGTTGTTTTTGTTGCTAATTCATTGCTTGCATGCAGCTTATGGACTATGGGGAAATCAAGACAACGGTGCTAGTGGTGGTATGGAAAAATCAGATGGTTGGATAAATAAGCACTAGCGACAGAGGAAGGCATTTATAATATACTTGGAGGCAATCTTGGGAAATGGGGGGCTTATAACTGTACTGGTGTAATTTGTATATATATGCGTACGACCCCTCCCCTAGCAGGGGCATGTCTGCCGGCCCATCAAGGGCGCAACCATCTGATCCCTTGAGTGTATCCAACTGTTGAACCACTATTGGTGCCCCTAACAATGAATCCATGTGGCGCACGAACCTCCCCTGCTTTAAGAAACCCAGCCGTTGGGGATTGGGGCCGATTTCGGATAAGGGTGGTTGTTGGTTTAGCGTCACCAGAGAGCCAGTAATGGGATAGGGCGGTGGCGGCGGAAGGACGTTGTTTCGGGTCAACGGCCATGAGATATGATATGAATTCTATTAGACTCTCCGGTGCTCCTACGCTCACTAGGTGCTCTGTAGGGAGTCTTGTTGCATTACGTTCATACTCCCAAAAGGCTCTAGTATCGGGTGCAAAAATGCTGCTGGGTTCAGAAATGTTGCTCGGGTGCTGTTCATCTATGCCGCTAGGAGGGCTGCTTTGTGAACTTTGGCCAGGGATACGGATACAGAATAGCGGATATCCGGTATAGACCTCATGCGTTATCACACCCAAGGCCCAAATATCGACTGCTTCGGTGTATTCTACTGCTCTCCGGCTAGGCCTATTTGCAGGGTACATTTCTGGTGCCATGTAGTATGAGGAGCCAATTCCCTGAGTAGCCATAGGACTCATATCGTAGCTTGAGTTGAGAGACTTTGATATACCGAAGTCTGCAAGCTTGAGCTTTAACGGTAAGAGTGATGCGACGAGAACGTTCTAGTTGAATTTGAAGCGTCAGTAGCCCATAGTTTATATAAGATCGGGACGTTGGGAATAGGGAAGAGGAGGACGAACCTGGGGTTTAAGGTCGCGATGGCATATGTTGAGTAAGTGCATTATCCTTAGTCCTTCTAATATTTGCGTAATTATACCTACACTTTGCTCCCTTGCGCCTATGGGGTTGTTCTTGATGTATCGACGTAAATCACCCTCAGGATGATATTCCATTGCTATATAAATTTTTGTCCTAGTGCTATCTTGATACCATCCATAGAAATCAACAAATCTATCGCGATGCTAAGGATACAAGAGAAGGTTATTAGAGCGGAGAGTGCTAACCACAGAGTTGGGGGGTTCATACCTCCTTTAACGCTATCAGAGCATCTAGCTCTCTAGTGATATACTTATACTTTCTATCTTTTCGAGGAGGACATAGGATTGACTTTACTGCACGCAAGTTGACGCCTTCGGATCCCGAGCCCTCTCTAACTTGGAGAACAACTTCACCATATCCCCCTTTTCCGAGGATACCACCTATCATCCAAACTTCGATCCTACCGGAACTCAACCTTTGCGTAACCTCTGTTTCACTGATCACCACCGAAAATCGATACCGATCATGACTTGGATTAATTGGTGATCGACTACTACGGAGTACGTTGGACTGGTCATTAGAGACTAGTAAAGTTAGCACCTGATGCTAGGGGGTGTGGGTGGTGAGTCGGATGGAACGGGTGAGGCATCCCGGGATGAGAATATGATTTTCACGGCGTGTACTTACCCCGTCCTCTATAGGTAGTCCTCAAACCTCTAAAAAATGTCCCATACCGGGGAACCAATTTCTCGCGCGCCGCAGAGCCTGGCTCCGTTGTTTTCGAAGGCCCACAGCCCATGATCTAGTAAGACCCCAGGAGCACAAAAAATAGTCTTGTCTGTAGAGGCAGCTACCGGTCGCGGGGACTATTGAAATGGGATGGATCCGTAAGTGGATCGGAACTCATATATGCAAAGAGTGGTGTATTATATCTTCCCTCCACCCCTCTCCCCCCACTGGGTCCCATAAGCTGTAGCGCGAGCGTCATTGGGTACCCTTTGAGGGGTGGATCGAACTATGTGTTGTTTCCTTGAGCCACTCAGCTCATATGGAACTTTAAATAGCCCAACTCATCGGTCGGTATGTGCGTCGACTTTACAGGTGGATACTTGGGTAATCCCTGCGATAAGGTTGGAGTTCAATGCCCTTTACAGGTTTAGGTTTGCTACTACGTATCCCCTGGGCTGGTGAGACCTGCAGAGACCAGGGCTTCTTGTTCGAGCTGTGGTAGGGTCGCTGAGCCCGTAACTTTGTGCGGGCGCCCACCAAAAAGTGGGACCATACTACTGGAATAAGAAGTCCTGGATTATGCCCAGGGGATACGTAGCAAGATCGGGTTTCGGTAGGTGTTATGGAGGAGGCCTTGCCGATACTCGCGACCGGTAACAAGTACCCGAATATGCAGCTGCAAGCTTTTGCAGTATTTTTGACTTCTACTCCAATAGAAACTGCAGATTAGGATGTGTATTTTCGGATACTTGTTACCTGTCGCGAGTAGATTAAGATCTTAGTGCTGTTAGAGGTGGATAGGATGTGGTGAATCATAATATTGATTTCGAACTGCATTTCTTGCGCTCCTGAGGCGTTTTTCCTGTTTGGGAAGATGACAAATGTAAATTGCAAAAAAAACATTGTCTCAGTTGAATCATAGAAATTCCAAAACCACCCATCACTACATAAAATGTGCGAACAAGTATGTACTACCAACGAATCAACCATTTAACTTATATAAAGAATGGCGTTGGGATGACGCGGATCACTCCGTGCGTCGAGGGGTCGTGGGCGCCTCGATGGCCTGGCGATGCGAGGGCGAAGCCCGAGAGATGCCGAAATTTCATTACGTGTCGGGGGCGGAGTGAGTAGGTAGTTGGGCTGGGAGTATGCAGTGAATCTACCCCACTGGTTGATTGATTGGTTGGTTGGTGCTTCATACATGCATGCAACCCAATCCACGCCACTGGCTGGGTATGCCGTCGACTTCCGAATTCCGGTCCCACTGTCAAACCTCACGGCGCGGAGTGGATGCAGGGTTTATCGCCGTCCCTGCTTATCGCCATTTGGTAGGTGGCATCATGTCATCTTGTATGCAATGCCCATTCAATGCCGTTGACTGTAAGGCAGACAGAGATCACACTACTTGCCACCACCATAGCTGCTCATGCGGGCAAGAGGAGTTGGTGGACATTCAAGGACAGTGGATTCCAACGGGCGGGCCGAGACTTGTAGTACGTACTTACATCATACCTACTATCGCCCACCGGGCGCTGGCGGACACCGGGTGCTGACGGGACAGGCCAAAAGACAGACAGCCAAGCCAAGTTTTGCCTGCAATCCGTCAACACCCAGTACCCGTCAATACCCCGTGAATGACTCTAAACTCAGGTCCAATTGAGGGAGTAAGATACGGTGGCAGGGTTAGGGTTATTAAGCAATAGGGGAGGAAGAGGTCAGAAACAAGCCCGCCCCCCGCCCCCCAAAGGCATATACAAAGGACACACCCGCATTCATTGCTTATGTCATCCGGAGTGTCATGCAGTTATAAACACCAGTTTCCAACAGCTTGAGTATTTTGACCTATTTTAAAGCCCCCCGGTATCTCACGAGACCCTGTCCCGAAAGATACAGCGCTGGAGCCGCCAAGCTGGGATCAGGCTCGAGCTTGGCGGAGTCAATGACTGGTGAGTATGCGTTGTTACCTCAAGCGTTGGATGACTCTTCAACTCTCCACCAGCCGGGACAATGATCAAGGACTAGCACCAGTACTAAGGGTTAAGGTTAGCCAATACGATGGCTGCTTGCTATATCGGGGATTCTTTGCTACAACGTACGTAGATATCCTCGGGGGTCATCGAACGTTGAGCACCCATCATGGGATAATGACTGGTCACAGAACTTGCTTCGGATGGTTTAGTCTATTTTTAACCGACAGCCAACGCGGCATCACATCCGTTTTCGTGATGGCTATAGTGATCCGGGGACACGATTACTAACGCCGATTACTGGATTAGTAAAGGTGCCTGCACCTGGAGAGAGGTTCCTCTGTTACCCGCGGTAGCTGGAATGGGCCCGGTATCTCTTAATATTGGTAAGAAATCTATAGAATTGAGGGGTTAGCAGCAATAAGCTTAGGAACCTTTCGGCTGCAGGATTGTTGTTGAATTTGTTTGTCATATTTTTTTTTTTTTTTGATTTGTTGGTAGGGGTGCACCGGGTGGAAAATACATCTGCTCCGGAAAGTGGGAGGGGACGGCTGCCATAGCATAAGGGCTGCATGCATGTATAAACAAATTCATAATTTCGGCGGCTGGAATCATGATATATCACCCGGCCCACCCCAAAACAAGTTGGGAACTAAGTGACAGGTCTAGAAGGGGATAAAAGAGATATATCCCTAGATCAACTAGCTTCACCCACAGTCTGCATTCCTTAGGCATGGAGGATTGGGGCACAACGTCAACCCAAACATTACCCAGCTCTCAATACATGCACCTCCAACCAAAGCGTGGAAATATCGGAGCTAGGAGTGATATTATAGGCGTGCTTATGATTCGGGTTGTGGCTTGTTCTATGAAATATTTCAGGGGTTCCACCGCTTTGGAAGCTGTTTTGCCAAGATCAGTATATACCGGAGGTCTTGGCAGTGCACCCAAGTAAAGTGCTTTACCATCATTGTCCGAACGGGAATTTCTAGGTTCTAGGACTTCTGAAAAAAATCCGTAATAGTTAGTATATCCTAAAGTTGTGGTTCATACAACAACTTTTAAATGTATGGTTCTTGCCGTTTTCCGGCGTGGTGGTTTTTGCTTCGCAACGGTGATATAGGTCCGGCGCTGTACCTTGGTTGAGTCAATCCCATATTCTAACCTCCGATCTACATTCGCAATCGGTTCAGGTCACTGCAGCACCAGAAAGGGGGATGTAATAGATACCATAGCAAAACGGCACCGCGAAAACATCCGAACTAAATCGGAATTTCAGCCATTATACCATAGCAATGCTGTAGGAATACCGGAGTGTCATGGTATTATGGCAGATTAGGTACTAGGTACACCCCGCTTTTTTGGTACTGTCGTAAGAACATGGGACAACCGCGGATAGACAGAATCGGCCGCATATGTATATCCCGCCGCCGCAAACTCCCGCCGACGGTGGGTGCTGACGGATGTGTAAATAATACCCATAGAATTCAACGCTGTGAGTGCCCATCCGTCAACCCTCGCGAGCCGCCAGGGCGTGAGAGACGTTTTAAGGGCTCCTCTAGCCTCGCGGCTTTCACGGGGTCGGACGCGTTGTTGTGGGACATCAGGGACTAACTGGAAACAAGCCCTAAAAACCCTAACCCACGATATGCCTCTTGCATGTATACCAAGAAACATGGTTCCGGGTATGGAAACAGAACCAGCGGAGCAGATCGACTGGCGGAGGCTGTCCACTTAACGTATATGAAATATTCTGTTCGCGGGGCCTCCAAGTGTATTTTCCGCCCAAAGCTCCCCAGATGGAGCGCTGTTTGAGCCCAGCCCGCCTCCGTAGTAGTATCCAACCGTTGTCTATACTAAACTATGCACAGCAAATAAATGGCCCGCGTGTAAGGGTCCCGAGTAACGAATCGCCGCCTCCGCCAGATCCTGCGTGTGCCCGTGCTGAGGGTAACATCCTCTGCAGAGGTTAGGGCCTGCATGGAATAGGCTAGTTCGTGGGGAGAAGGGAAGATTCATCGATATCTCGTGGAATGAGGGAACCAACCCTTCAAACACCGAGACCAAACCGGAATTTAGCTCTGGGCCAGCGCCACACACCTGCGTTGCCATAGGCTGGGAGTTTTGGGATGGTAGATGGAGGAAGAGATCAACTGACAGGAGCATGCCTATTGAAGTATAGAAAAATCATAAATAGCCCCATAAAACCACCCACAATTAATGATGTAAAAAAAAAAAAAACATAAAATCATCCGATGAAGTCCAAGTGATTTTCTATGCTCCGAGTCGCCAAGGTGTTCATGGATTGGTGACATAGACATCAGCGGGCGTGCTACACACCGTAAGGACATGGAATTATCGGAATGGCTCCAGAGCGTGTTTTCAGCACAAACAGCGAACCCAAAATGCTAGGGTTAGGGTTCTGGTGTCATGACGGACCTCCACGCGCACAACATAGCTCCTCAGGCAATAGAAACACGTGCCATCCAAAATCTTCCTTTTTGGTTGAGCTGCGTTGGGAGAATTAGACTCGGCGCGGCGCCATAGCGCAAACAAGTTCCCGTCAATGCTCTACTTGCGTACCGAGTGGACAACTAGTGAAACAGCAACCCCCACAGGATTATTTTTGGGGATCTGAATGAACTCTGGCGGCGGCCCTGCGGCGGTGGTGGGGTGACAAGGACGGGTAGGGGGTGGTGCTTCGGGTGGACGTCTTGTCGTCTTTCATGGTCGCATCTACCGCCGTTGGGTCGTGGGTTGAGGCCGCTGAGTTTTGTGTTTTGGGAGCCTGTTTATCTCCGGTTCATATGGGGGGTTTTTGTCTCCGTCTCTGTGTATCTACTCAAATTAAGTGTTATTGGCCCGCCCCCGGGGAAGGGGGGGGGGGTCAGTGCTATCCTATGAAGGCGGCACCGCTCTTTGGTGTCATAGACGCCACGGCGGTAGCAGAGGGGCTACTTGCACTGCTGCTCTCCTCCAGCGCCTAGGTGCTCCGGGGTTGGGTGCCAGTTGGGCGCTCTAGTGCCCTTATCGCGGTTGGGGTTGGTAGGAGCGTGAGGAGAGGGTGCGTAGCGGCAGGAGGTACGTGAGGCTGTTGCTCGCAGAGAGGGGTTCGATGCATGGCCGACGGCGGAGGGGCAAGTGTAGCTGCGCCTATGCCCGCACCTCGCCGCACCGCCGGGAGCTCACAGCGTGGTGTCGCACGATGGGGTAACAGTGGGGGAGCTGACTACAGGCCAAAGATGTAGCAGCATTCTTTGAATCCAATGTTGTACTCAACAGCAGTAACGGTTCCACCAATCGAAAAACATGAGGATCACGGGTCTTACAGGCTTGGCTCAAGCCAATCGGGGTTTATGTTTGTCTTGTATGACGCATCCCAGGAACCGATCTGATCGAGGGTTGCCGGACCAAGATCTCGGGATTATTCATGCAGGGGCTATCGGCGGTACGGGCCGACCCGTTTTTTCTCAGAATGCTTGGCATGTGCAATGGGATAAAAGCACTTTGGGAACAGGGGCGCCACGTGTGGGCAGCAGCCGTCTAATGCAGGAAGATCGAGTCGGAGCATTTCACCTTGCACGATCAACCATTCTCAAGCTGATAGGTTAGGATACGGCCACCCCTGCCCCACCCTCCTTCTGCATCCACCACCCAGAACACTGCCTTCCACTCGAACCTACCACATCTACCCACGTTTCTCCCCTCTCTTCTCTACCAGCCTGTGATAGGGTCGTCGAGAACATTCGCTTACAGCCTCTTGGAGGCTTCAGCAAGTGGAAAATTCATTTATGGCTCCAACACCACAACCTACCCACCCGGTGGCCTGTCTTTCATCTGCATCCTTTCATCGCTCTTGCCTCCTCATTTAATTTCCACCCAATGTTCCGCCCCCCCCCCCCCCCTTTCCCCGGTTAAGCTATCTCTGCTGCCGACAGTGCTATCAACATGCCGCCTAAGGCGCGCTGTTGCATTGGGGACTGGCAGGGAGTAAGGACTTGCAAAACGTCCGATCACACGCTACAAACTCCTAGGGGAAAAAGATCTTTCGATAGGCATGGCAAGGTCGTTTAATACCCTGCCCTTATCCGGACTTTGATAATTAACGTGTGGGATTGTGCTTATGCTCATCCCCACCCTTTTCGTGTGTCTGCAGCAAATTCGGGATTGGTATCCACAAGCCTATTCTGAAGTCAATCCGTCCCATCTGCACGGCTTCTGTCTCTTGATGTGAATTGTTCCGTCTTGCTGAATATCCATGTCGGCCACTTCTTCGCTTATCACTGTGGAAAGCGGGTGTAGCAGGGTTGGGTTGGGTGGGGGCTGCGCCAGGAGGGGAGGGTAGTGGGGTTTTTTTATTTTTTGGGTGGGAATGCGAGCCTATGTTACTAAGCGTAAGACGGTGGGTGGGGGTGCCGGGTAACAACCCGGATCACTTACCCTCGCCCCACCGTAAGCCCTAATGGTTATCTCCTAGCAAGAAACACTAAAAGAAAAAAAAGAAAAAAAAGAGGACACGACGCGTGTAAAAGTAAACACAGAAAACCTGGGGCCTATGCTGTCGGGATGGATGATAGATGGGGAAGAGCAGCGACTCTGGTATCCATCCCCCCAACAGAAAAGGTCATACGCCCGATAACTCCATAGCACCCATGCCGTACAGGTTCGCGCACGTTTCCTCCTTTTCAGCCCTCTTGCTTGGCATTATTCTCTTCTAGCGCCCTCCATTTCCATACCCCCTTTTCTTGTAGTCTAAAGCTTTTGCAATAGATCCTGCTCTTGTCCCCAGGTATCTGAGTTTCCCTTTTTAAGTGGGATGGTGGGGGATTGGTGGCGGGGTTGGTGGGGGGTACATGTCTCGCTTCCGGTCCGTCCCCTGGCTGCATCCTGGGTGTTCGCTTCCTGTCGCATCGGTTGTGGTTCTCAAGCGGTTTCACCTATATTTCTTGCTGGCGCCGTATCCTGTATCCTCATGATACATTCATTGTTTTTCTCTCTCCTCGATCCACATCCCCACACACCCAGTTACCGGCGTCCATCGTCGGTAATTGGTTGCATCAATCGCGACTTGTAGCACTTATACGGTAGTTTATCCCTACGGAGAATGATTGTTCATCTTCGTTGGTTCTTGTGGTGGATAGTGCCTTGCCTATTTTGGTGGGGAACTAGGAAGACTAACTCGATAGGTACTGGTAGCGATTGTCCCCACGCGCCATGTGGCGGTGATTCCTGCGATGTAATGATGAGGTCATACAACGCCGGAGATGGTCACCGCTACGGGCACACTAGTGCTACCTCATAAACCAAACTCCCATTCCGGTGGCGGAAACATCCGAGGCTTGTGATACGTTTCCGGGGACAAATAACGCCCGCTTTACCCTAACAATCTCTCCGGGGTGAAACTGCGTTGCACGCACTAGAACACATATCATCGCATTTAACCAGAATTGTATATGGTATTATATTTGTTACTCTTAAGGGTGCCTAGACTAGGTATTTATGGGGTAACTAGCTTTGAGGTGCTTCTATTGAATTGCTAGTTCAGAGATAAGGTAAACCTGCTTGGTTGCGTATGTAACCGGAAGGATCCGGCCAACCCAGAGATATTCACGATCATAATTTGCGTATGCATCTTTGAAAGAGTGAATAAACCTGAGGGTTTAATTACAGATTGGGAGAATTACCCAATTACTAGATGATGAAGTGGCGGAAACCCAAGACCACCTGGTTCTGCACCAAAAAAGTCCGGTTGCCCTCCAAAATCCCCCGGTTACTATGCCAAAAACTCCGTATTCTCTACCAAAAAATGTCCGGCGGGGTCATTTAGAAACCCAGTTTTTTTCCGAAAGGTTATTGCCCCAGACCCTACTGTGATGAACCTAAGTTATCTATCGGTCACAACCACCACCCCCACTAACATCACCGTACGGGCTGGGCACGAGACTACCCTGTAGGTAGCGCGACATTGGTGTTCCTACCATCTTCCGCCCCCGGCATTAACCCGGCACATGGATGTGGCTATGAACCTCTAATTTTGCCGAGTTGAGTCACGCCTACTTGGCACGTTGTGATTTCGCCGACATGAGGCTTGGCGGGGACACGGGGCTGTATCGATAGATTAGAAAACTGTATATGTAAATAAGAGCTTGCGGTTGTGTTCTAAGGTGCCATGATGGCGTATTGGCGGATGTGTGTATAAAGGGCTGCCTTCCTCCCGCTTCCTGTTTGACTAATCTTTTCATACACATCTTTCATCGTCAGCCCTCTCTAGCGTTGGCTTGGATCATCGAGGGTGACGGACCAGCTCCCATGCCCTTCTCATCCTGCATCATCACTTTCATCCCTCTCCAGTAGATATCAACCATTGTCCCCCAGCACAACACAACCAAACAACCTATATACACTGTCCCAACCAAAATCATCCTCTCAGTATCTCATCTAGCATCCGATCCTGGGGCGGTTAATTGTTACATATGGCACCCAGGCCCTCTGAGCTGGCACCATGAGAACCACCCTGTAAGCTCTTTTCCTCACTCCTTCTGTTAGGATAGTGACTTAACAATGAGTCCCTTTGTTTAGCTCTACGCCCATCAAGACGCTCTCCAGCAGGAACCTCCCTTCCGACGTACGTAGCCTGGTGAGCACCCCATCTATCTCCCCTTCTCCATCAATGCGCTCATAAGACAGACTAAAAATGTTTCTAACGCGTGCACTAGACTGATGTCGCTGGATGTATTCAACATTTGCCTGGCCTATAGTGATTTGCAGAAAACTCTGACTTCTGTAGACGGTGATATGATTATTTCCGGTTTGCTGAAAGATTACCACACAAAGGCAATGGCGGTCGGGCGACGTTAGCTGTGGTAGGTGTGGGCGTACGCTGTGCTTGGGGGTATGACAGGCGCTGGGGAGCCAGTATTTGAGCACGATTTTCCACCAGGGCAGATATGATGACTGGCTGCGCTGCGGGGGGCTACCCCCAAACTTAACGGGTCTGCTCCGGCTTCGTGTCGTAGAGCTCGTATAAAAACGGCATGTTGTCCTTAGTTTAGGTGGACTCAAGAAATTGGATAGGATGCGAAGAATTATTATCCATGCCTTCTCACATTCCTTAAATGAATTTAACATCAGACTAGTTCTCAGAACCCTTGATCCAGGTAGCCTACTTTCTCCGTAGCCCTCTGTCCCACCTTCCTAGCGATCGCTCATCTAGAAAATGTTATACCGCGGTAGTTGGTATTGTAGTAATTTAACTTGGAGGTTATGCTGGTATAAAGACTAAGATTTAGTGTATATACCCTTGGTGGTAAATAATTTACTATTGGTGGAGTTATTTTTGACAAATATGCCACCCATCGAAAGTTTTCCCCTACCAAAACATCCTGATGCGGGAGGTTCGATGACTTCCTGACACCTTTCCTGGCACATTTCCTGACATCTTTCCTGATGAATTTCCCTTTTTTGGTCTCTTCCCCTTTCATGATGGCTTCGCTGGTAAATGGTGGTAAAGTCGTCATGGAATACATCATAGACATCTCTCAGGAGGGGTCATCACAGGTGGTGAATCAAGGGGTACATTATCATGTTTGGTTTTATATTGGCACTGTGTCGATACTGCAGCAAATGATTTCTTTCCTGGCGTGGTAGAGGCTGTGGATCAGTGACACTAGCTGGACGCAGCACATCTCTCCCGGACTCATGGTTCCTTATGCTGAGGTCGGACACCATGCCACCATGAATCAGAGGACGATGGTCGTGCCGCGGGGTTCCCGGGAAGTGATAAAGGATGATTTAGTAACCCCCGAGGATCCTTCTGTGTACCATATCCTGCAAAACACTTACCTGGTGCCCTGGTTGCGGGTGTCCTCTCTGGCTCGGTACTGAGGCCCAACACTATGTTGCGGGAGGGGGGGGGGGAGGGTACCTCCGACTGGTGCTCGAGACTACAATACCAAAAAGGGGTGTAATCTGTGCTGCAGGAACTGAGTTCTGCCCTATTTCTTGTACAGTCTTGGGTGCCGCATTTGTGCAGCATTTCCGCAGCTCCCGAACGATTTCCGGTCTGTACCCTGCCTGAAAAACATACATGTACGATTTTATATGAAATATTCTGCTAATTACATGCAATATTCCCTTCCCATGAGGTATTAAAGTTATCAAAACAATAACTAACCAATTCATCAGTATCTCAATCATCTCATTAAAGGGCTGAAGAAAGTTGGGAAGTACTTTTCAAAAATAAATCTTGTCCATCTAATGATTATTATTATAATGGGATTGTTCGTCTATTATGAGTTCGTGATCATATTTATAGTTCTGATTGGTTGGTGTGATGATCTATCGTGAGTATGGTAGCCTTATCCCCTTTGTCATGAAGTGTCACTCACCTGCTGCACGCCCAAGTGTGATAGAGGTAGTTATGTAGTATTTCTATAGCACTAATGTCAATGGTTGGTTCTCAAAAGTGCGGCCGTAAAGCGGCATTTTGCATAGACCCGGCATTTGTATAGCATTCCTAAGGCAGGGATTACACCCCATTTTTTGGTACTGCAGTTAGTGTTGCGGGCGCGGGCGGGGTATTGAGCGGATAACGGAGTTAAGTTCTGCTTGTGGGTGGGGAACAACCCTCATAGGCCGGACATCATTCAGGAGTAGTAGTCTTTGTGGCATTAGGTGCTCGGTGCTCGGCCGCTCTGCTGGAACCAATAAGCTCCCCAGGAGCTAGAGGTCTAGCGCATCGGGAATCAAAACCGGCAACACACGGCGGTAGTGGTCTACAGATTTATTACTACCGATTATCGGTAGAATGGTGCGATAATAGGCCCGTTATATCTGTAAATTCGTGACACATTATGTCTTTAATGATATCTGCCCCATTCATAGGTATACTTCCATGTCACAGATCCGGGACAAGCCCCCGTAGCAACTCGCGGCTCCGTTGTCCCGGGACTTTCGGATAAGGGCTATACCTCTGTTTAGGACCGATGAGCGGAACACTAGTAACTTCTGGCTGTCTGCAAACCATCAGATAGTAGCGTATAGAATATTTTCAATTTCTTTTACACACCTAAATACCTCCTCAGACACTGAAACAAAATCTGTAAGAAAAACATCTTTAGGGTAACGTCCACACTCAAGTCAAGCCACCAACATAAAACACTCTTTGAGAAATTGGGAGCCATGCTCGGCTACAGTTGAACATCTAATCAGGCTATAAAAGTCGGTCACAATTCAAAACCTACACAAGCATCAGTGAGGGGAAAGCATTAGTAACCAATGGTGCGCAGGGAGGTGAAACATACTGAGACTAGTTAATCGCACACGGGGTTATTTTCTGGGCTTTCATCGGCCTTGTAGATGCGGTATTCTTCTGGCACCTCTTGACCCTGACTTTCCATATGCTTGATATATATTCTCAATATTGTCTTGTCCGGGAGGGAATCTGCGGTAGTTAAATCTCTCGTCGATAAAGGGCCCGGCCCTAACACAGCCCCGTTTTCTAAAAGAAGCTTGACAATATTTAAATACCCCTCTCGACAAGCAATTAGTAATGGTGTCCGGTTGTTGTCGCCTACTGCATTTAATGGCACTCCACAATCAATTAGGAGTCTACAAATCTCCTCACGACCATGGTATACGGCGAAATGTAGCGTGCTAAATGCAAGAATTCGGTTTCTTTCAAATTCTATACCTCGACCGAGACCAATTTGATACCGGACAATATGAATAAGGTTATAATGAATTGCGACACCCATATTCATCCTGGAGAGGGGGAGGGGAAGGTTGAGGGGGGACCATCGTTGTGTAGCTATTGATTTGGCGCCGGGCTGGGGCACGTAGGACACTTTCTCTAACAGAGAAACGATTTCGCTGTCTTTAGGATGCTGTCGGTCGTATGAGGAAATATGGTAAGGCCACTGAGAGACGACATAGCGTCCGAGGTGTCCTAAGACGGTCCTGGGTTTGGGAGGTAAAGCGAGCATCACACCCAAGCAGGTCTCAGCCGCCAATGCATGGGCTTCGCTAGTGGTCCAATGCCTCTTTTCTAGGTACTCGAGCACCGATAGATGTGCAAGCCGCATGACGTCTAGTGATTGATCGTAAATGACTAGGTTATGACAAAGCTTGAGAATTTTCTCCTTCGTCAATCTCAAACTCTGGGAAAATGGACCTTCATTCTGGCTTGGTGCTAGAATAGCCTCAATCAGCTCTTGCGGGTGCAGTGGTCTGAAGGCGCACATGATCCATTGAAGAGCTCGCTTCGTGAGTACACTCGACTCTCGTGGGTAGGACGATATGACTTTGAAGATCTGATTGTATGTCTCTTCAAGGCCTATTGGCAACTTCCCAAGCTCTTCCATCACATCCGCCTCGGTATGGAAGCGATCGCTATCACAGAGTTCCTTTATCTGGAGATTTACCCACATAAACCTATGCAAACTCAGCTCGTTGTTACCACAAGGTCGGGTGAGGTGAATATAAAGAGACTGCCTTCACATACATGCCATCCGATTTCTCTATTAGCGCCTTTCGGATATGCGCCTTCAAGTCTTCTGAAACTTCACCGTCGAGCAGATCACCGTTCTCGATTCTTCTATCTAGCTCCGAATGTACATATCGCTCAATATCCGCTGCGTTATGTTTAGCACTGATGGACAGGTTTGGAAGGTCGTTCAAGGCTCGGACAATATCGCTATCCTCTCTGCTTGATATAAAAACTCGAACAATCGATGGGGATTGCAAAATTGACCTTATCGCAGTTATTAACGAAGACCTGGTCGATCTGTCACACTCATCAAGTGCATCAATTACAATCGTTACGCGTGTATGGAAAGGAAGGAGTTTCAGAATGAGGTCGAGGGAGCGTCGAACGTCGAATGGTCCTGATGGGAAGTTCGTTGAAGCCTCCTTCTCATATTCATCTAGAGCAACTTGGAGGACCTTGGACGATGATCCAGTTGATGTGAGCTGCCTCGCAATAGATGACAGTATAGTTTCCGGTGTTCTGCGTTCAAGCTCATTTCGGTTGCAATAGAAGAATGCTAGGGAATCTTCTGTTTCCCTTGTCCTTATCTCCAAGAGGCTATCGATCACAGACGATCTGTAATATGAAAAAGCGTGAGCTCAAGCACAGGACTACGAGTGGGAAGAGACATACACAATCTTTGTTTTACCGGCGCCAGCTTCCAAGAAAGTGAACTTAGTCATGCTTTACAGCGGTCCTATATCGAAGTTGCAACTTACGTATACCATGTAGCCAGAAAAGAGAAGAGCTCTCCTGAGCCTGCCAGTCTCTGAACGGTCCCTCCTTCACCAACCATTTGCACGAGTCGGGCAATCGGTCCTCCTTTGCTCTGTTGTGGTGGCCCATGTACGGCGCAGAGGAGATCCATTCGAGGAGCTTCTTTCTCGTTTGGACTGCAAAGGGTTAATGGAAGGGACCGCCATGGAATCTCAATCTCCTACCTGTCAGCACCTGATCAACATGATCGATCTTTGATTCTATCCTACGTATAGGTTCATCGAACCCTTCTAGGAGTGATTTTAAGGCCTGTTGGTGCACTGTTTTGCCAGCTGGTGTTAGCCTGGGAGAGCCTATGTTAAAAAGCAGCTAGGTTATATACTGACCCTCCGCACGATTGCTGGCGATCCTACTACCTATCCATGGAAGTGCAGAGTTAGTGATGGTACCCTCATCTCGAATGGTGTATATGCATATTATACTATGGATGTGGGGAGAGGAAAGCGTACACTCCATATTCAGGACTTCAGCCAGTCTATGAACATCGTCCTCGCCTTCTTTGATGGTAGAAAGGAGCGACTTCGGATCATCCTCAAAGATACCCAACACAATTCGCGCTAAGTCTGGTTAGTATATGTGGCCCTCGATAAACAAGGGTGGCTTACTAGGGGTATTGTGACTGAAGTATCCCTTCGATCTTGCTAGAAGCAAGAGTATATTAGCGTACAGAGATATCAACCTTTTCTCAAGCTCATCCGCCAAATTAGACCCTGTTTGCGGGTTATCAACGTATAGACACTCATAAATTGCGCATCTATCTACGGTCATAGCTAGTCGCTCAAGCGTAACCATAATAGTATCCTGTCTAGATTGGTCGATAGTCGCAACCTATCTGTGTTAGCTCCAAGGTGGAAGGAATTCTATGCCCGAGCGTACCATCAAAAGAAACCGAAAGCCAGCCCACGGTAATGCCGCATGTACAGGATCGTATTGGACTGCCAAATCGCCAATTCTGGCAAATTTATCAATCCAGCTGATGAATCTGCCCGCAATATCGCCAAGGGCAACCGTTCCGTTCTTGTTCGTGTAGGTCCAGCGCTTGCGGTCACACTCCTTTTTCTTCTCCTCCGTTGCCGTTTTCAACTCCCTCAAACAACCCTTCAGGTCACCTTGCTCTAGGACTTTACGATCTTCTTCATCTAACGAGTCAAATGCCTTTCTCCATGCCGTAAATCTAAATAAACCACGGACATTAGCATAGGGGGCGAGGAAGTACTACCATTAGGTTGGTTTAATTACCGCTCTGACATAATATCATTTGACACTACTCCGGTAGTGCTTGGATTCATATTGGCATGTGAAGCCGGGGAAGAGGTTAGTGGACCGTGGTTTGTGGTTGCCATAACCGGAACAGTTGACGCAGCTAGGACCCCTCCGCCGGCGGGTAAGTTAGGTGACGGAGACGGGTTGGATACAGACTTAGACCTCCGAACGCGTAACAGGCTGCGGCGGGACTCATTAGTTATAGATGAATGTGAAGATCGGCGCCCTAGCCCGTCTGTTTCTGGAGGCAGGAGAGCCCCCGGTAGATTTGGCTGCGATACTGCTGGTGAGGTGACAGCCCCAGTACTTGGTGGAGGCCCAGGAGTGCCCCCTGTTAATCCCGGTGTTGTATATGGCGTACCGCTGGCTGACTCCCTTTTAGGACCCAACCGAGTACTCCAGTCCCTAGTTAGGAACGATCGGAAAGTTGAGGTGTTAGAACCGGAGGGACTATCAGTGCCAGACGGAGGAAGATGTAGTTCTGGTGTTGTCGAAGCCAGCTCGGGGGACTGCTCGCCGGTGTGTTTACGGCGAAATAAACCCATAATGAAAGGTGGATTAGATTCTCCCAAGGAGGGCCCCCAGACGAGGTTGCTGAGCTGAAACCTAACTGTATAAGGGATTCGGAGACAATAATTAGGTTGGGCGGTCGGATTAAATGAAAGTCCTATGCTTGTTGAGTCAACCCCGCTTCTTGGCGGCAGAACGGGTAAGTATGTAATAATACAATCTATTGTCAGGGTTGGCTTGGCAGGCAGGTGCAGAATATCCCCTGGCCTGGTGACACAAGCAGATTCGGCACCCGGTAAGATTTGGCCATTGTCATTTCTAGGTCTCGTTGTCGCAACCAACTTCTGCATTGGCCATTGCACTCTCCTTGGAGGTAACGACCTCACCAAATCTGAGGGGTCCCGAATCTGCAAATCTCACCAGGCGCATTAAAAATACTGGCAGGAAGGGACCCATCAGTTGATTCATGGCAGTCATCAAAGATATCCAGATATCCCGACTTCGAGGTAAGAGGATTGCTAGTGCTAATCCCACCATTACCCTATTCCTATTTAGATTCCTATCGAGATTCCTCTCGGGTCCGGCACCAAGACCTCTGATTTCATAGCGGCAACTCCCGAGCCGGGCAGGAACTTAGTGCAAGGGCAACGACGAACCGCAAACAAGGACGAAACTACCATATGTAATATAGCATTTTGGCAACACCCAAATATTCAAATTTTGAGCTCAAATTTTGAGTTCCTGGCGGGCCATCCATACCAAAACCGGTCGCGGAGGACTTAAAATTTAGACGCAGATGTTCGTTGCCGAAACACCTGATATGATACTGGATATATATCCCCCCCCCTGCTCGTCATTCCACTAGTCCCTGCGTTGCTCCAAAGCCGACTGTCCTTGAGCTGGAATGGGAATATATAGGTTAAGCATTAGTTTTGAGATATGTTGTTTGCTGCCGGGAGAAAGGGTCCGTACGACTGGTAACCTCGACCAAAATTGCTGACTGCCCCGGAAACCCAAATAGATACCCGATCCTCAAATTAGCTCATGGCAGCCCATGCAATCAAATCCTCCGAGATCTACTTACTACCTTTAATCCCAGAATGTTTTAGAGACACCGGGGGCCGCCTCCGCTCTCCTTGGGATACAAACATTATTCAATCTTGAGACTGTAGGCGAAGCTGAATTGGCCAACGGCCACATCTGGAGGAGATGGTCAAGCTATCGGGACCTTCTACTTCAAATACCCACCACCCCAAACGTGCTACCACCAGATACAACCTTTTTTCATTGGTAGCCATTGGTGTGTCCACTGTAGGTTCATATATCCCGGGTTCCTGCCCATGGAGGCGGGGGGTGTCTCTATGTACCAAATAGACCCCCCAAGGATAGTGCCATAGCCCTATTTGGCTTTGCGAATGTATAGCCTGTTGGCATCACCTTCTATCGTACACTAGGTCTATTCCTGATGTGAGACCATAGTTAGTCAAGAGGTTGTTAGCTATTGGTTCCTATCGTACCGTCAATATTTTATGTTCCCGTACTTAAAGGTCACTACTAGGCTGCTTGCCTGATTAGAGCACTGTTCATAGCTTGATCCGGTGCGTGCCTGCTACAGGGTGCGGGGTGAAAAGCGGTGCCCGTATATTTAAATCGGGAGGTAGCGACCAGTTCGTTTGCAGCCATCGTACATCTCACCTTCCCTGCATGCTGGAGGGGTAGACAGATCCCACCTTACAAAAAAGGGGACGGATCCGTGGTGGGGGGTCAGAACCCCGGCGACCACAAATATATCGCCGAGCCCCCCCATGGCCAAGAATAGCTTTCTGATAGCCGGCAGGAGGTGGCGTGGTGGGGGATAGGCTCTTCGGGGGTCAGGTTGTACAGACCCCGCAGGACACACCGCAACCCCCGCTAGTCCACCAGTCTATTTCGCTTAGTCACCCGGCGCGGTGTACCTACCTAGAAATTTCTAAGAGTAGGACGCGACAGAGCTTCGCCCAACGACCATTTTACTAGGCTTGTTAATTATTGTTACCCCGTATCTTCATACATTTAGACATAATATGAGGCGGCCCCTCAATTTCTTTACTAATAATAAAACCTTTTAGCCCACGACCGCAGAAAAGTCCAATAGGAAACCCCCAAGAAATGGAAAGCCCCCAGACAACTCCGGACGTGGCACTAGGCAAGGTCTATAAACGAATCAATTGATTTCTTTCCGGGAGACGTTAATTGCAATAAAGAATTTTGATTTATTTACCTGATCCATTTGCTTGATTCCGTTACTTGATTCATTTCCTCATCCATTATCCATCAATAATCTTTTCTTACCACTTTCCCCCAAATGTTATCTTTAGTATTAGTGGAAGTTATATCATTTTGTCAAAATTTTCAAGGTTGTGAGTGTTCAACCGCCGCGCCGCCAAGACCAACACCCACTGTTTTCAAGAACCTAGCGGCATGAGCAAACTAGCATTTGTGTGTGGAGGCCCCAAACAGCTCCTGGGTCTCCTGAGAGTCTTCTGGGGACATTAGGAAACAAATGAAGTCTCCCCCGTGTGGTAAATTTGTAAACCTAAGTGAGAAAACGAACCTGAAATTTATTTACTCATTCGTTTCCATATAGATATCTGATGCCCTATTATAAGCCACATTCTATTCACTTTCATAGTTTGTAAAGTATGTTACATGATGTTAATAAGACTTAGGAATCCACCTGAAGAGGCTTTGAGTCCCTCTACGAACTATGTAAATGAGTTAAAATATGTATCATTGCTTATCTCTGTTCTACTCCGTTGACCAAGCCATACATTTGGCCAAATGCGCGCCCCGCTCCCGATGACTGATGGATAGAGTGATCCATACAGGAGGCCTAGTTAGTTTTGGCTGGGTTAAACGATCTATCAAGTACGGAGTTATACTACTCCAGCCACTGAATTATCACTTACAGTTACTGAAGGTTTTGATATCACAGTTCAATAGATATTTGGGGTTGATAAGTACGTACATTCCTAAATATCTATTGCTGATTGCAATAATTTGGAAGCGGAATATTTTGAAGTAGAAGATTACCATTGACTGCTACATCTACGTAAAGCTAATACTATATTGATAGAATAAATGAATAATCCGCTACCTGTACCAAATCCTCCCTTAACTCCTTTTCCTAAATAACCTCTCCTTACTACCTGAATGGATCTTGGCTGTCCGGCTGGGACCCGTTGTGGTTTTTGAAGATCTCTGTTGATTGTCCAGGTGGTTAATTTCGTTCCTACCCCTATTATCTAATATCAATACGTTAGTACAGATATTGATGAATGTTATAGGTTTTAGATCGTACCTGCAAGATTAGGGATTCTATCAACAGTATTAGTCGCTACAGTGATGGTATCAAGCAAAGAGCTAGAGCGAATCTGGAGCGGAAGGGCTACGTCTGGTACAGGCTCCTCTGGAAGTGTAGTATATTTCTCAGTATCCAAATTCTCTGTCGCACCATAGGAGAATAAAAACCGTTCTGGATTCTCAAGACTCATACTTTGATTTCCAGGTGCCCAGGAATCATCAGCAGTCTCGGGTGCTGAAGGGGACTCGTTCAAGCCTTCAAGGAATTCAGGCATCCGGTTACCACAAGTGCTTTTTCCACCCGCTTTGGAAAAATGACAACGGTCACTGCAAGCTTCACTTGATCGAAAACAGATGCACCGGTTAGTATTGCATTGGCTTCTGCAGTCGCACCGAAGCTTATAAAGTCAGCAAGGATCGGTTGATTCAATCGATATATATGTTAATCATACCTGATTATCATTCAGCCTCGCAGCAAGGCGTGCAGCAGTACCAAGTCCAATCCAACGATTTGTAGTATTCACCGGAATTGATAGTTGGATAGTATTTGGTAGCGGTTCAATATCTTTAGCAACGAATGTGTTGGCCAGGACTCCATATTTCGTTTTGACATGGTAACGGTTTGGATGAGGTTTATGATGAATTATACCAAACAAACGTCGGGGGTGAGTTGGGCGGCGATCTTTACTAGGTACTTTGACACTAACATGATCCCCAATAGAATATACTGTTTCCACATGATGCTTGGACACCTTATCCACCATGCGTCTCCTTGCAACTTCGGTATTGGATCGTACTTCCTCAAGCAATTGGGAAGGACCTCCCAATAAGGCTGGATCAATCGGGATTGAAGATTCCATCATTGAGACATCTTCCGCATATTGAGCTATGCTTTCTTCATCAACAGTAGTTGCCATTGAACGTTGTTGAGGAAGTAAACGATCACTTGTTACCATCCTTTGCTTGAATACAATTTCGAAGGGTGTTTTGCGTGTTGTCGTATGATATTGGTTATTCATAGAAAGAATAACTTCCGGAAGCGCTGTTACCCAAGAGGAACACTGATTATCTATCTGCCAAGCACCAATCTTTTGTTTTATAATACCATTTGCTTGCTCAATAAGGCCTTGACTCTGCGGGTGTCGTGGCCTGCCATTAATGATCTGGATTCCGTGGTCATGTAAAAGAGCTAGCAGTACTCCTTTGAGAAACATACAGTTAGTTACCATCAAACTGATGGACTCGGAAAGGAATTGTTATACCTTTGAATTCAGTACCATTATCACATTGCAAGATATGAGGTGGGCCGAAAAACATAATCCATGATAGCACAACTCCCTTAACCTCCTCACTTGTCTTGGAGAATAACGGGACAGCTATGGAATATTTACTAAAATGGTCTCGCATATGACAAATCCATTTATAACCCTTATCCGTATCAAGCCTCATATCAATCAAGTCAATCTGTACTCGTTCAAACAGTTCATTCACAACTAGAGGTTGAATAGGACCTTGACTCTTAGAGATTGTTTTAGATGCACATGTTGAACAATGAGCTAATAGCCATGCTACTTCAGCACGGACTATTCCATAGTATCGATTGCGGAGGTTTTTGTATGTCTTATCAATTCCAGGGTGTTGATTGCTAGCATGTGCTGCTACAATCGCATCAAAAACCTCATTCAACCTGATTACATACCTTGCATCAGATCCGGATGCCTCAATTCCCCATTTATAAAGCTTTCCATCACGTAGGAAAAACTCTTTCTTGGCCCTATTTTTGAGGTCGTCTTCCTTCCTCGACTTTGCTTGCTTATCAGCTGTCAAACAGAATTCACATAAAAGGGCGTAGTCTGGATCTGATATCTGAAATCTGTTCCGGTTGACTGGATCAGATAGATAGGTTGTGAAGGCAATCCGTGCCTCTGGACTAAAAGGGCTAGGTTTCAGTGGGGCCGGGTCAGCCATGATAGTATTGACAGTAAAGAAGAGTATAGTGAAATGGATAGAAGTGGATGTAAAAGAATAAGTGGACGGGTTAGATGGCGGCTATATATCTCCACAATTCACTATACGTCATAGCTACTATCCTCCCGTATCCAACTTTCTTTTTCTGACTCAACTATCAACCTGGCGTGTCAAATATTGAGTAATCCTATATACACTAGAAGCAACAAAGGGTCCCGTGCTTGAGATACAAAAAGAGTCTAGACAGAGCTATTGCTACTATTGATCAGTGACTCACGCATTGTCTATCATATTATTATTGCCTTTCTGCACTCATCCGGGAGCAATACTAGTAGAGGAGTCATTATAACAAATGTTATATCATAACTCATATAGGCCCGGTAGATACCTCTACTCATATAGGGACATTCAATAGGTCAGAAGGTGACCCGTCACTAAACAAGCATGTGAACGAGTTTTATACTTGATGGTTGGTTACTCCATCAATCAAGCTACTCATTTGGTCAATAGGTCGATCCATTCACTAACCTGGTGGATAGGGCACGCATCTGGTCAAATCTACAGCTTGGTCAACGGATTAGAACATCTCTTTTAATGTGTTCTCTAATTATAAAGTAATCAAACCTGTCCGAAACGGCACATCTTACTGCGTGCAAACAAGTCAAATAATCAATTATTAGCTGTATTTGAAACATGTAAAATGGGTTTTCTTGTAAAGATTTATACTCCAAAAAATAAAAGAGTTGATACCAGAGGGAACTGTAGGATGTACTGCCTCTGTGGTTGATAGTAAGGTTTATTTAGCAGATACGGAATAGCTCCGGGGAGGAATGATTTATAATATTTTGAAGATGTTATAGGTGTAGGTTGGATTTCGAGGGAAGAGAAGTATTTCCAAGGATGGGTTTACAACCCAGAGGCAGAGAACGGTGACTTTCATACGTAGGGAGGAGAATTGTACCCGTAGCGCAGTGAGGAGTTGTGAACCATCTTAAAGATAACGAAGGCTAAGAAAACTCTGAGTGGGGTGATCCCCCTATCCTCCAGTCTTGGCGGTATTGGGAATGGGGTTGAAAAGAAGAAGGGAGATGCTGCATCTTATCACCTATGCTACTAGATAAAATATTAATACATTATGTGAGCTGTTTTGCATCGCCAGAGGAGAAAAGCTTCAGAAAATTGGTGAGGAAAAAGCACTGCGGAGACGAATCCGAGTGTCTTTTACAAAAAGCAAGTTAAAGGATCACTTTCTGGCTGGCTATGGTAGAGCCTACAATATTGGGGGTTGCGCCGTTAAAGTATTCCTAATCCCACGTAGGCCAGGTCCCTCTAATGCATGCACAATTCTTTTGAGTGTTTTTACTTCTTGGGACGCTCCGACCGGGATTTTCTACGGGCGGTAGCTAAAAGCCTCGAACCATAGTAGGATCTTTATCACAAGCTTCCTGCATTGCTGTGACAGGATCCACAGACCTAGCAGTGCAGTGGGGATATTTTCCACGCGACCTCCAACCCCAACTAGTCCCATAACTCTGAGTATGTCCTTTTTTTCTCCCCACACTTGTGAAAGTGCCCAGCGATGTGGGAGGGCGCCTCACCCCCCATGCCAACCAACGCCCCACAGAACAGGGCACGCAACATGCTTGAAATACCTCCATGCCTACCCGGCTTCCTGACCTGCGCCGCACCTTGGGAGTCTTGGGCCTTTGTCTCTCAACGTACGTTGGCGATAATAAGCCTTTGCGGTCCCGTCAAGCCCTGCCTGTAATGACAGCTCGGATTGGACTGACTGTAAATGTTAGATTGTTTTCTGAACACTTATGGCGACCTATTCGGTGTTCTAAGCTGTGCAAAGCGGGTTTGCATTCGGTCTGTTGCATATAAGCTTTCGCTTCGAGAGAGGGTTAGGGTTTGGAACCATGAGTTTTGCCTCTTGATTTCTCTTCGCTTTCCTTCCTCTATATGTAAGGGTTCTTTCTGGCCATGTCTGGACGTAGTAGATGCCGCCGGTATCTAGTTGTCTCGCACACAGCCCTTTCCCCATTCCTTACCTCTTTGCCTCCTCAAACCATGCCCTCGCTCTCTGTCTAATTTTTACCCCGATTTCGCTTGTAAAGGACTACCCTTCCCACTCTGCCTGACTCCACTCTCCAACCCGCACCCATGCCGTAAGGACCTGCCGTTATTCCATGGGAATGTTCTGTTACTCTCTATGTGCACCCCCGCCACCCTCGTGAATATCCTATGCTACAGCCGACGCCGACACATTAAAGTTCTTCCTCCTCCAGGTACGGAACATCCACCCCCGGCGGCGCAACCCCGTCCGGGGAACCCCATCAGGTGTAGCTCCCCTTTTCCACTGTGCACCTGTGACCGTGCGTACCCACCCGAAGCACTCCGACGCTTGTCGGAGGAGGTGTAGAAATGCGGGCATCTATCCACCCGACATCTTTTCCCCCAAATGTCAATGCAAGGAGACTAAAGTTCAAAGCATTACCACCGTAAGCGCCCCTCTCCAGCAATGGGTGTGGTCATAATCCCCCACCGCATCAAAGCGTCATCGGGTCCTGAGCCCGCCGCGACCGGGCCGTTGAAGGTTGGACGCGGGATTGCTAGGCTGCCAATCCTCGGTTATATCCCCGTCGTATACTTAAAAGTCCGGCAAGTATTCCACTTGGACAGTTCCAATTTTCACTTCCATTGCCCATTGTATATCTGCCAATGCGCCAAAGCAGAGGGATGTTACATTGCCTTCTCTACGGCACTGGTTCTGCGTCGAGGGATTGGTGTATGCTCAATGCGCCCCCTCTTCTGAGGATACGTTCCGCTGTTATATCTACTGCCCACTGCTACTACGAGACCTGTTCTCTGGCGCTTTAGCCTGCCCGCCTGCTCTGGGCTGGCCTATAGACGGCGGCTGCGGTATTATCGGGGTTGGTCCGTTCCAGATGATCCGCTGCTGCGTACCCGTAGGACGGTATGGTGCTGATGCTATGTCCCGTGTTTGCAAGTCGAGGTTGTTGGTCCACGGGAGACGTTTGACCCTGTGTGTCTCTTGATTGGTGTGCATAGTGCACACTCCGGTAAACCGACGATGCGATGATCAAACCATGATATGTAAGATCTTTAACCATTTTACATAACTCCGGGGGTGCCGTCGGTTTCATTCCATCTTCTATTATGCTAAGAAGTAGTAGTTGTAGGGAATCCCTACTTGTTATCCAGCTGCAGGCCTATAGCCCTACTCGTCGACAGCTCTAGCTGCCCCATCGCACCCGTGTCCACAGCGGGTACCTTCTACACAGCACTCTTTCCTACCGCCACACCCACTCCGTTAGCCCTAATGTCCCAGTATCCATACAAACCGCAGCCTCGTCTCTACACCCCGCAGCCGAGACCCTCTTTTTCGCCGAGGTCTCCACACTCTGCATACTCGATAGTCTTGCCACCCCCTCCATACCGCCTCCTCTCAGTCCATAACCGTCATGTAGCACCACCCTTCTCCGAGGTGGGGCGCAGCGTACCCGTCTCACATCTGTGGCCATTAGCACATATTCCAATACATCGGTGTCGTGTTCCTTCAGCCAATCAGCGCACCTACTTACCGCCCGGTCACTCCATCATCCCATCACGCATCGCAGTTTCGCTCCGTATTTCGAGTCGAGTCAGAGAAAGGGCGGGGGAAAAGGGGGCTACTTATACCCGTGGGAGGGTGTGTGTGTGTGGGTGTGACGTCGCCAAGGATAACTTTTAATTTTTTTTGTGCGCGCCAAGACGGTGGGTAGCGGTCACTCCCGGAGAAGGGAGCGAGGAGCGGGGCTGCTGTAGATAAGCGGATCGCGGACGGTCGGTACGTCATGGACGGTTGGAAAAGAGGCGATCACGCCACACCACACCGGAGGGGAGAAACGAGGAGCGCGGAGCGAGTGGGGCAAAGGGTTCGCGCCGGATTGAGCATGTCTCGTCGTGTGGTGATGTGAGTGGCGCACAAGGGTCCCCCCCGCTACCCCGAATGGGGTTGAGTCTAAATATGAGCGAGCAGTAGGTGGTGGCAAGCCGAAAAGCAACCAGTCACACGGCTTAGATCTGACCATTTGCGCCTGGACTACTTTTGAAAACGGACGGTAATTCTTCCGATCGGGGGCCTAGAACTATCTATGTGAATACACAAACTTAACCTGGAGTGTACCAATAATACACCAGAACACCCGCCAACCCAGGTGTTGTCGCCACTTCTCTCCAAGCTAGCAGTAGATCACAAAAGCAGCAACCGACCCCGCGTCCCCCACCAACCCAACCCAAACTCCACTCCCACTTCCTGACACCATGATGCTCCGTTGCCCGTCTGCCGCGAGTGCCAGAGTTGACAAGCTCATCTCTTGTCCTTGGGTTATGGGTAATTACCACCCACCCATGGCGCGGCGGCTACTAGAGCGATCATGCACGCGGATTCTTCTCCGGTTGGGAGTTACCTTGTAAGGAGGGGGAGTTGGCATAAATATGGTTTTTCTCGTTGCAGTTATCGGGGACATACTGGGGGGTCACAGAAAGCGTACGGTTTCTTGTTCCAGGGGAACCGGAAGGATCAATGAATTAATTCACAGACAGGGGACAGACTGTTACTTGCCACAGGAAGCATACGGGTTACAGATTTAAATTGACTATTTCACATTCGAAAAAAACGGAAAAAATCAGCTAACTAATGAATCACAGCCCGCCACTCGCCCCTAACTCTATCCGCCCCATTTCTCCATCAACCCCTCCCGTTACACCCCCCTCCCCCACCACCCCAACGGCCTGTGGTATGCGGATATATGTGTATAGAGCCGGTACCGAGGTGCGGGTCACCCACCACCACTTTCAAGTATCCGCCGAGGCTAGGGACAAGGCGGAGTTGTAATTGGGTTAAGGTTGTGCACATTCCGATCCTGCCACTCCAGTGTCCTGCGCGGAGAAGGCATAGCCTTGGTGCTTTTTCTCCACGGAATGAAGTGGTAGTGAGTGCATCAGGTTCCACTATAGACGGTTCGTTGGGGTGCCGGGTGGCGGGCGGTCTATTTCCCGTTCTCCGCTCCTTCACTTTCGTTCCTTCCTTGCCCAAATGGGGACAGTGGCAACCCCGAGTACGCCCGTAACTGAATGGTTGCATGCGAGTTTAAAAGTTTAGTGATATTTTCCCCGCAGGGAGCGGGATAACCCTAACCCTGACATTTTCTCAGCGCTCGATAAACGACTCAATTGGTGGATATAATATGGAACGCCACGCAGCCGCACCATGGTGCCATACCGCCGCAGAGTCCCAAAGGCGGTGCTCTGTTTCCGTGCTCTTCGCGGGTTTCCAGCTGTCCCGGAGATAGCAGAGCACCCCACACCCGGCGGGGGGGGGGGGAGGGTAAAACTTGTCAAGTCCGCGACCCCCTTTTGCAGCTATCACGTGGCAATTGTTCCGGCTGCTCTGTTGGTGTTATTTACCGTAGCAAAGAAGACAACCCCTTTGCCAAGTGGTGAGCAGTCTAGGTCGTGGACTTGACAGTTTTCATACGTCCACTAGGGATACACCCTGTTTACCACACGGCATATTGCAGTTGGTGCTGACATGCCAGAACCCCTAGTGTCGGGGGCCCTACTATGCCACAGCTGCCTAGAGAGCGAACCAACTACTCCCCCGGCCCAAAGGGCACGCCACGAAGGGTAGGTCAGCGTTGGGGCACTGGGTAGCAAGTAGTAGGGCCCATGGTTACCCCTTTTCCTCGCTTCTTTCGCCTTTTTGCGAAGCTAGCTAGGCATGGGATAGATGCTCGTACTGGTCCTGTCTAAGGTAGATAGAGTTTTGCGGTGTGCTGCCCTGTTTCTTCTCCGGCCTCGCCTCGGGTGGCGCTCGGGGGTGGGGGGGGGGGGTGCGGGATTATATCCTTAGTCTTGATCTTCAGGTTGCTAGTCTGATCATATGAGCCCCATGTCGACCCAACACACCCTCTGGCTCTGGTGCACTAGATGACTTCCCGGGGGTCTAGACCCCAGAATCTGGATCTGAACAGAGGGGGCGGGGGAAGGTCGGTCCAGGTTTCTGGACGCCCGAAACCTGGAAAGCAGTAATATGATTAGTCGCTCGTGAGCCCTGCGAGAGAATCTAGGCTCTAAACCCTCTACGTGAGGCCACCCATTCTTGCTGGTTGGCGAGAAATACAAAAATGCTTCAGAGGGGAGAAAGAAAAAGTTTGGGAAATTTTAAAATCTCATTGTCGCGCATAAACGAGTATTGTCACAATTAGTATACAACCAAATGCTTACCAAAAAGGTTGCCCCTCCAAATTAACGAATAAGTCAAATACACAAACTATGAATGAGTTCTAGCTGAAAATTTGTAATATACGACCGTTCTTTACGGCGGATTTGACGATTTTATTAGCCTCATTCTATAACTCTTGGTTGTTGAGGTATAGGCGCCGGTTTCCACTTGTGATGGTATGAGACGCGAGAGGAGACCAGGGCCGGAGGTCTCGACCTCTTTCTCTAGCTGATATCCTACACCCCCAGCTCAAAAACAACACTAAAAGAAGTAAGTAGGGGCTTTAGCTGTTAGTTGAATTACCTAAGAAAATCGCAGCGCTTCCCAAGCCCCCGATAACATGACAGAGTATCGAGACCCGATGTTTGAGGTGTTACCCCCTCCTATTTCCGGAAGCCGGACTGGTCCCTTTTATAACACAAGCCAGGAATGGTAGAAGACAAAAGAAATAGCAAAAACCATGTCTAGGGCAAAAGGAAGAATAGTAAAGAAAAAGGAACCCCCGGAGGCGCTGAACCACAGACTTGCAAGACACAGTGTGGGGAATACGTGGTGAGAAATCACTCTCCGCCGATAAATACAGATGGCCCCATCAGTGGGTGTGCCCCCAGCCCTAACGAGGCATGCTTGTAGGCATTGTCCGTTGCCCCAGATAGGGGTCAGTAGGAATTTCCTCAAGTCTAATGGGGCGTGATTGATAGGGAACATACTTCGTCTTCTTCAGATGAGTATTCGGCTCACCCACAACCTCGTCAAAGGAGAACCAGTGTAGTACATTCCTGGGAAGAGATAGGTTATTCCAGGCAGGAATCGAGCGCGATATCAACTGATAGGATAAGTTTCTGATTCGATCTTGGGCCTTGTGATGTGGAGACAATGCTTTCCCCCGCGTTTCCTCACTCCCAACCCTAGCCCTGACCAACCCAAACCACAAACACGAAGTTCCCACCCCAGGGAAAATAAGTATATTGATATACTTTTGAGCCACGGAGATCATCAGCGGGCAGTATGTCTCGAGAGGCCAAGTCCCCTATGCTTATCAACCCTTCACACACCATCGTTTTTAAAAGACTTCACGCGGAAGCCACAGTACGCCACAGGAGGGTGGGCAATAACAACGCCTTTAAGCCTCTCTTCTACTATTTGATAGGCCAAGATGAAAATGTGTGCTTGGGGGGGGGGTTGACAACCATATGGGACATCGATTCTCGAGCCATAGACTAGAGAAGAAATAAAAGGTCGTATGAGAGCACTGCTCCTTTGGCGCGCTTGGTAGGCGACCCACTCAGTCACCTATCACCGAGGTACATATTTGACTGTTTAAGTCTAAACAGTTAAACTGTTTAGTGGTTTAAACAGTAAAACTGTTTAGAAAACTGTTTAAAAACTGCGTGAAAACTGTTTGAAAACTGTCTAAATTTCGTCGCTATGGGCGGTGTGTGAAACTGTTTAAATTAAACACCTGAACTGTTTAGATAAGTTGTTTAATTAAAACAGTAAAACTGTTTAAGATAAGTTGTTTAAGTAAAACAGTAAACTGTTTAAAATAAGTTGTTTAAGTAAAACCGTAAAACTGTTTTCATTAACTGTTTTATTTAAACAATTTTTTTAACGACTTATGGACTCATGGTTTAAATAGTTTTGCGTTATCTATAGCTGTTTAATTTAAACAGTATTTTACATAGTATTTTAGTAGCATATTGCGCAGTAGCTATTCAATTGCAACCGGTGACTATGGTATACGATATAGTTAATCTTGGCGTGAGGCGTGACAAAGTGCCAGTCAGCAATATGCACTTATATGCATTACTGTGGAAGAACAGCGGAAACAATAAACAAAGGGATGGCCGCTTGTAGTGCACAGTTATGCAGGTAATTTGGCGAAGCGGCGAAGCGAGAGCACTAGGCGAGTTGTGAGGCAGAGAGTGGGATATGTTGCAGCGAAGAGCGATGTAAGAGTAGTGCAGGTAGGCGATATCGTCTGCGATGGGTATGGGCGGCGAAGCGAAGCGCGAAGTCGGGGCAGGCGTCGTTATAAAGAGCTAAGAAGACAAGATCTACTTTGTAAACACTCCAAGAGGGTCTTGGCAAGGATTATGGTTATGACGTAGTTTATTCATAACTAAAGACAAGAGACGAAATGAAACTAAACCGTAGGGTTGATAACAGGAAGAACACGTAGGAAAAGAAAGAGAAAGAAAAGAACAAAGGAAAGATCCGTAGCAACATATATATACCCTCCTAATCCCTGTACAATCATGGCTCATAGCATCGTGTAACGGAAACCCATAGAAACTCCAAGAACCCAAAAGAGAACACCGCAACTAAACACCCATTCCCGAATATCCTCCTCTCCTGCGAACTCCGTAGTACGCCGTGATACTATCACCCTCTCGCAGCTCTTGTATATAGATCAATCGTAACGTGTTGCAGCTGGAAAAGTGTATCGGTTGGTAATGTCATAATATGGTATTGCTGAGCATATCTGAAAATTACATATCAGACCACGCTCATGCAAGTTATATATATGAAGAGGACAGTTACCTATTATCTCCCGGGCTCACCCTCCGCCATTCCACATGCAATTAAATACACTGGTGTATTGCCTGTTTCAAACCCAACCCACTCTTCTTTCCACCTATTCTTCATACATCTCAATTTGTTAGCATCACCGGCAATTTTCTGGGTCTCTCCGTTATCCAAAACTTTCATACTTTTGGTAACCTTCCTGGTTGATTTGCGTTTGTTGATATCCTCTTCCAATTGATCTGCAGTTTGCGAGGCAGGCAGTTGTGACTCCTGAATACTCTCATTTTTTCTCGGGCGGCCACATTTTCTCTTCACGATAGGCGAAACAACTGCCTATTTAGTGCAGATTTGTGAATCCGGTACTTGAGATGGCTCCGGTGATGACAGATGGGCATGTTCAGGATGCGGGAATTTTCTTTTGCATGGTTTAGTACTTTCACTGATAATCCCTATCACTAAGCTTTCCGGTGAAGCTGAGTCCTTGTTCGAATCAGGTGGGCTTATCAATCCTGTACTACTTAGCAATTTGCTATCACGGCGTGGAACATGGTCTAGCGGGGTTGCGGGAAGAGGGATTAGTCAGGGATTCTTCTAGGTTCTTTGGGTTTCGGAAGCAGGGGTTCAGTCCGGTAATAGGGGTTCGGGATTAGGAGATAAGGTTGGGTTCGGGGTTACGGGTCTGGGGAGATTCTATGGGGTTCTGTACAGGGTTATGTGGATGAGTCATTGTGTCGGTATGTGGTGTATATATAGGGGTTTCGTCCTCGCTTGTAGATAGTTCTTTTCCTTTCCTCTTCACGCAACCTTCCTATCCTCAGGAGCTTGTAGTCCTTTAGAATATACTCGGTTCTCTGGTTCTACTTCGTGTCTCGCCTCGCTCCCATAGTTTCGCCTCGATCCACCTCGGATAATATATCTTCGTCCCGCCTCGGTAGTGTACCTTGGCCCTTCGCCTAGCCCTCCGCATCGCTCCGTGATATTTGCTCTTTTTGTAATCATTCGGGGGTGTTTGGGTCGAGAGTTTGTGTTATCTTGTAATGATTATTAATGTCCTACCCTCCAATCACAAGGTCAGGTTCTCCAGGCTCTCCAGCAGGCTATGTCATAGTACCGATATCGTTAGTTCTCCGTATAAGAAAAATTCTTACCATAAATTATATCTATAGGCCGGGGGTCATCGCCAAACCAGTGAATTCTTTCTATTCCTAACAGCAGCACCCTCTTTCTCCTCCTCCTCCTCTTCTATAAACGCTCGCTATATAGTCAGCAACAACAAAAGTTAGCAAACAGCTGACATGATTAACTTAGGAGTATATAATCAGGGCATATAGACTTACCGCTTCCTTGATATAAATTTCTGCCCCACAGTGAGCGTATTGTTCTATCATTCTTTCTAACTCGATAGGATAGGTAAGAGGATTCCACTCTTTATCACGCCCACCACGCGCCCGGTAAAACATAGACCCACCAGCCTCTAAAGCAACACGACATTGAATTTCAAGTTCAAACTCATCCCATTCTATGTCGGTGGCAAAACGGAAAACTCTTTTGCCCATAAACACCTGGAAGACATCCTTCTCCTCGTCTGTATCAGCTTTATCTTTTGCCGCATGCCCGATAGTTTCCAGTGCTGTTAATTTGGGCTGCCTGAATTTGAGCAAATGAACGGGGGTGCGGGCAGGGGGAACGAGGGAGCTGGACTCAAATTGCAGAAAAGGGGGGCTTTGAACTTGCATATGACCACGAACAAGTTTGCTGATCGGTACGGCCACGAGAGCGCTAGTTTTTGGACCTTCAGTGCCACCACTGACCTGCAGCCGTTTGTTTGTAGGGGGTTTGGATTTAGTGGCAGCAGTTGAGAGTTTGCTAACTTTACTTGCCTGGTTTCGACCACCCGATGGCGTTGTCAGTACCACTGGTTGTTGAACTCCGCGATTGTCTTTGTTTTGGGCATTCGTTGTACGTGATCGCTGTGGCAGTGGTGTTATTGTTGTGCTGGTTGGGGCAGTCGATCTTCGTGTGGACATATGGCCTTCATCCGCTTCTCCATTGTCCTCTATAGCCGTCTCGACTCTTTGGCTACTGTCGTGTTTGCCCGAGCCACCACTATCATCGGCTGTCATGGGAGGGAGTCGTTTTCTGCGAGCTTTTGTGGGATCTGGGGGAATGCCAGCTGCTCTCAGTGCTCGATTCCTTTTGTTGCGTCCCCGATCCCAGCACATTGTTCGAATCACATTCTTGGCCAACATGCGGTCCCAGCACAATTCCCTGGGGGTGGTTATTGCAATATACATGATCATAGGCCACATCTTCGTCTCATAGGGATAAGAATTAAAAGAAGTGTCCAAACGTATGCAATTGGCCAGACACTCCTCCAACACCCATTGCCGCTGTAGCCTCCATTTTTTCCTATCAATATTATCTGTTCCTTCAATCATCACGTCCATCCGAATGTTGAGGGATCACCTATCACGGCATGGAGCGCGGTCTCGTGATGTTGCGGGAAGAGGGATTAGTCAGGGATTCTCTTATGTTCTTTGGGTTTCGATATCAGGGGTTCGGTTCGGAAACAGAGTTTCGGGTATAGGGGATAAGGTCTGGTTCGGACATAGGGGTCTTGGGAGGTTCTATGGAGTTCTGTACCGGGTGTTGAGGGTATATATGAAGAACCCGCTGTGATTGGGCAATATATATGCGGGTTCTGGTTGGATCCAGCCACGGGTTGGCCACGTTGTAAAGTGGAGTAATTCATATCAACACATTCAAGCCGTGAAGTTTGAAGCCAGCAACGCCGTGAAGCCAACATCAACGCCAAAGTCAGGATCAACGCCGTGAAGCCAGCATCAACGCCGTGCAGCCAGCATCAACGCCGTGCAGCCAGCATCAACGCCGTGCAGCCAAGATCAACGCTGTGAAGCCAGGATCAACGCCGTGAAGCCAGGATCATCAACGCCGTGAAACCCAACTCCGTGAAACCTCAACGCCATGAGACAGAAAGGAAGAAGAGCCGATCACAATGAAAATACTAGATACAAGGAAACAACAAGGGATGAGAGAGTTAAAATCATTGCCTTAAGAGATGCAGGACACAGCTGGAAAGAGATCTCTAGACAAGTTGATATAGACTATCGTACCTGTCAGGGAATCTATAGAAGGGCTAGAGAAAATGGTACTCCATCAAATAAGAGTCGACAGGGACGGCCACCTCTTTTTACCCCAGAAGAAAAAGAGAGACTACAAGCATTTATCACCAGGGATAAGAGAACACGGCGACTTCCTTTTGAATGTATCGTACAAGAGATGGGATATGCTTGTAGTCCAAGAACTTTAAGGAATGTATTAGCTTCCATGGGCTATCATAAACGTCTTCCCCGTAAAAAGTAAGATTACTAGTCCCTTTACTAGCTTCAATACTGTTACGGAGCAACACGGAGACACCAGGCAAGAGAGCCGAGGTACACAACCGAGGCAAGAACAAGGGCGAAGACGAGGGGCGACGGAGGGAGAACCTAACCGAGAAGCAGGGTTGTAGGGCAGAGGGTCCAGATGGCTTCCCTGACGAAGACGTGGAGACGGAGATACCAGTAGACGATACGTACTGCGGTCATGAGCTAGGGGCGAAGCGAGACGAGGCGAAGCGAGGCGAGGCAAGGACGAGGCGAAGCGAGGACGAGACGAGATACTATGGAAGGCCCACTAGGGTCTTTGACGAAGACTATGGTTATGACGTAATTTATTCAGAGCTTAAGAACACAAGAGACGAAACTAAACCGTAGGGTTGATAACAGGAAGAACACGTAAGGAAAGAAAGAGAAAGAAAAGAACAAAGAGAAGATCCGTAGCAACGTATATATACCCCTCCTAATCCCTGTACAGTCATGACTCATAACATCGTGTAACGGAAACCCATAGAAACTCCGAAAACCCAAAAGAAACCTTATACCCGAGAACCTATTCTCCAATATCCTCCTCCTCCGCGAAGTCCGTGGTACGCCGTGATAAATACTAATAATGATTAGGTGGGGAATACGTCCTCAGAATCTAAGGAAGAGGGTAGACTGGTGTCAAGCTAGGCTACATTGGACCTATGAAGTCTGGTTTCGCACAGTATGGACAGATGAATCTGTCTTCAATACTGCTGGTTTTGGTCATCGACCCTGGGTCCTTCGCCGACCAGAAGAAGAGTACCATCCTGATTGCCTCGATGAAACCTGGGAGTCAGGAAGACAGGGGGTAATGATTTGGGGGGCTTTCTGTGGGGAGATGAAGTCTGAACTAGTCTTCTGCCCCCCTGGCGTCACCATCAAGTCTGCAGTCTATCGAGATCATATCCTAGATCCTCATCTCATTCCCTTCTGGCATCGTACATGTGAAGAATATGGATGGACACAGGTTGTTGAAGACAACGCTCCTGGTCATAAAGGTTTATCTATTCCATGTCGAGAGATAAATGAAGTAGAGAGTCTTGAGTGGCCAGCACAGTCGCCAGATCTCAATCTGATAGAAGCATTCTGGGCAGATATGGAGACAGAATTAGGTGAAGGAATTGGACTTATTCGAGATGTCCAAGCTTTAAGGATGATACTACAGAATGCTTGGAACAATATTGGTGTAGATAGAATGGATTCCTTGATTAGAAGTATGCCTAGGAGATTAGAAGCAGTAATTGCTGCTGGAGGACAAGCTACTAGATATTAGGTACATGTATATAGGTGTTCGTGGACTGGAACGGAGGTGTTTATGGACGGGTGTTCGTGAACGGGATGAACAGGTGTTCGTGAACGAGAACACCCCCGGGTGTTCGTGGGCATCGTGGCTAGGATATATACAAGGGGTTCTCGGTATTTTTTTCCTCACACAAAATACTCAACTATCATTGGCCGCCTTTCACCGGCCACTCGTGGCTTATATGTCGAACCGGGGGGGGTTCTCGGTATTTATGGTGCACACCCGGTACAGGGATACTCGGGTTAGTCATAGGGTCGGGTGGTGTGATATATATATGGGCCTTGCCCTTGCTTGTAGATAGCTTCTTTTCTTTCCTCTTCACGCAACCTTCCTATCGATTAGGTTAAGTCAAGACTTCGGGCCTTCAAGCCAACCTCTTTAGTTTCCGTTTCGCCTCGTGTCTTGTGAACCAATACGAATTCGCTCCGCCTCGCTCCGTCTCCGTCTCCTCTTCAACCTCCTTCACTGTCCTGCCCTGTCCTACCACACCCCACTCCGCTTTGGTGTTATACCTTGGCACGCCCCGATCCTGTCCTCGCCTCGCTCCGTGATATCACCGAAAAGCCTTGGAGTTTGGTCGCAGTTCTTCACCAGTGTCCATAACCATATCCATATCACCGACGTCAACTCCCTCTTCATCTGAGATGTTTTCGCTGGGGTCTGGCGATTCTTCTCTGGTTTCGTCGGTGTCATGGTCATGTACCATTGAGGCTGACTTTCGGGGTAGAGTTTTTGACGACGACGCGGTGGATGACTTGGCCGGTTGTAACGGTGCCCCGCCTTGCCTTGCAATCGTCGAATGTTTCGAGCTGATGGCTGCCACGAGTTTGTTGGAGCTCAGACCTTGAGATTGTTCTTACCTTCAGGCTCACTAAACCGGAGCGGCATTTTCCGGCTCTTCCTTTTTTCCGCAAGGATTAGAGCTCGAACGCTAGAGCTTATCTAATCTAAGTCTGCTTTACTAATTTCGGAGCCGGGGGTGGTATGTACTCTGACTGGTGAAAGTATTCCCCTGCCTGTCATTGTTCATTGGTGCAAAACAGGAGCTTTGGACTTTCTCTTGGCTAAGATGCATATGGGAACATTAGTAACTTTCATGACTATACCCGTACCGCCGCATACCGGTCCGATAATTAGATGCAGAAGAATGGTGATGGATCAGCTTACCAGCCTGTTCTGTACTGCTTTCATCAGAACTTTTGCCCTCGACCGCGTGCTCGGGTACTTCCTGTTCTCCTTCCAGGCTTTGTATGAGCATAGCTTCCTCTGCAGCCATTTTCTCCTCCAGATCGCGCATCTGCCTCATTAGTTCCTCCTTCTTTGCCTGCAAGATCTCTTGTACACTGGGAGACATCGGTGGGATTGCGCGTACGGGACCGACTGAGTGTACCTGTTTGAAAGAGAGGGGGGGTGATAATAGTGAGAATGATGGATGAAAGTGGCTGTAGTGTTGGGGGGGGTGTTAATACGGGGGTGTTGGAGGGGTAAAGTCAATCGCGACCATGTAAAGTGCAGTATCACAGGGCGAGGTGAGAGCGAAGTCGAAACTTGCCAAGGTATAACACTAAAGCAGAGTGAGGCGGTACGGGCGAGATAAAGTAGGAAACAGGAGCGAGGCGGAAGTTACTAACTCACTAGGAGCGGGGAGCGAAGCGAGAACCAGAAGAGGGCACCCGAAGTCCCGAGGTTCATATTGTCTAGTTGATAGGAAGGTTGCGTGAAGAAGAAAGGAAAGAAAGAGAAACCCTACAAGCGAGGGAGAGGACTCCCTATATATAGCCCCAAATTCCCTTCGCTGACTCATACAGTAGAAACCCATAGAACCCAAAGGAAATCCTTCTATTACAAATACATGCGCAACGTTGACTCATAGAATCCCTGTTCAGAACCTCATAGAACACCGTAGAAAACCACTGACTAATCCTTCTTCCCGCAATATCACTAAATACGTTCCATGCCGTGATATGCAGCTAGGAGCTGAGATTGTTTATAGCCAAGCGAAAGGAGAAAACTTTCTTAGACTATACCCAATTAATCAGCCAGCGTGCCACGATAGGCATATCTTGTCTTGATCTTATCCGATAAAGCTTAGTTTAGCCGTTTTGGTGCTATTCATCAGATAAAATGTATCAAAGTCATGTGATAGTAGGAGTTGCACTCAGCTCTGAGTTGCCTAACACATACAGGGTCACTCGTCTTTTGTACTTCTCTCGTCGATTTGCACTTCCACATATTTACACTTCCAAATATAAGATATAGACACCACCACGACCTTGCCCCAACACCCCCCCCAAAAAAGGAAATTTTTTTCTTGGCACAAGACCCACAGTTTTTTTTTCTTTTCAACTCTACCTAACTCATCGGGAGAGAAATGCCTGCTGGTTTCTACTGCGTTTGTAGCTGCTCGCTGCTCGACATCCGTCCACATCCGGTCACGAAGTTATCAGGATGGCATATGCACTTGCAGGTGCAAAAGCAAGACAGGTAGGATCAGTTATTTTCGCCGCGTGGGGACGATGACGTAATCAAAAACTCAAGCGGAGTCGATGATCAGGAGCTCGAGGGGAATGTTGATGTGGGTTCACGGGCAAAAGATGCGACAAGAGAGACTACAGAGCCACAACGTCCAGATTTGCCTGCCAGGAGACCTCGATCCAAACCGTCCCAAAGGGCCCCAAAGTGAAGACACATTCGCGTCCAAGAGCTGGATGACGATGGTGCAAGCTCTGGAGATAATGATGATCAGCTTGGGGTATAGGGGGATAAGTCGGACGAGGATGATGGGCTGCAGGCCATTATACCCGCTAGAACACCCCGAACAGTTCGAACCCGAAGGCCAGCCATATATACCTAACCGGCGATGTCAGAACCCAGAACCATTTCACCCCACGATTCATCTTTGCGATCTCCAAGACATATTGGACTGCGCTACATGGGTGGCGTGGGTGGGGGCCTGGTCAGAGTTGATCATGAATTTGATGCCCCGAAATTTCCTGCAAGAAAACGACGTCGCGCTGTACCTAGATTAGTAGATCATGTTAACACAGAGCTGAATGACCAAACAAGCCATCATCAGTCTGAAAGTGTTGCTTGGGAAGATATGATGTCTTCTGATGAACCAGCTACAGATCAGCCCGAGGATGATCTAGATGTGGACAAAGAACCGCCGGAACTGCCAGCTCGAAAGCCCCGAGTGACCTCGCGCCGGTATCAAAAGGAACATTCATCAGCAAGCTTTACCATTTGTGACTGGAGTCTCCTGAGTCTCCTGATAGTCTCCTGAGTCTCCTGATACCGTTGTAATCTCCTGAGACTTGTAAAATCTTGCTGATGTTTCGAGAACAGGCATGAGCATATCCTGGCGGAAGAAGCCGATAGTTCTGAGGATGAGAATATTATAGCCTCGAGCCCCCCTCCAATATTGCCATACGTGCAGCATTCAGGATCCGAAGTAGCTGATTCACCTGCAGCAAACAACGAAAACAACCAAATCAGCCCTGGCATGGCGGAAGAGTCAGATATTGAGATGGATAGTGTACCTTACGAATCGCAAGATAGTGGAGCTATGCGACATATACAGGGTAGTTCTGATATGGATATGGCTTCAGAAAACACCCACATCATCAATCATGACTGTGACGGAGTAACCCGATGCAAAGAAGAAGATGACAATGATGACGCAGAGGGACTCGAGGAGCACAGTCTACTCGACGAGGGGGCCGATGAAGACAGGCACAACACCGAGCAGGCACAAGCACAGGCACCGGCGAAGGGAAAGGCAAGAGCAAGGGCACAAGAGCACAGAGCAGGGAGAGTGAGGACCGGATGGACCTCAACGAGAACGATAAGAGATACTATGAGTTTCCTCTTGTCGGAGGATCGAGTCTTTGGTACGAGAGGCTATGGCTTAGAAATAGGAGTAGATACCTATGTACCGAGATAACAGGAAGACGAGACAGAGAGAAAAGAAAGAAAGAACTAAGGAAAACATCTAATCCCGCTATTTAACACTCCCCTCCACCAGTCCGCTATGACTCATGCATCACCTCATAGAAACCCATAGAAATCCATCGCATCCAAATCTCATATTCTCCCCCACCATCTTCGCTATTTACATTACAAATCCATCACGCCACCGAACCTACTAGAACCTAATGACGACACCCCCCTTTAGCACACCCCTTCCTCGCTTAACCATTCCTAAACAATCACAACAGCGCTTCCACTACCGAACCCTCGGGACTAATGCCAAGACGCCGGGACAATGACGGTAGTGACGACCAATCGAATTCGGATGGATACGAAGAGGTATTGGTCGAAAGTGGAGTTAATAGCGAGAAGGAGAATAATGATGAAGATGTTCTTGGTGCAGCTGCAGGCCTAATGAGGAGGGGATTTGTTGCAGAGCCACAGTTTGAGTATGACATATATTCCGATTTTTTATCCAGTTCAGATGAGGATATGCCAGGCCGTGATAGTGTTGCTAGCAGTACTAGTGAGGGACGGTTGGATAGAGCAAACCCTGGCGCAGATTCTAGATCTGTGGAATCCAGTACAGACGATGAAGAGAGCGGTTTTCCATAGGGTATGAGAAAAACGGCAATGTCAAAAACTGACCTAGCGTTTTGGCATTTGCCCCGATAGTTCGGTAGGCGATGTATGGTCGTGGCTGTTAGGGTAATGTTAAGCGAGAGCGGGGAGTGCGAGGTGGAGGCTGTCGTCATTAGGTTCTAGGAGGTTCAATGGCGTGATGGATTGGTAATGTAGAATAGCGGAGATGGTGGGGAGGATGACGGGGTGTGGTAGCGACGGATTTCTATGAGGTTCTATGAGCGAAAGTGTGAGTCATAGCGGACTAGTGGAGGAAGTGTATTAAATAGCGGGGATAGATGTTTTCCTTAGTTCTTTTTCTCTTTTCTCTCTGTCTCGTCTTCCTGTCATCTCGGTATATAGGAATCTACTCCTATTTCTAAGCCATAGCCTTTCGTACCAAAGACTCGATCCTCTGACAAGAGGAAACTCATAGTACCTCTCATCGTTCTCGTTGAGGTCCATCTGGTCCTCACTCTCCCTGCTCTGTGTTCTTGTGCCCTTGCTCTTGCCTTTGCCTTCGCCGGTGCCTGTGCTTGTGCCTGCCCGCTGTCGCCTCTGTCTTCATCAGTCTCCTCACTGCACCGACGGTGCTCCTTGAGTCCTTCTGCGTCATCATTGTCATCTTCTTCTTTGCGTCCGGGTACTCCGTCACAAAAACTGAGCTACTATCGGTGGTAATACGTGACATAAAACTTACACATAAGCTGTCCAGGGCATCGGCAAGCGATATGACGTCATTGATCAACAATATATCCTTCACTGATTCAGTCGAGAATGTCGACCACCACTCGTGGTGGGATTACCGAACCCCGAAGAAATGTATTCAAAACAAGACCGGCGTAGAATCGATAAGCATTGATTGCTGTAAGTCGTCATGCATGTCTTACGCGCTGTATCCAGATAAGCGGCAATGCGATTGCTGTCAACACTCCAGATGGAAGGTTGGTATAAGTGCCAGGAAAGAGCCTTACACTACGTACGACTATATAACCATAGAGCACTGTCTCAGGCTTTGGTATGCAGATCCAGTACGTGCAAGTTGGTTGATAGCTTATCGGGACCAAGCCGAATCACAAGAAGGTCTTACCTCTGACTTTTGGACTGATGATCTTTACCGAGACATGAAGGCTAAACGCCTATTCCAGCAGAAAACGGACCTAGGATTTGTATTAACTACCGATGGGGTTTAGATATTTCAGTCAAGGGCGAAATTCTCTACTTGGCCGATTGCTCTTTTGTGCCTCAATCTTCCACCCACTGTTCGAACAAAACGACAAAACATGCTTTGCACAGGGTTCATACCAGGTCCCAAAACACCAAGGGATATTGACTCTTTCTTGTACCCTATGGTCAAAGAGCTTGAAGCAATCGAGCGGGGGATACGTGGTGTTTTGAATGCGTCGATACCATCATGGATGCCTGAAAAACACTTCAATGTTCATGGATATCTATTCCTGGTTGCCACAGACATGATTGCACGTGAAAAACTCATGAAAGTAACGGGGAATCGCTCATATTGCTATTGCGAGTATTGTATGGTCAGGGGTGTATAGAACAGGTCCCTGTATTACCCAATGACTCCGCCGACAGACACAACACAGAAGGCTAGAATACGCAAGGGCTCGGGTTACCCCTGGAAAAGGTTGGACTGTACAAGCCTCCCAATGTGAATAGACGAGGAATTTCGTCTGGTTACTCAATAAATCGCGAGAAGAGGTGCAACGGTGCAGCAAAAGGCTAAATATGGTATCAAAGGTCTGTCTATTCTAAGCCGCTTGACTGCAGTTGATTTCCCACGAAGCTTCCCACCAGATAGCATGCATTTGTGGTTCGAGAACATCATTCCGGATCTCGTCAAGCACTGGAGAGGAAGATTTGTATGGAATGTCGGTGAAAGTGAGTGTTACGGAGCAACACGGAGACAATAGACAAGAGGGCCGAGGTACACAACCGTGACAGGGACGAGGAAGAAGACGAGGGGGCGAGAATGAGGGGACCTAACCGAGGAGCAAGGTTGTGGGGCAGAGGGTCCAAATGGCCTCTCTGACGAAGACGTGGAGACGAAGATACCAGTAGACGATACGTACTACGGTCATGGACTATGAGCGGAGCGAAGCGAGGCGAGACGAGGCAGGAGCTAGAGACGAGGCGAGGTACTATGAGGGACCCAAGGGGGTCTTGGCAAAGACTATGGTTATAACGTAGTATATTCAGAACTAAAGACACAAGATAAAACGAAACTAAACCGTAGGGTTGGCAACAGGAAGAACACGTAGGAAAAGAAAGAGAAAGAAAAGAACAAAGGAAATATCCGCAGCAACTTATATATACCCCTCCTAATCCCTGTACAATCATGACTCATAACATCGTGTAACGGAAACCCCTAGAAACTCCAAGAACCCAAAAGAAAACACCGCAACCCAAAACCCATTCCCAAATATCCTTCTCCTCTGCGAAATCCGTGGTACGCCGTGATAGTGAGACAGCTGGACCCCGGCGGCGAGGTGTGGGAAATCAAGTGCAGAGAGACAGGAGGGAGCTCAGTCTCGAATCGGAGGAGGAATCTGCAGGTGCAGAGTAGGATTCAGAAGAGGAATCGGGGCAGTACTCGAGTGCTGAGGAAGAGGAAGATATTGACATGATCGATCGTGGTCGGGAGGAGGAAAGCCCAGGCGGATCTGATGCTGACAGCGAGCTGAGTGAAAACGAACTTGACGGCATAAAAGAAGGGGGTTCTCCAGTCACTGCAAGGAGTGGGACACAAACGGTAATATACAACAATCTTACATAAGTTATATCTAAGAATCAATCATTTACTAAATCATGATGTGTATTTATATACAGGTTCGAGCTCGGTGAAATAGAGTGACACTAGTAGGTCGTGGCCCTGGTATAACAAGACCAGGGAGGGCACTGTCAGAACAGACTATATCTAGCGGGTCTAAACTAAAACCAGCACAGGCAAGATCGAGAGGCCGGTATTCAAAGATTATCGCAAACTTGAATGAGGACCCATACAACATACCATTGAAGATATGGGAGCGAATGAGCACCGATATTGCATCGAGTTCATCTACGTTTCCATAGCTGTTTGGCCCGCTACTCAGAAACCTGTTAGAATACATCAATATGATGACTGCGGCGGAGTAAAGGCTGTTTGCGTTCATCATAGGTCCGGTATACATGAAAGGGGTCCTTCCAGAAGAGGATTACGTTGAATTCGTCAACCTGATAGAGGCTATTCAACTAACATGCGATCATGTTACGGAGCAACACAGAGACAACAAACAAGAGAGCCGAGGTACACAACCGAGGCAGGAACAAAGACCAGAACGAAGAGCGACGAAGAGGAAACCTAACTGAGGAGCAAGGTTGTGGGGCAGAGAGTCCAGATGGCCTCTCTGACGAAGACGTGGAGACGAAGATACCAGTAGACGATACGGACTACGGTCATGGGCTATGGGAAAGGCGAAGCGAGGCGAGACGAGTCAGGAGTTAGAGACGGGGCGAGATACTATGAAAGACCCAAGAGGGTCTTAGCAAGGACTATAATTGTAACGTGATATATTCAGAACTAAAGACAAGAGACAAAGCGAAACTAAACCGTAGGGTTGATAACAGGAAGAACATGTAGGGAAAGAAAGAGAAAGAAAAGGACAAAGGAAAGATCCGTAGCAACATATATATACCCTCCTAATCCCTGTACAATCATGACTCATAACATCGTGTAACGGAAACCCATAGAAACTCCAAAAACCCAAAAGAGAACACCGCAACTAAACACCCATTCCCGAATATCCTCCTCTCCTGCGAACTCCGTAGTACGCCGTGATAGATCACTCCATTCTCGACGACGACCTGACCCAATTGGAGGTCAGCATCCAGAGGTTCAGCGACTATTACGAAAGACGATACTATCGTATGAAATGGAAATGGCTCAAGGCCTACCTACGTTTTTCACCAAATAATCCATGTCACCGAGTCCTTCGATGGGCAGGCCCCATGTATTCATACTCGCAATGGACGATGGAGCGTTTCTGCGGAACACTAGCTAAAACGGCAAAGTCTAGGGTTTCGACGAATAAAGATATCGCCAACACGATCACCATATTGGAACAAAAGAACTGTCTCATATACGTTATAGACCAAGAAGGAATAACAGTAGAGAGTAGCGATGAAGACTCAGATGGTAATATCCTGCTGACGAAGTTCTTGTCGAAACGGATGAAAAATTCCATGCCGCCGGAAGCCAAAGTGGTATCGGATATGCGTGAGAGAGATACGATAACTTTCTGTGGTCCATCAAAGGTAAATGCCTATCACGGAGCAAAGCGGAGATTAGAGTGAAGCGAGCCAAGGTACACTACCTAGGTGGGACGTGACCGTAATATCCGAGGCGGGGCGAGGCGAGACTATGGAGCAAGGCGAAATACGAGATAGAGAACCGAATATATTCTAAAGGACTACAAGCTCCTGAGGATAGGAAGGTTGCATGAAGAGGAAGGGAAAGAAACTATCTACAAGCGAGGACAAGGCCCCATATATATATATCACACCCCCCGACCCGATAACTAACCCAAGTAACCCTGTACAGAACCCCATAGAACCTCCCAAGACCTTTATATCCGAACTCAACCTTATCACCTATTCCCGAAACTCTTATCTCCGAACCTAACCCCTAATACCGAAAACCCCAAGAACATGAGAGAATCCCTGACTAATCCCTCTTCCCGCAACACCACTAGACCGCGCTCCACGCCGTGATAAGGCCTTGACGGCATATGAAAGGATATATTTTCGTAACTTCCTGGAAAACGAAGATTTTGATGTGGATCTTGCAATCGATGATGCTGAGGATTCTCAGTTAGATGCCACAGCAGATGGCTACGAGATCCCATTTCTGTTACAGGATTGCTTGGAAGTGCGGTACTGGTAGTACAATGGTATTGTCCTGGTATGAGGGCGCGATGAGAGAGTGAAGTACGCCCAGAAGCGGGGTTCGGATATAACTCGGCAACCACTACCACACCTCAAGAATCGACCCTTGATTACCCCACCTTGTAGGAAGTCATAGCAGTAACGGAGGCATTGCGGGAGATTTCCTATTGTAGGAGTTAAACGGGTTTAGGGGGTTCTTCATGTATAAATAGCTAGTAGGATTCCCATTGTCTTGTTGGAATCATCATCCTCAAGCAAACGGAATCCGGTCTACAATATTACCAGTTTAAAAGCTACAGAACTATCGTTTAGCATTAGCCATATCTTAGTGACTTCTGAAATATCCCTTTACAATTACATTGTCGTGTATTCTGAGCTGTAGATTTCAAGACTACAGTACAATGTGGTGGTGACCTATACCCATTTAAAGCGATTTCTTCAACAAGACAGAGGTCAAACCTTACTCGGTCAACATCATTCGTAAGCTTTAAACTGGCACGAGCTCTACCGGATCGAAATGGAAACCTCTGAGATGGGGAAAGGGAGACTTCAACTGAATACGGCGAGGTCCTGTTCTTTTTTGCTGTGGGTATTCCGGATCCAGAGGGGAATGCCTTCATCCGGCGCCATCTGCAAGTAACGAGAAGAGTCGCTCTATGGAATACAACAGCCACGGGTGCGGAGCTAGTTGACGAGCAGATTCAGTTAAAAGAAAGAGGGGCTATCAGGAAGAAAAAGGATTGCGAACTTCCTCTCGCATGTATAAGGCATTTCCCGGTACATAAGGATGCCAGGCTGCGATACCACGAAGGGAAAGAGATAATCAGAATAATTCCAGCAGCTGATATCCGCAAGCTAATAGGGATACTAAACAATAAAGGTAGAGAGTATATAGTTAGAAGATATACGGCGTTCTTCAAATAGGTCATGATCAACTGCAATTGAACCAATTGGTGTTAATAGAATCGTGCTATATTGTGTGTGTGTACTATATATATAGCCAACCTGAATTGTGGATTAGACACCGTAACTGTTTGAATTAAGCAGTTTACTGTTTAAATGAACCGACTAGACACATGCAATTAAGCAGTTTTACTGATTAAATTACCGACTAAATATGATTTAAGCAGCTTTACTGTTTAAATTAAACAGTTTTACTGTTTGGTTAGCGGTGACTGTTTAAATGAGAAACTTTTTATATATATATATATAGCCAATGAGAGGAATTAAACAGTTCGACTGTTTAATAATCTAAACAGTTTGACTGTTTAACCAAAGGACGTATCTATACGGCGGAAAGCCATAAACAGTTAAACTATTTATGCACGTATTAAACAGTCTGGCTGTTTAACCAGGTTTGCAAGCGACATGGGTTTAAACAGTTGAACTGTTTAAATCCTAATTTTAAACAGTTGAACTGTTTAAATCCTAATTTTAAACAGTTCAACTGTTTAAACCCGGTACTTAACAAGTTTCTGGGCAGAATGCCGGATTTTAAACAGTTTTCTGTTTAAAATTAGGATTTGAACAGTTTTTAGGCGGCTTAAGCAGTAAAACTGTTTAAGTTAAACAGTCTCCACCAAATGTATGTACCATAGTGTATATCCCAACATCGCGTCTAACAGTATGTCATTTGAGCGGGGTGAAGACCTTTCTTTTCGTGGAAGCGACTGTAGAAAGAAACCCCAAAGCCCCCTTTCTATGTATGACATGGACGAGTGTGCGGAGTACCGAGGTTGAGGGTCAGGGTTTCGGTGGGGGCTTGGCGGCTACCTGTAAAGCGGGGGTTTGAAGCCTTCTCACCTTCTACACTCTAATCAACTACCGGACCTTGCTCACAACCCCGCCCTCCTACCTCCTGATACCATGGAGGTTGCAGCATCAATCGTTGGCCTCATTCTTGCAGGTAGTACCGTATACGCAACCTTAACAGAATTTACATCCACATGCAGAGATGCTCCATCTGTAGCGCAAGAGATCTGCGATGAAGTGCGGGACTTTCGCTATGCCATTTGCCGTCTTCGTGCAAGGATCTCAAAAAAGAACGGCATGACTCCACTGGGAGCAGCAGCGACAGATGCTACCCAGTTGGCCGTTACGCTCGCCGCTTGTAACGTCACCTTCTCTCAGCTGGAAAAGATCGTCGACCGCTTGGCACCGAAGCCCGAGGTGACTATGAGTGTTCGCACTCGGCTCCGTTGGACCTGGGAGAGCTCAAACCTTACCACACTTCTCAGACGTGTACAGCAGCACAAGTCTAGTTTGACACTATTTCTTTCAATATGGAGCAGGTAAGCTGGCATCTGAAACTGAGGTTACCTGCTCGAACATTGTGGTAACATATATAGCGAGTCCTCCGCGGAGACCGAGAGCATGATTGATTCGCTGAACGACCTTATAACAGAGCTTACAATTGCCGCTAACGCCACTTCAATTACCAGTCCACCCCCAACGCTCTACCTCACCCCAGGGTCTGAGCCACCCGGACCTGGTGACCCGCCATCCGGCGCAGAGACACACCCAGCGACATCCAATAGTGATGCAATGTCAAGCATGACGGTGGGATCCCGTTTTTCCCTTGCGTCAGTTCTCCGGAAGTGCCGACCATACCGCAATCCCGAGCTCTTGGCCCCCACACCCTCATTCTTCTCATTGGCCACCTCGCAGCGGCGCGGCACCCAGTGGTCTACATTCTCGATCGGATCTCACACATCTGTCTTCGCACTCCCTTTCGAGGACTTCCAGCTCTCCGATAAAACCCTCGCCGAGGAACCCCGGCCGTTGGAGGTCACGGTTCCTGTGCACACCAGTTCCCTCCACAATAAAGAGCAATACAGTCCACCATGTGCGAGAATGATGGGGGAGTTCATCGGAGCGCACGGGGATTCCGATGTTGAGGAGGCGCTAATAAAACTGTGTGATGGAGGTTCTAAGGAGAAGGCTGTAAAGGGGATGTGTGCGATGTTAGTGAGGCGTGGAGGCCGCGAGATCATCGAGCGTATGGACCTCGACCGCTGGACCCGTGTGTGGGGTGTTTTAGGAGAAACAGCTGCGGAGTATGGGGACTCTCATCTCATGGTCACTGTGCTAGCATGGGGGCATTTTGCGCGGGACACCTTGGCCAGCATGGTGGCAGGTCAGCGCTGCGTTGAAGGTGCGTTACGTGGGGCGAACCGAGACACACTAGGGGTGATTTTGCTTAGTCCCCACATTGACTTACACTCAAGCTCATTGCCCATGATCCGGAAAATGGCCGAGATGCATGGATGGTCAGATATACTGACTACAATAAATAGCATCGCATATGCTTGTGGGGGATCAACGATTAGCATATCCCCCCAGGATCAAGGGAGTCCCTATCTCCCCTCTACATGTAGCGGGAGCAAGATAGACAGCGCCTAGAGCCTAGGGATATACGCTTTATAGCTGCAGTTAGCGGAAGGCTGGGCTGATATTTCAAAATGAAGCACGTATTCTAGTTCTTTTCTAAAAGGAAATTATCTTCTAAGACTGGAAATGGACCAAAACTTGTAGGCGTATAGCGTGATTACCAAATGTGACAGGAATGCAACCCTTCGGAGTGCCAACAATCCGATCCCCCCCAGCTGTCGCCAGTAGCACATTGAATGGTGTGTGAGAGTCGCTTTAGACAATTATATTTATGATGAAGAGTGAGATGTTTGAGAGTCAAACCTCCCCTCCTTTATACTAGCTACTTTATAACACCATCTGGTCACCTAACTGTGACCACCTAATAAGGGCACCTCTAGCTATTTAATCGCTATAGGACTAGCACACCGCTAGTCCTAAGCTACACCTTGCATGGTGGTCGGGGCGATATAAGCTTTAAGCTAGAAGGTGCCTAGGGGAAACCACCTCATACGGTATATAGCTAGTTCCAGTACCCAGGGCGCAAAAGCAGATCACGTAGCAGCCGTATTCCCACTCCCGGCCGTCTCTACTCGACGAAACAAAGTGTATTCTGCCCTGCCCTTTTACCGTATGCTGATTCCAACATGACTATTTTGTTGCTTTTGACAATATTCGCTTTGCCCTCTTTGATAGAGTGTCTTACCCATACTGAGCGTGTAGTTGTGACGTCAGATACACAATTGTACCCTTATGTGACTGTCATTATTCATTAGTGACACGTGTTTAAACACTTTCCTAAGTTCATGCTATATAAAGAGGGCTTTTCCCTCCCCTGATCACTGGACCAATAAAATACACAGCTCGTGTTTACCTTTCCGTCTTATAAATAGCTTCCACAAATCAATTTTCTTCATTTCTTTGTGCAGATACTGAAAGCTTGAATGACACAGCAGCGGTGACATATATGGTGCGGTATATGTGGCAAAGGTAATTTTACCAACGACTGTAAATTACTCTACCACCAGCAGTGAAAATAATACCAGCATTTATACCTTAAAATGGAAAAGAGCACAGACCTTTGGGCCAAAAGGGGCTATATAATGCCAATATATGAGCTCCGTTGTCCATCGGTGGGAAACATTCATCAATATTGGCATTCATGACTCATCACTTAGTAACGGTCTAGCACACCATAAAGACCGATATTCAGTTTTTATACTGGCACAGCGACTGAGGTTCAGTGCTTACCACAATTCACCACCCATGGTAGATTAATTCACTACCGTTGGTAAAATTGCTTTCGCACATTACCCGCTCCATGGACATTGCTGCCAGATCTCCGAGGTTCGGATATGATATCCCAGATATCACCAAAACCATTAGCCCCAACCCCCGCCTCCTCACTAGCCACCATACTGGGATCCAGGGGAAATATATCTCCTATCCCATGTTGACCTCCTACAAGAACGGGTCAGGGTTTGTATAAGAGATAAATGGGTTGATAGAGGGATAAAATGATTGGTTGGATACTTAAAGAGCCACCGACCCTCTCCCCCTGCTGCGTGTCAGTATTTATTAACGCGATCTTAAGGGATAGTCATATATAATACAACTACGAATATACCTAACTATTAGCCGATGAATCCAAAATGGCTGTAACAGCCCCCAAACAGTGAAAACAAATGCAAAACCACCTCCAGCTCAATTCCGAGCGTATACCTAATACACAGCGCCTATACACACATACATGCACACATTCTTGTATTCTTCCACCACCAGCGCGGCGTGGTTGAATCAAGGGGGCTCCCTCCGGTGGTGCATCACAGTAAAACTATAATAATAGCGTGCGGTATGCTAATGCACGTATCCGCAATCCCATGTTTCTGTTGTTTACTAGTGCGCTAATGGTTTTAAGCTTTCACCGGGATGTTTCCAAGCTCAAGACCGGGAAGGTACGCACTGTGAGCACCGGGTTGGATGGCCCAGCGGTTAGTAGCCATTGTCTACTTACTTGCTGTGACTTGAATGCGTGCTCGTTCAACCCACACTAACTTCAAGGTGCCAGGAAATAAAGTTGTACCAGTCCCTTAGGGACTGGGAACTTTTTTTGTTTTCGAACTTGTGGACCGCGACCTACACGACTCTGCCGATACCCCGTCCACACTTACGAGACGAATTTATTCCCTGCTAGACGCACTGGGCGGCGCTGTATGGGATATGAGATCCAAGTATTACATCACTGACCAGCGCGCAAATTGCGATTGGCATTGGTCTAACCATAACATATGCACCACGACCGTTCCCTAGCCTCGAACGCACACAACGGTGGATAACGATATTGGGTTTGGGTCCCAGTATAGCGACGGGGTCAAGGAAGCTGGAGGCAACGAAATCGCGCTCACCCCTCAACAGTTTTTAAATATACAACTATACATCAATCAACCATATCCGTCTCTCCCAGTATGCCCAAGTTGGTCAGGAGCAATCTAGCCAAACCCGCCGATACATAGTACCTCGAGCCACCCCAGAAAATCGTTTCTCCTCAGCTTGACCTTCTCTGAGGGTACAGAACATGTAGAGTCATGCAAAGACCCCTCCTCGCGGGACAGGTGTGAACTAAGTCCTACAACGCCCCAAACAATAAGCTACCCAACCATCACGGCGAATCAATGAACCCACATCATGACAAAATACAGAAAATGAAGTCCACTATAGAGTGCTAAGAGTGTTGCGCAAGCAAGCCGAGCGGCAGATCATTCTCCACCTGACCCCGCCTCCTACAGCCCTCAGCGTGCTGGAACAGCATGCAAACCGCTCTGGTAAAATACAAGAGGTTGAATTGAGTAATAGTGTAAGAGGCCTAGTAGATGAACGTGGAGTGGTGTGGGTTTTGGATCACTGGACACCTCCGGGTATGCATGGCGACATTCTCTGGCATGGAAGATCCAGGTCCCCTCATGTCGGGGATCGACACTGGGAGTTCCGTTTACCCTTGTACGGCATTTTGGAACCCCGCCCACTTCTGCTCACCACGTTAATTAGCGGGCTTGGCACGCCCGACCGAACCTTCGTAGACACCTCATGTTGTGTCCGAACTCCCTCTATAGCAGGATTTTAGGAATATAAACCTCTGGACAGGTGACACACAAATAGTTCGCGCTACTGTTGCTGGCGTAAGGGGCGTAACGAGAGGTAACTACCCTGGAGAGTCATAAATTTTCTACCCCTAACCATACATGCATACAAGTTTCATATCCAAAACTACTTTCCAAGTCCAAACAAAAATATTCATCAATCTGGGACAACTAATACATCACAGTCGTCTTTCTCTACAGCAAAAACAAGACACTATTGCACCCCAACGATAGTAAACCTTTCTGACACAAACAAACAAGCCTCGGCATACCTAGATACTAGATTCGCCAGCCACAGAGTCCCACTGCTCCAGGCGTTTTACATGGAGTTTAATCCTTCCTCAGGCTTTTTATCCCCTGCTACTACTGCGTCCGCGCCCCTCTCCTCCTCCATATCACCACAAGCGACCGAAAGGGGAAGTTCATCTTCACCAATTGGTGATTCCTCGGCCCCTCGCTCTATCAATAACTCACATATGTCGTAGCGCATGTTGGCCTTGGCAGCGTTCAACGCAGATCCATATTTCCCGCCCTTGGCGTTGACGTTGGCACCATTTTCGAGGAGTATCTTCACGACCTTTGTATAACCCTGTCTTGCCGCGGCTTGTAACGCTGACCCATTGATTCCGCCTTCTGCGTTGATATCGGCGCCGTGAGATAGCAGTGAGGACACTACATGCGTACTACCACCGGACGCCGCAGCATGCAGCGCGAATCCGTGCTCCCCCCCACTCGCATTGACGTTGGCGCCATGTTCCACCAACACGTTCGCTATCTCCACTGCTCCGGTTGCCGCAGCAGCCTGTAACGGAAAGCCATATACTCCGCCTTCCTCATTAACATCAGCACCCCGGGCCAGCAGTATATTTACGGGCTCTAGGGAGCGGCCGTAGGCCGCAGCCTGTAACGGACAGTGGTAGCATCCGCCCCGTATACTGAGATCGGCTCCCGCCGCTAGCAAGAAGTGTACGACATCGTCGTGGGCCCGGACTGCAAGCGCCGCCATCAGAGGTGTTCCGTGCTTCCCGCCCTGCGCGTTGATATCGGCACCACGTGAATGAAGTAACTCCACTACATCAAGCCGTCTATGTGCTGCTGCCGCCTGTATTGCGGAGCCATTGATTCCACCTCGTGCGTTGATATCGGCTCCGCGATCTAATAAAGAGGCTATCGTCTCGGTGGGGGCGGCGCACGATGCAGCATGCAGCGCGAATCCGTGAGCCCCTCCTCTTGCATTGATATCAGCCCCCCTCGCCAACAAAAGATCTATTAACGGAGGGCTACCGGAAGCTGCCGCGGCATGTAATGGAAAACCATAATATCCGCCCTCCACATTGGAATCGGCACCGTGCTCCAATAAAAGCTCCATGATACCTTTGTGGCCGCCGAATGCCGCAGCATGCAATGCGAAACCATAATGTCCGCCTTTAGCATTGACATCGGCCCCATGACTGAGTAAAATCTCCACCGTCCTCGGATTGCGAGAACTTGCAGCAGCCTGCAATGCAAACCCATAATGTCCACCTTCCGCGCTGATGTTGGCTCCATGACTAAGTAAGAGCTCTACTACCGTTGGATGACCATTCCACGTCGACGCAGCATGTAATGCAAACCCGTGATATCCGCCTTCTGCGTTGACCTCAGCCCCATGCTCGAGCAAAAGATCCACCGCCGCTGCGTGACGACTTATTACCGCGGCCTGTAATGGAAAACCGTACTCCCCACCTTTTGCGTTGACATCGGCCCCGTGGTCCAGCAAAACCTTTACGACTGCCGTGGAGTCCCTCGCCGCTGCGGCTTGTAATGCAGAGCCATACCTCCCGCCGATTGCATTGACGTCCGCTCCATGTGCCAGCAAAACCTCCACTACCGCTCGGTGGCCGTGGTACGACGCAGCATGCAATGCAAACCCATGATTTCCCCCTTTTGCATTGACATCGACGCCGTTTTCGATCAACAACTGCACAACCTCATGTCGGCCCTTAGCTGATGCGGCTTGCAGAGGATTTGCGAGATCACCTCCCTGAATATCCACCCTCGCTCCATGGTCCAATAGGGCTTGGCAAAACTCCTTACCGGCTGCGTAGAATAAGGGTGTACATCCATCGTCGTCGCGGTGGTTGATGTTGAAACCTTGAGTGTAAAGCTGCCCGACGAGCTTCCATGCGTTGATTCTCGCAGCTAGGTGCAGGGTTGTATCATTATATAGTGTTTTGCGTTCATGTGATCCAGTACGGATGATGAATTCAACCGCCTTTGGTAGTTCGTAGAGCCATGCGAGTAGTAGAGGGGATATAGTCTCTTCATATACATGACTGAGAAGGTACTCGCGAAACTCCGGATCGCTATAGGAGATATCCTCGCCAGTGTTGAATAAAAACCCAGACTTGAAAAGGGAATATGTCAGGTTCATCAGTTCCTCGCCCGGTTTTTTTAACGCCCTGATGTACAAGTTCCAATTCTTCACTATATACATTATCGGTTGTGGGTATATAGGTCCGGGATGTGGGGGGCCATGCTTCCCACAGTGGAGGAGGAAACCAAGACAAATTGTCGCAATTTCCTCGTTTGCCTTCTCCAGCTCGAAGCCAAGCTCTGCCGCGACCGAACGATTACCGATATTACTGGAAGTATCAAGGAGGAATTCCTGAACCGAAAAGTGTACAAATCGGACCTTTTGACTAGTGCCATCCGTCGGTGCATCAACCATAACCAGGTTGGCGCATACACTGATGATGGTCTCATCACTGGGCATCATCTGCAATAGCTCCTCGTGTGATTGAGTACCTTTCTCCATGCCAACAAATGATCTCAGGTCGAAGATATCTAGTGGTTCTGTGGCGTACGCTATCCACATCAGCACTCTGCGAGCTAACTCTCGGTGGGCTTTCGGCTTTTGCTTTATTACACTGACTATTCGCAAATATGTTTCATCCAGACCTTCCGGTAGGTCCCCGAGTGTTTTCCGTATGTGATAATCAGAGATTTGGGAACATATGTGTTTCAGTTGAAACTCCACCCATAGAAACCTAATCGACTCAGTTCCTTGCTTATGATATAGAAGTAGATGGATATTGTTTTGAGACTTACATTCCTCCAGCACGATCAACCAAGGCTGAAATTATGAGGTCTTTCAAGGTAGGGTCTTGCAGTCTCAGCCTCCCATCCTTTAGGTACTGATCCAGCTGAACCTCTACATAAGACCTGATATCCTTGTTGACCTTTACGGCCTCGATCTCAACAATGGGGAAAGTAGAAAGAGCACGTCGGATATCATCTTCCTTTCGACTAGTGATAAAAACCTTAACCGAACTGGTTAAATGTCCCGCGGATGACGTAGCATTGCGTAGAAAGGAATAGAGAATATCCCGTTGGTCGCTTGCGCACTCGTCTAGGGCATCTATAACTATGAATGTCTGGCCAAAGAGGGCTGAGAGGGTGATGAAGATATCTTGGAGCTCCGAGAAGGTTGGTTCGGTGTCATCGCCGAAGTGCTTGTCATAGAGTGCTACGACCTCATAAGGTATAGCCTTCTGCTTCTGGCACAGCTGTTTGATAATGGTGCGTAGGTAGGTCTCGGCGTCGACAACCTCCTTATAGTTGCAATATATGAACGAGAACGCGATGTCAGGCGCTGACTGGCTGGTGGTGGAGATCCTGTCTGCAACAAGCGAACTATAACACGTTAGCGCATTCCCGATAAGCTGTGGAAGTGATTCTTACGCTAAAATTGTTTTTCCGGCGCCGGCTGTCGCAGCGGATTAGTGAGGGCATGCCAAGAAACGCGAGGGGGAACTTACGCCCACCGTGACACCACAAGATACCCGAGTTCTGGGAGTTCCGCCATTGAAGGAATTTCGGGTCGTCCAGCAGCCATTGACCGGTACCAGCAAGGTGATTTTTGAAATGCCTATCTTGCACCTTTTGATAGTCTAGAATAGAGAGCCACTTGAGGATTTCCCGTCGCTTTTTTTCTATCTCGGAATTAGTAAGACTTCTTGGATCAGGGATGAACAAATATGTTGCAGTATGGGATCGGGGATATGGAGGTCAATCAAACTCATTGCTACTTCAATGATTTCTTGGAAATCGCAGCGGAGGAATTATATTACCTGTTTTTTCTCTTTGCTTTGTATTCGCCGCTTCCAGGTTGGTAATCAAGGCCTCGACCCCAGCCAATCGGACAATCATCAACGCATGATGGGCGAATCTCTCTTCGATAGGCTGGAATTTATACTCGAATGACTCCCAATGGATCTTCATAAATATCCAAACCGAGTTGATATCTAACAGTGCGTGAGTGTTAGTGTCCTCTCGGTAGTATACAGTAATTTAATTTCATTTTTTCAGAGCAGGGGGTGCGCACAAGTGCCCTTCTCATCCTTCTCGACAAACACTTTCCTGACCGCCAGCAAGAAATCCAACAAATCACAGTACGCATCTTTCAATGTCTAGTATAACCCCCGTTAGTTACCATATGATGATATTGGGCCAGGGCAAAGCCTACGTTCTGGACATCTGTCGAGTCGTGAAATATAGGTTGACCATACTTCGTCAAATAGGTCAGGTGCCCCCCTATTCTATCCATCATCAAGGTGAGCTTTTCAAAGAACTCAATATACCCCAACGCCAGCTATCCAAAGCTCCGTCAGCAGCTCTTCCGCTCCTCACTCATCCCACCAGAGCGTAACTGAGATACATACCAGCAGAACACAGTTGAACCCGCCCAATACTAGGGACGAAATGTCCGGATGATGCTGAATACATATAGAGACCGACCCCACAAAGCCCTTCATGCAAAGCAAAACCTTTTCCACGCGGGCGCCGAGGGATCTCGACACACTCTGCTTTGCATGGCCTTCGTTCCTCCGCTGGATCTCGCCCATGATGTCTCGTGCCTCCATAAATGCCTTTCGGTCGTCGTCCGAGAGGTCGGCAGCATGTTGCTCAATTGCCCGCGTGAGGGCTGGATTCGGGCTAGACCCCCGGTAAATATCAGCAAACTTAGTCGGGGGTCGCTGGGTACATTCCGGGAGGCATGGGGGTAATATACTTGTAGCCAGACGGAAGGATTTGGGCTTGATTGCTCCCACTTGGTACACCCCCGGGGAGCGGCGCGCTGGAAATCGAAATGACTGGCAACACTGAGACATTTTGAGTCGTAGGTGTAGGCTGCGTACCTGGTTGTACCTGCGGCACACTTTGGCTGCATCTCGCACGGAAAGGTTAGCCAGGGATGGTTCCAGAGGCACCCACAAACAGTATAATCGCAATCAAAGAGAGGGCTCGTGTCCTATACAACACAGGATGGGGGGATATGCTCGCCAGAGGGATGATGAATACCTGGTACTAGCCTGTGCCGAGGGATTTGTTGCACTCGGGGTAAGTGGTGTTGAGCCAGTTGCGGGAGAGGCAGACTGACTAGATGGTTGCCCTTGCTTCTTGCTTCGTCCTCCGGGGCTCAGTGCCCGGCCGAAGGACTTCAGGCCCTGCACGAGACTGTTCTTCTTCTTGGGCATATTCTGGTCTGTGGATGGGGGTTGAGATGGGAGGTTGAAGAGGTACGGGGATCGGAGGAGAGGTGGGTAGAGGAACTTGGAGAGGGTGGGGCAGAGGAACTTGGAGAGGGGTATCACGGATGGGGATGTTACACAACATGTGTTTCAGGCAACCGATGCATGGTTGGGACACCTGTAGCCGGAGCGTCAAAGTGACTCGGCTTTGGGTCGTACCTACCCCACCACCACAACCCCTAAATTAGCTTCCCCTCTATAGACAGACTCTGCTTCCCCTAACCTACAAACCTATAGAGAGATCATTATTTTAACTATATTCCTGGTGGAGTAGAAGGGTATCAAAGTTGGTGGGATTCTTGTGTGAGGACCAACGAATGTCGCCTATTATCCCCAAATTAGGTAAATATGATTAACTATTGCCCGATTTGGACTAGTGACAGGTCTGAGATAATTATCTTGGCAGTCATCATATATTGTATTTCTGATTACGGTAATTGAAGAAATATCTTGGCATATTTAATTGACCTGTTGCCTAATGCGGTAATATATTGAAACTCAAGGTGAGTGTGGCGACGCACCGGCTACAGGTGTCCCCAAACATAAGATAAAGCACTCCCGCGCCTACGAATAGCACAGTGTGAAACGCAACGAACAAAAAATTATTTATCAGAGGCTTTCAGTTGATCCCTGTCTCATTCAAGGCGAAAGGGAAATTCATGAGTTTTCCTTTCACTTTGGAAATGAAGTTCGGGTCAACTGAAAACCTCTATCCCCAAGACATGTAAAGTAGGATGTGATATAATATTTTGGACTGCAAGACTCAAAGATACGCATGGAGATATATCCAATCCTCATGCCTGTAGTCTCCTTCCCAGAGTACTTGTGAGCCGCTATGCGGAACGCATGTAGCACCCGTGGCTAAAAGTCTCTAATACAGGAGTGGCAATGCATCCGAACACCCGCACCTCTTCCAGGGAAGGACACTCCTGCCGACGCGCCTTACTACCAGCCACGCGCAAGCCACACGTCATATCAGTTTCAAAATGCAGCTCTTGGCGACTACACGATATCAAAACCCACACCTCAGACCAACTCATTCAGCTTCCTAATCTACACACAGAGCAAGCTCGTCTGGTGTAGGTACATATCCACAGCAGCGGCCGTCCCCGATCCGAGCTGCCACAAAACCGCGGCATGCTGAAAAGGTTGTCCCGCGAAATACAGGGAATAAAATATGCGGGTATAGGATAGGTTCCTTCACCAAGCAAATACCCCCGCAACCACCGCCACGCCTTCCAATTACCTCAGAGCATCAGATCTACCTCCCGCGCGGAGCAGAAGCGCCGTCGACGTCCAGTGGACGGGCTCAGCACCGTCCAAGGAGTGGGCTTAAAGCTCCTGTTATCGAGATGCATTACACGTATATGTTTAGTCACACCCCCCTCTTCGAGCTGAGTGCATAACAAGCGCCGCACTGGTGCGTCAATGATGCAATTAACCGCGCTTACCCTACTAAGCGATGGGAACAGATCTCCCCACCTACGACGCATCCCACCTATGCAAGCATTCCCTGTAACGCGTCCTCACATGCCTGATATGGCTCCGGCGGCAAAATGATAGCTGCAGGACCACCACCACCAGTGTCAATGGGCAATCCCGTCTAGAAGCACCATCCACAAAAAGGGACGAGAAAAAACAAAAAGAGCCATCTTGCGAATATAGGGAGGATACTTCCGCACCAATGGCCACCACTCGCCATATCCCACCACCGCTTCCAACCCATCAATGAAGGTCTGGCGATCCCCCCTCACATAACATACCGCAAAAACTCGAAAAATAGGGACCACCTCCTTCACGATTGGCTGTAGCGCGTAGATCAGGTCTGCTCATAGTAGTTTTGATCTCATATGCATAGCCAATCTTTCGAGTAATGGCGGTACATACTCGTTTGCCACGAAAATTCAGTTGCTCAGGGCAAGGATAGCTTGTATGGGCTGGCGATGATCTCTCCCACAAATCATTCCTGCTTCAGTCACTTGCATTTTCCGGTGCTTTTCACCGCCAGTTGTCGAACAGGGGACTTTAGGCCAATGGAGAAATTAGAGGACTGGAGATCTCGCAGGTTGGCTGTTTCTTGCGGTACTTCGAGTCTCAGAATCGTCAACTGGCAGTATTCGTCAAGAGACGGTGAAAGACTGTACACACAAGCACCAACTTTACGCAACACATTCCCAAGGCAGCAAGGATGACCTGCAGCCATTGCGTAGGGGAGCTACACTTCACAAAGCATTCAGGACCCTCGCGTTCATGGTCTCCTATCCCGGAAGGGCACACCCACACAGCGCCCAGACCGAGTGATACCACATGAAGCTACCGCCTCCGCCGCCTCTAGCGACCAGCAGCCGTCCCAACAAAGTGGTAGCTATCATCGCGAGTAGAGCCCCAACCCGCCCTCCAGAGCCCTCTAGCCACTCTCTGTGTGCGCCCCGCGGGGCCGCCAGCGCCTCCGCCAACTGCAAGGTTGTTCGCGGAGTGACCAAGCACTATCCCCGGTGAGCCAAACCGTCACTCGGAAGAGGCGATACAGCCAAGTAAGCAAACTACGGGTGTAGGGGTAAGTCTCCAGAACTATGGCCTGTTGCAACCATGGCCGCAGTTCTGGAGACTTTCCCCTACCCCCGTAGTACATCCTACCACACGAAGCCCAGACCCCAGAAATCTCGAACAGGTGTTAGAACACCAATAACCACCCCCGACCCAAACAACTCTCCTCGCTTCCGCAATATTTTCTACCCACACGCCAGCAGGCGAACATTTTCCGCGCACCAACTCGGAGATTAATCCGACCCTGGTCCGCAGACAGATGAAACCAACCTGTCAACGGAGTACTACCAGCCGACAGAAAAGCACTTCGCACCCCCGGCCCAAACGACCTCCCCGTCATGACACAACCCAATCCACCCACACCGAGCCAGCCTTCTAGAGAATTGGGATGGCACGCGAGTGTTGCTCTACACCACACCACTGGAGATGGTAGTGCAAGTCTGGGGGTTGGGTGGGTAGCAGTCGTAGATCAGATCGAGGTGCTCTTAGCTGAACATGCACCTCCTCCCGAAAACAACAGTTTATTGCAAAAAAAAGAAAAGAGAAGGAAAAAAAAAAGGACAAAACAGGAACAACACTACGAGGGGAAGCACCCCAACCACAAAAAAAAAAAGAGTGGAGCCACTCCACCTCAACAAACATGCCCTCGTCCTGTCACTCACTCCCTGGTACGCGATGCGACAAGGACCGGTTAGTTTCCACATCCCACGCCGGGTGTACCCGCTCCCGGGGGCCAGGGCCAGGGTACTTTACCGTGTCCTTGGTATGTGCTTCTGCAGAACTAGCACAGTGCAGCGCCGACTCCCCCGAATAGGTAAACAAGTAATCACAGCGAGGTGCGGGCGGGTAAATTACCAAGCACCGCGCAGAGACGAACTAACAAGCTACTCTCTACCAGGGAATCTTTGACTGGCTGCATGCAGTCGCGGGGCGACATCTGATCCTCCCGCGCGCTGGGAGGGAGGGATCCGGATTCAAGATTTGTTCAGACTGTGCGGCCCCCCATCACGTAACCGGTTGTTACGTATGCCTCCCTGTCCTTGCATGCTTACTAAGGGTGCATATATTATATTGTCGTAAGCCTGACATTATTAGTGATGCACATATAAGACTCTGTGTATATATATTTCACCCTTTGATACCTTCCCTCAACTGACTGCTGGATTGGATTTGAAGACCTCTCACCCGGAGCCACCCCCCGCCCGCAGCCACACCGCCAACAGCCACCCCCCAGCCCCACCGCCACAATGACAACCGCCCACCTCCTGCAGCGCCTCCTCCCACCGCACTCCGCCAAACTCGGCCGCCTCACCACCAACGCCCACCGCCCACACGAACACTACATCGACCCGCTGATCCCCCGCCCCACCGACACCGAAATCCTCATAGCGCACCACAGCGACTTCAGCGAAACCCGCACCTTCACCCGCCGCTCGCGCCTCAGCTTCACCGTCGCCCTCCCCCTCTCCGTCACCTTCGCCACCACAACCAGCAACACAGCCACCCTGACCGCACCGCAGACCACGACGCGCGACCTCCCCAACAGCGACACCTGGTTCACCGAGGCGTGCACCCAGCCCGCCACGCGCCGCTGGCTCGAGTCCGCCGCCCGCAGCCGCCGCAGCGTATACCTTGTCGTCGGCGTGCGCAGCGCCCACAACGCACGCCTAGACTCCAGCAGCTCGCGCAGCGGCGACATCGGCGCACAGGCGGTAGTCCCCGCTGTCGCGTGCGTGGCGCCGGGGGTGAGCGGGGGCGGCGGCGGCGACGGCGGGGCAGCGATCAAAATGGTGGCGGAGGGGGAGCAGGTGTTTGCGGTGCTGTACCGCAAGGTACGGCTCACGCAGATGTTTACGAGGAGCGCGGACGCGATGGCGCTAGAGGGGGGGTGTCGGTGGCGCGAGGTGTGGGACTGGGAGGAGAACCGCGGGAGGAAGAAGGGGAGGGGGCCGGTGGTGTCGAAGAAGCCGATAGTGGGGCTGAAGGCTGATAATAGGGCTACAATGCCGGTCGTCGTTAAGCGCACGTCCCCAGAGTCACCTGTGCGCATGGTCCTCTGCTCTGGCACTTTACCATCACCACTTCCATCACCGGTGGACGAGATACAGCCGAACTCCGGGCGTATGGAACAGTTTATGTGCTTTGAGCCACCGCTCCCGGGGGATGCGGCGCCCGTGCCCCCCGAGCCCGCAAGTGCGCCGCCGGAGACAGAACCGGATGCGGCGCCCGTGCCCTCCGAGCCTGTAAGTGCGCCGCCGGAGACAGAACCGCATGCGGCGCCCGTGCCCCCCGAGATAATTGTGCCGCCGGAGGTGGTACAGGAGGAGGTCCGGCGGCGGGTGGCCAAGCAGGTACCGGTGTGGGAGGCAGTACTCGAGGATGATGAGTGGGATCTGGAGGAGGACGAAGACGAGATGGAGGAAGAGGAAGAGAGTGAGGAGGAGTGGGAGGGGGGGGATGTGGTTGGGCGGCGGGGGGCGAGGTTTTCGTTCTGTAGTTGCCATTAATGATAGTATAATGATTGGGATTCGAACCCTAACCCGAACCCTAACCCATGGGTGATCGCCCCTGGGTGGGTTTTTTTTTTCATCTGCTGAGTGGGGGTGGTGGTGAGGGCGTTGTAGCCTCCTAACGCCTCCGTTGCAGCTTCCTAACGTCTCCGAACTAGACTAGGTCTGCATACCACCAAAATCTAGTTTCCAAGCACGACTTACGCCCATATGCAGACCGAGTCCAGTTCGAAAACGTTAGAAAACTAGGAGTACTGGCTAGTGTCACTACCGGCTATGTAAACGACTAGCAAAGGCGCGCCCACCCGATTCATCGGGTTGTTCCTTATTGGAAGGGAACGGATAAGTGATGCTTTTCGGTGGTGTTGGTATTATACACATTTCTGTACACGTTTTCATACATTGTCTCTATTACTTTGAATCATTACTAGTTTAATTCATAGCATGATTGTTGGGGTCAGAGAATGTGAACCAAGAGCTCGGGTTCAGCCCACGTGCTTTTTGTTACTTCTATTACTGAGGAGTCTATCCCTTAGTCTGTCAGTAAAATGCTGGCCCCCCAAGAAGAAGCAAATTTTCTGTGGCTCTACTAACAGACCCCGTTACCTCCCTTACCAAGTAGTAGATCCTCTATACAAATTTTATTCCTCTATTATAGGGGGGTCAGCATTGACAGACTAAGGGATAGTACCACAATACCCTAAGTACGCCTCCGAAAATCTATCTCGATGTGGCTCGGTTGGTCGGCGCAGGGATTAATGAGAGAGTACCGTATTTGAATAAATTTGCCAACCAGAGCCCACCTTTAGGCGTCAAAGTCTTGGTGTAAATAATCATTCAGATTTTGCGGTAGTTGACTACCCGCCAAGAGCTTAATATTTAGACACAGAGGCGGTTAGCGCTACTTCCCATATAGGCGCGCTAGTGGTAGAAAGTAGAATAGTGAGACATGTGTGAGACAGAATCTACGTGATTTGATTGGTCTGGCAGGGATCCTTGCCAAGAGCTAAATATTTGAACAGAGGTGGCTAGCGCCACTTCCTACCAAACCTGAGCAGCTAGGTAACCGAACCGCTGTTCCTATACCTTCTACACTGTAGCTGCCCCCACTCTGTCGCTGTTCCCTAATACTGGATCAAGTGGCAGTCGCCAGCCGGCCGGTGCTAGTGAGAAATGTATCAAAAAAGGGGCATATGAATTTACACTTGTAATCCATTTCCTGATTCGTTCCCCCCATAGTAAAAGGAACCATCTCGGGTCTGGATCTTGGGCGCTTGCCGTCGATGGTTCATTTCACGCTGATGCATTTACATAGCCTGTAGTGTCATCGCGCCGCAGTGACATTGGGCTGGTCAGTTAGTGTGGGCGTGTAACATGGTAATAGGTTCTATGGCGAGGTTTTAGACTGTGAGTTGGTGCCGGAGACGGTGGAGTTATCGGAAACAAGTATATTTGTGTGGGGGTGCTTTTGGAGGCGGTGTCGAGCGTGGTGTAGTTGGCTGCCTCGGTACGGTCGGTCATCAGGTATCACTCGCGCGCTCTGCCGGGTCGTGCGTTTCTCTTCCCTCTCCCCTCTCTGCTGGTTGCTAGCTGCGTGTAGACGCGTGAGGTCCTGTTGTGTTTGTGTCTTTGGTGTCTATAGCCCTAGATGTGGCTTGTTTGCGTGGGCGTTGCTTGTACTGTAGCTGTAGCTGTAGCTGTAGCTGTAGCTGTATGAAAAAAGCTCTATTATTATTGTGTTCAGCTCTTCCGGTGATCTTGACGGTGCCGTTTGAATTCATCATGGCGAGTGAGCTCCCATCTGCGTCTAAACAACCACGCAGGACGGCCGAAGATAGAGGTGCCTGCCCAGCTGGTGCAGGCGGACGGCGGCGTGATACTGCCAGCGGGCACTGCTCTTCCAGGGCCTCGATATCAGTTTAGATTCGGATAGAAGGGTAGTACCGCACATCCTCATCGGCAGGCTCACGGGCTGCTACACATAGGTGCAAGGTGGAGAATCAAGACCACACGCGTCCCTCGATCCGCTGGCTGCGATGTCTTTCGGGGTGGGGTGATGTCCCTACGGGCGGGGGATTGCGTCTTTCGTTGGGGGTGGTGTGTGCTAGGCTTCGTATGGGGTTTAGAAGCGGGGGGTGTCAGTGGTACTTTGTGGACCATGGTGGGGTTGTGGTGGAGCTGTGGTGGAAAGTGGGGGGTGGTGGGGTTTTGAAAGGGTGGTGGTGGGGTGTTCTGTGTCTCATGTTAGGAGTGCTGGACGGTGTTTTGAAGGGTTTTTGTGCGGCGTGCAGGTTAGTTGAAGTAGGTATATACTATGGGATTATAAATTCAATTATGTCCGACTCATAAAAGTAATGCGCTTTATTTATCTGGCTTGCGGCTGGTGAGTTGACGTCGAGTGTAGATGGGTCTCATGTTGATGATATGGTTTGAGAGAGGAGCCAATCCCACGTCCTGACTCAGTGGCATAAGGTCATACGAGAGACTCAATCACGGCAGTGACATGACTGTGGTTGTGTGTTAAGAAGTTAGAAAAAGGTGGGGTGCTGGTTTCCGCAGATGAGTAGTGGTAGATAGCTATTTTTTCGTCTCAAGGAAAGCTAGTCCAAATATCCGACACCATAAGTGATGGCTGTTGAAGATGGTACATCGCCCGTGGGGCCGTTCTTGAAGTATTGCAGTCCTACTCGTGTGCGCTGCCAGCTGTAGTAAACCTGCAAATTCTATGGCACATTGATAGTATTATAACGACTGCAACTGTCAAATTCCAAGCGCTAACGCATGAGACATTTTCGAATGTCTCATTCCTCCAGGACTTACCATAAAGATTCTTTCGGTTTCGGACCGCTTCCCGAACGTTACACATATCTGCGCTATGTCCTGGGTGGATGAGACAGAGGACGAAATCTCTCATGCATAAACCTGCGAACTTTGTATCATATCTAAGTATTCTAGAGACTAGAGTTGCCTACCCGGATGGCCTCATAGTAGGTTTTGGGCACTTATGCATGAGAGAGATTTCGTCCTCTGTCTCATCCACCCAAGACATACCAGGGGGAGGGGGGGGGGGTTGGGAGAAGGGGCAGGACTCTGCAAATGCAACCTGTCAGAATTCCTTGTCTGGGAAAGCTCTTCAGATAATTGCTTAATCTAGGGATAATGGCGGGTCATGCTTCTAATCCACCCAAAAGAGAATGTGCCATAGCCAGTATTCTATTGGAAAATGGTTTTATGCAGTTCGGATGTATGCATGTTCTTGGTACTAATGCCTGGCCAGGAGGTTCGCCGATGCATTATCCATGCATCCGACAAGGTACATGCTTTGTGACCCCTCACATCTCATAATAATGCATGAGTCACCTAGAGACCCCCAGAGCCCCACACCCCGCCCCCCCGCAAGGCTGAGAATTTCTCTGGCGATAGAAAACAAGTCTTCATTCTAGTTTCAGCCTTTCAACCCTCGTTTCAATTACTCCGTTCGCCACGAATATCATCCTCATGGAAGCCGCCGGGCTAGCGATCGCCGTTTTCAACGAAGTCTTCGAAATATTTGTGTTCACTACGCAAATAATCAACGATGTCTCAAACCGCGAAAGAGACTTTGCCAACATTGCGCTAAAGTTCAGACACCAGCATCTCATGCTCCAAACGTTCGGAAGTCAATTCATACACGGGCAGATTGTGTACAAACTCGACAACCGCCAAATCGACCAAATATACCAGATCCTACAACTGTTGAGGGGGTCAGTAATGTCATATCGGGAGGTATTCACAAAATACAATGACCCTGGGAGGTCCAGGGCCAGCAGCCATTCCTGGGATAGTCACATGGACCTGGCGGAACTCCGACATGAACGAGGATGCTCACCTACGTATGCCTTGCGACCACCCACCTTTTCTCTGGGAGGTGGTGGAGGGGTGCTCGATCGGTTCGGGAGAGCGTTTACAAAACTGGAATGGGCGCTTTTTGACCGGCAGAAGCTGGAGCGAATAGTCAACCAACACAAGGAATGGACAGATATGCTTTTTGAAATTATAAAGTGTGCCCTTCTGCTTCATTCCGCAGGCGACTATGCCCAGACCCAGAGCCTTCACGGAGCGGCACATTCCCTGGGTTTTTCTAGCATAACCACTAGACGGTTAATTGTTTTAGACCCAGAGAGTGCGAATGCGGCAATCCCAATCGATATGAGAGACATTGAGGTGTATGAGGGAGAGTTGATGTGGAGGGAAGATGGATCATACCCGGGTTATCTGAGCGGGAAGGTGAACGGACAACGATCCCTGATTGAGTTTAAGGCGTATCAGCCTGGTATGAGAGGATGGGAAAGTGCTGAAGTGGAGAAGAGAATTCAGTTCCTATCAAAGTTGTTAGGGGTCAAGACAGATAGCGACCGAGTATCACCACAAGCGCCTCCAACAAGCTTGCACTGTTTAGGCTACTTCCACGAACCTGAAAGATCGCGGTATGCATTGGTTTTCGAGGTACCACACGGCTACTCACGAAAGCCGATAACCTTACATTGTGCAATTGAAACGCTCGTAGGAGACAGGCGTCCAACCCTGGGCCAACGCTTTGAGATAGCCCATGGTATCGCATATGGCCTCATGGAATGGCACTTGATCGACTGGGCTCACAAGGGAATCAGGAGCGAGAACATCTATCTTTTCCGCCTACATGGACAGAAGCTATGGGACTTCTCGTCTCCCAGGATAGGCGGATTTGAATACTCCAGACCACAATCTCAAAACTCTTGGCCCACGGAGATATTACGCACCAGCGTGCAAGAAAATATCTACCAACACCCCGATCGACAAGGATACAGTGCGCAACCACATCGAAACGTACACGATCTATACTCCCTGGGTGTCTTACTTCTCGAGATTGGGTTGTGGATGGGGGCTAAGGGGTTCTTTTGGCAGAAAGAACTTGAACCACACAAGGTAAGGGAAACCTTGATATCGGAAGCGCGTATGGGACTGGGACATACCATGGGCGAAGGGTACTTGGGGGCGGTGTTGTGGTGCTTGGAGTTCACGGATAAGCCTGACGCTCAGGAGCTGTCTAAAACGGCGTTTGCAACGCAGTTCAGAGAGAACGTGGTAGACGTATGTGACCACGGGAGGAAATATCTGTGAGCTGTGGGTAGTGATGTTGGTGGTAGGAAGGAGTACGGCGGGGGTTCTATTGCCTTTTTTGGTGTAATGAGTATCTATTTTTAATACGTTTGGACAGGGTAAAGTAAGTTTTGATTTGAGGATTCGATCATGTTGGCTTGGTGTTTCAACAAAGCGTAGGCGTGTAACAGTTTGAGTATTTTTCATAAACAATATTCTTCAAAGTATTTTGTGAGCAGATGTGTAGCGTACTTGCCCGCATACTATGGGGGACAGACCAATCGTAGGTACCAAGGTGAACATATAACAATTTTCAATGTACAGGAAGAGGGTGAGGAGCCTGGGCGTAGAGCCAATTCTAGCTCCGTGGCTGAGATTCCTGGGATCATTCAGAAGCAAATCGAAACCTTGAGAGAACCTTGAGGGCATAAACTCGTACCAACGGTTTTGTTCTCTGCTGCGTCTAGCGATGTCAGGAGAATATATATCCATATCCATGAACTTTCCGTACTGAGCCCCATTTTGGATGATTGCCGACCTTTCTACTGTTCCATTAGCAACCGGAAAAAGACTCCATGGTAGATTGAACCCATACCACGCATGTAGTTGAGTAACAGAAATATTCATTGATGCATATGCGATCAATTGATTATTTCCTATTATACCGTGCCTAGTAGAACCCGATGATGTGTTTACAGTGGAATAAAGCCATCTGTAAGCCTTGGACCGCTTCTGCACGGTGCGATGCGTTTAGATGTCCAATCTATTCGTAGCATCGCTAAATAGTATTTTTCGCCTTGGCTCAGATTTCTTGTCTAGAAATAGAGACTCCCCTTGGTGTATTGAACTGGAATGCATAGTTTACTGCAATCCGCTGTAGAACGCGAGTGCTGGATCTCGAGCTTGGCCGCCGTTGTGGGCTGGCGGTGCTGGGTAGTAACGTAAAGAACAGCTATAATGTGGTGGAAGATGTATCATTAGTTGATCAGCAATGTACTAAGATTGGGCAGGATTCGTATACGGGTTGATAGATGCGTCGGCAATGCGTAACACCGCCATCCTCACCTCTCCTCTTCTTACAGTGTTCCTCTTATCTAGTGACCTTATTAGCTTACAGACTGCTGAAAAAGACCAATCAATGTGTCTGTGAATGTATCTGTTGATGTTTTAAATGAGGCCGGAAAATCCAATGGAAAACCAAGTGAATCGGTGGGTCAGTTGGTGTGTTGTGGCGAGCGTAAGTTTACCTGTAATCGAAATATAACCCGATGCTTGGTTCGACTTCTGTTTCCAATTGATCAAGCTCATGGATCCCACATCTTGCATTGGATATGCAATTTTAACTGGATATAAACGAAAGGCCAACTAGATTTTCGTTTGACCTCTCATGACTACAATTCTCATGAAGACAGCATGGATGTGTATTGTATGGGGCGCTTTAAGTTATGTGGATGTTGGAGGCCTACCTACACCAGGCAGCCACGCCACCTCTTGTTGCGGTCTATGTCCCTTGGAGGTTTACACAGAAAATCTAAGTAGCATGTGATTAGCAGAATTTAGCACTTTATTTGGATCAACTGTACCGTGGAATCATTAAAGGTAAGGGGGAAAGCTTATGGAGCGGTAAATGTGTCAAAAGTAATTTTACCAACGGTGGTAAATTATTTACCACTGGTAGTATAAGCACTGAACTTCAGTCCTTGTTCCGGTATAAATGCTGACTTTAAGTCTTTATTCTGCATTATCATTAATACTAACAGTTTCACACCGGTGGTAAAACAGCTGCCACCGGTGGTAGAATGGTGGTGAAATTCCCCACCAGTGAACAATGTTCATATATACTGGCATTATATAGCCCTTGTCTCTACCGACTAGAATGTCTAGTTCGAGCGTCCCTCTAGAGATTGTGGGAACTCCTGACAGAAATTAATATTAACAATTTGTATTCTAAATGTATTATCAATATCTAACCAAGAGCTTCCTTCATCAACTTTGGTTTGATAGATTAATTGAGGGAATAGGGGTGTGTCTTTTGTATATGCCCTTTGGGGTGGGGGGGAGAGAACGGACTCTTCCTATGTTTTTGCTTAATAACCCTAACCCTGCCACAGTCTCTTACTCCCTCTCAACTGGACCTGGGTTTATCCCTTAGGTTGTCAGTAAATGCTGCCCCCCCCCCCCCAGAAAAAAGAAAAATTTGATAATAGATCTTATTATCTCTCTTATCAAATATTTGATCTCCCATACGAATTCTCACCCTCTATTAAGAGGGGCAGCATTGACAGTATCTCACCCTTGTATATTTGACGGGACCCCTATAATGCATGCAGTTAAATCCAAACAAACTAGGACGTGTAAAAAAAGTGTATCTAGCTATCGCCATTCCTCTTTTGTTTACCTCCCTACACTTTGATCACAGCAGTCACCTAGTCTGCCTGAATTTCTTGGTCTTGGCGAATCTCTGGGTCCTCCCAGTAATTATTCTGGGCGAAATCCCTTGGCATTTGCCGGAAACCTCTATTTGGCAACCCATTACCGCTGGGGATATTCACAGCCTCAATGCCAGAATAAACATGAGCGGCGTTCAACACAAAACAGATACCAGCACGGTTAGTTTATATTTCAAGTTGGACTAACTGTTTAAGGGGTGGGCTGCATGCGATCAATGGATCGAACAAACCAACACACAAATAATCCGGGTTTTATCATTCCGTTAGTGTGCACTGAGTCAATATCTGTACCCAAGCTAGATTTGTAATGATTGGATAGATATACTAGTACACCTGTTTGACGCGGGGATTCATGCAGCCAAGAACCCACTCTGCTCCCTTGAAACACTTCGCACATGAAGTGGCATGTCAGCTGCAACGAGGTGTGGATGCCTGCCTGAGTGAGTGTCACTTCACGTTTGAAAAGTCCGGTCTAGATGCATGTAGGCTGGAGTACGAACAGGCGCAGTCGAGGTTTCTGACTAGGCAAATAGCCCAAGCCTCATCGGTTGCAATTATCCCCGGTCGGCGCATTGAAGGGATCGATGTAGGGCATAACTCGAATGTTAATTGGAGTAATGAAACAAGGGGCTCCGACACATTTGTGAAAATGAGAAATGTTATATCTCGGGATTGTGCAACACTTGTGGTCAGATACGCTAGAGGAATCGGATGCGGGGGGGGCAGGGGGTGTTAGGCCTCACTACCCCGCATCGGTAAGCGTGGCAAAGGCTAATTGGAGAATCTCTTGCGATCAACTGTCATTAAGGCTTAGATAAAGACTACTTATCATGGTCTGTAGGAGGTCATCATTTGTGTGCGATTCCCTGGCATCCCCACTGCATATTAAGGCCCCTCTTTCCTTGCGCTTCTTCTTCCGGGAGCGTGTCTACGCCCATTTCCACGATATTACTACATGACATCCGGATCCTCTCACTATTGAGACAATCCCTCTCTGCATCTCACCTCACCGTAGAACCAAGATACTGTCCTTATCCGTGTCCTCTGCCGTAGTCGCTGGGGATATTTAAGTAAGACTGTGTACAGGTAAGTCTTTCCTGTCGGCCTTCCTGGGCATGTTTCATTGCACAGGGATACATCTAACTAGGACTGGATTATCAGTTACATCTATCACCGGACCTGTATTCCTTGCCTATCCCAACCACCGTACACGTGCCCTTGGCCGATACTGGATCCCCGCGCACCCCACCCACCCACGCCACGCCAATGGGAGCTTCCGAGAGCTCTAGTCGTGTTTCGTGGGGCCCAGAACCACAATACCGGGGGACATTTTCAGTTATCATCTCCTCTCTTACAACACTTGTCTTCTGCATATGGACAGCGATACATCTCGATGTCTGTCCAGAAGCTAAAGGGAAACAGAGGCTCTGTTTGAAATTAGTCTGGATGTTATCTGCCTTTGTTCATCCACCGTATATTTTACTGGATGCTTCAACTCAATGGGGACAAGCCGTTAAGATACATCGTGACCTTCAGAAAGTCATAAGTACTGGTGGCGTTGAAGAGGAAGTCCGACTTGACATGGACTGGGCGTTCTTTCTTGTGTCTGGGGGGTTTGTCTACGAGGACAATGGGAAATTGATAGGACTCGAGGCCAAATCCTTCATCCAGCTATTATCGGAGGGTGCAATAAAGAATCTGGGGCAAGCCTCTGTGGACCTAAAGGACAGGTCAAAGGCGGATTACTTCACCAAATCAATAGTTCTCGCACAGGTGTCATATACGTTCGTTCAGTTCATAGCAAGATTCTTCTCAGGCTTACCAATCTCACTCCTGGAGGTACATGTTATCATCCAAGCATCATTCGGCACCGCTATGTATGGCTTCTGGTGGCAGAAGCCATTTGATGCGTCTGGGACAGTAAAACTAGAAGTATTAGAACCTGCGCTACCGAGCCCAAATACGAAAGTGGAGCCTGCAGGGCAGTTGTCAGACATGGCGGTTTTTCTGGACGTTCACCAGGAGCCAAGACGATCAACTATTGATATATTGTTCCTCTACTCCCCTGAGGGAGTAGATCGCGCGGTGGACGTAGGACTTTTTCAAAAAGCATACCTATTGTTTACGCTGGTATATATAGGGCTCCACGCCGCGGCATGGAATGCAGACTTCCCTTCTCAGGTAGAGTGCCAGATGTGGCGGTCAGCGTGTGTCGGACTTACTATTGGCGCCGTAATGATGTATATTCGTGCTAGATATCTCGACTACTGGGGCGGTCATATCTTGACTACTGTATCTCTTGTAGTTATGGTGTTTCTTGATGGATACCTCATAGTTGAGTCACTGATCAGTCTCCGGAGTGTTCCACCAGACACTTTTAAAGTTGTTCAGTGGACGAATTATTTCCCTCATGTATGAATTTAGTTTAGTGTTGAGTTGGAGTTGAGGCTAGTCATGGAAAGAATGTACGTATAATGATGTGAGGAGCACATTGTGATGGAAAATCATATTTCCTTCGTTTCTTTTCTCTCTATAGTAAAATAAATCCTTATCTCCTATTCAAGCTACCAGCGCTCTATTGATTGATGCACGTATTTCTGAAGTACCAATCAGTCAATCAATCTATTGGTTCGATGGGACTCTGGTTTATTGGTGGACGCGGTTCACTCATGAACGACTTGCAGTTTTGGACCCCTAAAGCTAACAATACTAGAGTTCCTACCAGGGACGCACTACTTCAGGTGCCGACTGTGTCTCTACACCTGTCTCAGTATGAATCAAAGCTAGATATATATATTAGTCCTTGATGTGGGAGTGTGGAGTGGTGGGGGAGCCTACTCATCAACACTGGCCATCCCACTGGCTGGCAGCCAATTTATTTCCCACGCGTCCAGGAAATGATTAAAGTTAATCCGTGAATTTACTGATAGGCTATCAAAGGTTCAGCCAAGGCAGTTTCATAGACATTAGGACAGGTGTGTGGAATAAAAAACAGTGGTCCTCTGGAGTTGGTCCTCTCTCAACTTGAATACTGTTCCTGACTAGACTAGTATTGAGCGATCAATTCCGATATGATGGATATGTTCCTAAGTAAACGGCTCATTGGCGGAACGTTCCCTGGGTGCACTACGTTCGAGGCGAAACTAGATTTCCAGGTCTCAAGCTATAGAACATACCTATTTCATAGCCTCTCCAATCATTTCTTTAACGTTCCGATGTTTAGAAATGTTCTATATCTTCTAATAAGCCTATCATGTACTATTAAACCTTAAACCCACTCCAGATCATGGGATTATTCCGTATCATAGAGGATGTGGCTAAAACGGAAATATGCCCCCCACCCAACCCCAATATACTATGGCAGGAGAACCTTATTAGATTAACCTTGAGGTATATCGTACACGAACTGCGAAACCTGTAAAATGGACACTAAAAATGGTGTATTTAAAAGGTCCGGCTGTGTGACTGCAATTACCTATTTACACAGTTATCTTGCAATGGGTATATAGACGATAGACTTTATTTTTGGTAACTTAAACTACCATATCCAATGCTAATTATAGAGCGAAAACTCATATGTTTAAGCAGCGGATTTTGTATATCAAAGGTGACTTTCCTCTACTTGCCTAGAGGGATCGCGTGGGCTAGACTACATGTAATCAGAGGCATTCGATAGGCCTTAAGCAGACTCGCGCAACGGTAACTGGCACTTGCGGGTTAGGGCGTAGGGTTACCTTCTTTCTTTTTCCTCCCGGTTAGGAACTCCACATTCTCCTTCTATCAACATTTAACCTCTTATTCGGGAATAGAGTCTTTTAGGTACCGCCTGTAGAAAGGTCCCTAGACCACTTTGCATGTAGGTTACAATGTGATATGTCATTTTAATTGCAGGACTTAGAGAACATTTTGAGTCCCTAATGTTAAGGATTACGCTATCAAGCGATTCTTAAACCCATACAGGCCATGTCCCTCGAATAGATACACGATGGTCTTGGGTATGGGGCCCAGAGTCTAAAACCAACACCTCGCCTCAAATCCCTAAGGCTTTCACTTTAACATAAAGACTTAAGGTAAAGACCATATACCCATAAAAACAATCTGGGCCTGGGTGAATAAGGTTTTGTTTCACTAAAAACATACGTTACTATCAAGGAATAGGCGAGTTTATAGATTTCATTGCCGCCAAGAAGATACCACTGAAGGTGGGGGGTTGGATGCTGGGCGCCATGTTTTTACTCATTGGGATGGGACTTTCCACTTGGACTCTTCTACGGGTGGTGGATAAAAGACTCGGATTAGGGCTAGCCTGATCAGGGTTGTAAACCAGGGCTAGGGTTAGCCTACAAGGATATGTTATGGTCACTAGATAACCCCCCTAGCCCCGCACACAACCGTTGGTGATGACGGATCCGGAGCCCAACAGTTTACCGCTTTTGAAATTATACGAGCGCCTACGGCGACCTCAGAGCCGAAGACCCAACGTCAAGTCGGCGGTCCAAGGGTAACACGGAGGTGCATAATTCGATCTTCTGGGTAGCTGGGCAGTGGGATAGGTTAAACCTGACTATCAACATATTTTGAACGGCTCAGGGGCAGGATCGGTGTGGTGGTCGCACGGAGGCGGTGGTCAATGCATTTGTACCGCGAGATGTCAGGAGCGCGGCGGTATTTGTTTTCCAAAAAGTTTGACGGAGGAAAACATATTTTAGCGGTTGTGTGTCACGTTGTGTCGAGTCGTAACACTCCGGGATAGTACATTCTTAATAAATTGACGATGTGTGGTGGTGCAGTCACATGCCAGAGGTTCCGACATCTGGTGCGACCAAAATCCAAATTTTCCCTCCAACAGCCTGGATCCTGTATGGTATCTTCCATAGAATACAAGATTAGTTCTAGGTATCTGTAGGGTATTACATATTTCTGTAGGGTATTACATATTAAATAGATTCGGGGCTTCACATTCTGACATAGTGTGGGAACACTTTGACGTAAGCACCCCCGTCCCTAGCTCCCATGATCGCCACCTGGAGAGCGGTTACCCGGGATGGCGCAGCCAGAAGAGGGAATTACGATACTTCTGTGCTGCTCCTCCATTCCTGTCTGTCAATGTCTGGTGGTGGCACTGGGGGATAGGCTGGTCCATTGCCATGTCCGATAGCCAGTGGTTGAGAGTGGCAGCCTGAAGGGTGTGGGATGAAAGCGGAGTGGCAGAGAAAGGAGAGAATGGCTAGCTCACTGATATTCGATGTCCCCAGGAGCAGGCAAGTGAAATAGGCACACCTTCACTATAAAATCCAAAGGTAGAGAAAGTATGGGTATTCAACCCTACAAAGGAGAGCTTGGGTAATCCCCTAGAATAGTAGTGCAGTACTTACATGTAACTCTTATGAATACTTCAGGCAGGTATGTATATATAGCTTCCTACAGTTCGCTCAAGCAAGTCTTCCTCGATAATGCACGCCTATTCAGTTTCCCCCAGCACCTGAACGCTTGACGACTCACTACATAACGTAGTCCTACGAAAGGGGTTTCTGCCCCTTCTTTGATAATATCCCACATCCAAAGTGAACAGGTATAGGCGAAATACTACACCTATATGCACGGTAAACGTATATGATCGCTAGAACATATGGCTTTTTGTTTTGTCATGTCTCCTAGTAATTCAACCAAATTCAGGAAGCTCAAGTCAACTGTATATGAAAGTTGAAACAAGGGAAGGAGGATCAAATATATTTGAAGGGTTCTTCTTATTACCACTTGACTTGTTCACAGACATCTAATCATATAACATGCCGAAACGGAATTCAGTTAGGACGTACTATTTTGCCCTTGATAGCGTCTGTGTAACAGGTTTTACGCTTATACCAGAGGATTCCTGTTTTTCCGCTTCTCATCCACTTTGAGAAGACTTCGCGTAACGGTAACCGAAACCATAACCCATGCAACGACCATTACTGATACATCACACCACATAAACCCATAGAATCCTTTAGAACCTCATCACTAAGATACTCCATGCCCATACTCGCTCTATCTCTAAGTACCTCCGGGAACGCCGGAACACCCAGTTGCCAATGTCGCCTTTTCAAATGGTTCTAAGAGCTGATGTATCCTCCCGAGTGTCCCCCAGTCTGTCTTTCTCAATCTATTAGCATGGTTGTCAGAGCAATTGGGACTATCCTTTAGACGGATGAAATCGTCAAATTCACAGCTTGCCTTTTAAGCTAATACCAGCTTAAGGTAGGCAGCTAACAGCTAATTAACTATTAAGAGCAAAGAATATACCCAACTCAGTGCGTGCACCTAACCCCACCCCAAGTACCAAACGGGACGGGCATTTTACAATGGACAGAACAGAATTTGACTTCAGGATTCCCCGGCATCAAGAGAAACTTATCAACGATATGGATCTTTATGGGAAAGGGGGACTTAGGGCAACGTTTGAATTAGAATGATTTTCTTTTCTTTTCTTTTTTTTCTTTTGGGGGGGGGGGGGTTGCTGGGCGAATGATGAGGCTCGAGATAGTGAGCGCATCAGGTTGGCTAGTGTTGAGGAGGACTGAGAACGGGTTTCTGTTTTTCTTTTCTGATTGATTTTGGGGAGGAAAATTTTACCCTGCCTCCGGTGAGTGGGAGGAAAGGTTTTGCCATAGCCTTCGGGCTATGCATGTATGAAGTATCAATCAATCAATCAACCCCACCCCAAGTACTTTACGATTAATCGAGTGATATTTCATGACGCACCCCCGATTACACGGGGCTAGCTTTTTTTGTAACAAAAGGCTAAGACAGTCTACATGGAGTTACATGGACTAAGATACCAACAATTCAGGCAAGCGAATCGATGACTCAAAAAGGTTACCATACTCTCATTCTAAAGCCAACTCAGTAAATACATGTATCTCCGCTAATCAAGTTAACCCATCTATGATACAAACACTGCCGTATATATTGGCGCGGAGGCGGTCTTGGCCTCCCTATCCGATTGGTAGTTGGTTTATACTTGCATGGGCCGCATCAAGCACCAACCTTGATGCCAAAGCCTCTAGGTGGGTGCCGGACAGCCAAGAGTTTGAGGCCCTGAGACATGCATATTCAATGCGTCTTGCTAAACCAGTGGCTGCGATGTAAGAACGAGGCTTATCTGAAAGGCCAAGTAATCCTGTATGGACCCCCGGTGGTTTCAGTCACTAGTTAATCGCGATTACTCGATCATGAAAGATCATGATATCAGAATACGGCGAAAGGACATGAGAGTAATTTTTACTGTACTAGGTTTGCATGTGAAACACATACCCCCACGCGGTTATAGACAAAAGAAACAGAGCATGTGATACTGAGACAACAAAAGAGATGGATTAGCGAGTGTGAAGTACATTGTCGTGACAAAACCAAGATTTCATAGTTGAACGTAAGGCCCGTAACAAATCCCATATCCAGCAAAAGACAAGACACCGAATCCCAACACCAAGCGCACACGTTTAGCCACATGGATTCTGTGCTCCATTCTTGCAGCTATTACGAATACCGTAGCTACAACACACATTCCTTGTGCCTTCCCTACCTACATCCTGTGTTAGAATCTAACAGAAATATCATAAATGTGGCTAAACCTACCACACTGAAACACCCAGTCAGACGAGTCACCAGAGCCCGTGCCTCGATCTTTTATTGCTGAGCATCCTGCGCAGTAGACGCCTGCGCGGGTGCCGGGGTAGCATTCGCAGCCATTTGTTACACAGGCGCGTTTTTCGAGAACAGGCGAGGGAATGTCATCACGGACAACGAGAGTTGGGGCGGGGGTCGCGAAGGCGAAGTGAGGGGTAAGAGTAATCAACAGGACGGAAAGAGTGATGAGGGAACGCATTTTCTGCTAATGTATTTAATGATCTGGTGGAAGGTGAAGAGGAGAGTGGGGAAGATGCTAAGAACTTGGGAGGCGGGTGAGCTGCTTTAATACCTTTTTATCTTGCGAGTGAGAGTCCCTCGGCCTACGTCTAGTAATCTAGTTAGTAACAAAATTGGCAAATCTCAGGTTGGTGAAGCCTGATCATTGGCTTTACTTATTTTTACATCTCCTGAATCCCCATGGCGGCAGGGGGGTTCACGACGGTGTTACCTTATTGTGGCCAATAGGGCCGGTAGTTCAAATTATAAACCCTTGTTCCAGTAATCGCTGCATATAGGAAAAGGTGGCTTTTCGTTGTCTCATCAGCTCGTATTACTGTAGGTTCACATCTGTTCAAAAATTGAATTTTAGCTACCGTACGATCTATGATGCCATAAACCCCTTCCCCCACCCTCCGTAGCCCAGACAGCTAGTTTCTTCTTATTTATAGTATGATACGTGCGCACAGGCCTAAGTGAATAGTGGCACTTACACCTCTTGACAAAAGGAATGAAGATCAATGAGGGCAGATCATTAATGTTAATGTTTTTTCACTACTTATCGAACTTCAAAAGACACCTAGAAAGGCTCGATTTTAGTCCTGACAATTGTAATGCATGAAGGCGTCTTTACGGGCAAATAAAGCTGGGCTAACTCTCTCTCATCATATACCCATCTCCTACCTACGAATACCTGTAGGAAGCGACCGGTGAACCGACATGAGCTACACGTGCTGGAATTTGGATAACTGGAGTAGATTGAGTCCTAGATTTGGCGCCGCTTGATCGAGTTGTATGCGGCGTGTGGAGCGCAAGCTATATATATCACGATAGGACCTCTGCTTAAAGCTAGTGGGTATGAAACCGACATTGCGGGTGACGTGTTACAATTATGACCAAGCGGGGGTGCATCACAGGCTATCACTCGATTAATCTTATCGCTTCCAAGATTTAATTTCTTATATGCGAGGCCTGATTGATATAACTGCAATAGGCAACTAAATTTCTCTATTCGCTAGAAGACCCATTACAAATCGCCACCTGTGTAGGCCAGCCAAAGGCCACCCTTCGGCGGAAATTCTAACCTGAAGCGCGACGAAAGTTATCAAACCTAGTAGTCCTACATCAGCACACCCATATATAGCATAAACCACCTCCACCGAGATAAGAGACGTCTATATTGGCTTTAAATTACTTTGTACATCGTGCAGACTAAATTTAACCCCCAACTATCACTAGCTAACAAACATCGGCCTGTTAGACGTCTCTGAACTTTGCCAGCTGGTCGCACTTGAAAAGGGCATGCCGATTATGAAACCTTTTTCTTTCTCTGTCGGATAGTTATCAACACGGGGAGGTTAGATGCATATGCCATGCGCAGGCGATAACACATGTCCCAATTTCAGTATTACAGGCCAATAAGCTGGACTTCATGCTGACCGGAACGCCACCATTTATAAGTGGCTTATGAATACGAGGGGGTCTTAGGGCTTGGAGGTAGGCCAATGGGTACGTGAGACTCTGAGTAGTGAGGAATCTCCTTCCTCTGTAACACTACAGGCAGCAATTGACGTAAATTTTGTGTAGTGGCTTTTGTGGCTTTTATGGAGGTTGTGCGGCCTGGCACTGTTTCTCTCCAGCGCACGCGCATCTAGAAGCGCACTTTCAAAGGTGCAACGGTTCTTGGCCTATCGATCGTCGGGTCCGTATTCCTTAGCGAGGTTAATAAGGATCGACGCCAATCAAACTGGTTTTCGTTGTTCTTGGCGCCGCCACAAACACCCAGACAAGCCGCAGATGCAGAGTGGCTTGAATAGTTAACTTGCCACTCGTTAAGGTGTTGGCACGATGATTTCAAAAACATAGCCCCGCACAAACACCACCGAGTAATGATCAATCTTTATTTTTTTCTCGGTACGTACTTGTATACGTAGCTGCTAGCTCAGTCTCTTCAACCTGCAGGATTATATTAGTCGTCTCACGAATTGACTCAAATGTATGTACTTCTACACCCCCGGCGCTATGGTTTGTGGTTCTGGGGCGCAAGTATGGAATCAGTAACTTATAAGGTAATTAACCCATTCCCAAAAAGGATGCTCTAGGTGGGCGGTCAGAAATCACTGCTGAGAGTAGGGATTGAACCTAAAGAACAAAGTAAAGTATTACTTTACTGCATCACAAAGGGATAGCATGTAAATATATATGCCACCTAGAAACGTGAATGAATGGCTGGAGTAATCTACAGGCGACGTCTCCCATGAATAAATTATTTGGTTCTTTCAAACAAGGCATTTTGTGGGTAGCTATAGTATCCACTGATCCACCCACATTGCTAGAGTGATTGTTCATTACGCATTCGATATTCCCCCACAAATGACCACACTAAAAGGCATTGAGATAGACTTGATTCTTGGAGTATTTCGTAACTGCTCCCCCGGCTATGGATCCCATAGGAAGAGGAGGTTCCATATGACCACAGGCTAGATTTTCAGAAGCCATTATCTACGGGGGTGGTGCATAGTATGATCACTGTAAATAAAGTCGTAGGTGCCGGGATGCGTGTCGCGGGTCGCATAGCGACCTTCCGAGACTCACTTTCATGAGACCTAATTATAAGTCAACACCGGTTACTTAAGGTTTCTTGAGTGATGGCTTCGTTCTCCACCACTTAGAATCGTACGAGTCACTTTGATCTGCCATATTACATTTTAAATGAATCTACGGATAAAATGATCCGGCGCCCGTAATATGTATAGAATATACGCACAGATGCGACGGTTCTCTATATGTTGTAAGCAGTTGATTAAAACCCAAAAGTGCAATTAATGGTATGGGCGGGGGAAGAAAAATTAAAACCCGAAGCAATGAAGTAATATAATAATAATAAATTAAAACCCAAACTTTTGTTGCCATAGCCGGAAGGCTGCATGCATGTATGGGGTAATATATAGATGAATAAATAAAACCCGAAATGTTGAAACAGTCGAGTGATATTCTATGATCAACCTCCGAGAGCCCCGACAGTAATTTCCTATTTCGACCATCGTTGCGACGATACAAGGGGAGGATCTACTATATTCGCTCTCTTAAAGATCGCACTTTCTCCCCTCATCACCTCCTTTCCGGCGCTGTGTCTGGTCATTGTCCCGGACGGGCGGTAAGGCCTGGTATTACTTATCTCCCTTAGCACCGTTTAGATGGAATTCAACATTCTCCAACACGGTTAACGAACATATTCCCTAGGCCGGTCCACAACTCTAATCTCATGATATCCCAAATCACACTGGTGGCTAGCCACGAATCACGACTTTTGTTTGTAGAACTCTATGTTATGGTTTGTGACTATATCTAGAATAGTTAGCCGGAAATAGGAAACATATATATATAGCATACATCTTTCCGGTACGTGTCAGGAATTCTATCAATAGGAAGTGCGACGCAGGCTGTATCCGTGTATGGACGAAGACGCACACCGATAGCTGTAGGACCATACAAGCTTACTACCAACTAATTCCCGACGTTAGCCGAGCTTTTACTCTATATATCTCAAGCATACAAATCCATTAGTGTCTCCATTTTTCTCTCACTTAATATTAGTCTCATTGATCTGTTGCTACCTTTTACCATAAAATAGATATATATAGGTTACGATTGAAATTAATAAATCCTGTGCTTGACCGTGCCTTTAAACTACAAGAGCAAGTATTAAATACAGTAAGAACCTAGGGACAAGATATATGGTAGCGATAACTTACATTGAAGTAGTCCATCACCTGGCGCGTGTCTCGGTTGGAGTTCGAAGAAACCAAGAACATTAGTTCAGAAGTTTAGCTGTGAACCGGGAGTTCGGGCTATCGACCGGAGGTCTTGAGCGACGCACGTGTCTTTCCCACATTCCTATTGGCCCCCGCTTCTCTAAGGATACAGAAGAACGGATTAGCCGAGCATATCTGAATTAAACAGCTTTCACAGATCGCGTATAAGCCTGTAGAAGCGCGATTAGCTGTCCTCCGAGGTTTGTTTGGCTGTAGCTAGTGCCGAACGAACATCCCTAGAACCTAGCGACAACGCGCGCCACCTAGGGGAAAGTTACAGGAATTGAATGTTTTCTCGTTAAATATTTTATTTTTCGGGGTGTTTGGTTTCGTGGGGGCGTGTGGTTCGTTTGTCTGTAGTAGGGATTCTCTTAATCACGTGTGTTTTTTACTAAAAAGATCGAACCTCCAAGTAGCCAAGATGCGACGATTGGTCTCCTATACTCGAAAAATTCGCTAGCGTCGTTTGCACTGAAAAGTACTCAAAGTGCTCTTCTCTTGGTGTGGCGGGGGCAGCAACGCTAGCGAATTAATCAAATATCTAAATCATAACGCTAACTACAACATACAGGGTTAGGGTTCTGGGTTCGCGTTTGCTGCACACACAATATTCGAAAATTGGATACAACAGTCGCTAGTCTAACTTATGTTAGCTGTGAGCAGGATCTACTAAGCTGTAGCAAACCATCGAAATCTACTAGTAGGATCTATGTAACAAACCTTAGTTTATTCCTATCGTTATAAACGTCCTCTATAAACGATTCAATTGATTCACTTTCCGAAAACGTTGTGGTGGGTGAATTCCCTTTCCACAGCTGGCAGAGAGGCTGCATCGGTTTTATTGCAGTTAATGGCCATATAAAAGCACAACATGACACCGGATGTAAGTTGGTGAGGGGAAGGGCTGTCTATAGAGCCTGTCGGGAGATCCCCAGCGGCCCAAATTACCCATCTCCTCGTCGCAAACTGGTGTCTATGTAGGTGTCATAATCCCATCTCTCACCAACCAGATCAACGTATGTGGGGGCGGGATGAACGGCGAGGCGGGATTAGGGAAAACATGAGCGGGGAGGGCATGCCCACTGATTCTCGAATGCAGCAGCAGACGGGCTGCCCAATACAGTCCATCTACGGAGGTTGATATCTGTAGACACTCTCACGGCGGGTATGGCGACCACGGGGGGTGTGGGGATTTTTCTATTGGAACGCCGAAAGGTACTAAACCGATTTCCAAATGAATATGGTTCAAGATAATAGGCTGTTCGAACTTCATGTGATATTTCGAACCTACTCATTCTTGTGAATTTAGCTGTCCTTTGGATGGAAACAAACCAGAGGTCCCCACACCCCCCGTGGTGGCCATACCTCCATGAGAGCGTCTACCCCATATCCGAACATGACGTAAGTTCATTCATACAACGCCACACCACGAAGACACACGCGCCACACCCTCCACAATCCTAGATACGCGTAGCTATCCAAGCTCACGTCCACCGACCCAACCCACCAAACCCTACCAAACAAAACCATACCACACTATACCACCATGATTATAGACCCCAAGACCCTCTCCACCTTGATTATGGACTCCAAGACCCTCTCCACCTACACCCACCAGCTCCACACGCACAGCACCCGCGCCCTCTGCTTCGCAAAGGACCGCCCCGTGAGCACAGCCCTAATCCTCGCCGGCACCACAACACTCGTAGTCCCCCTCGCAATAGGGTTCACGCCCAGCGGCATCGCGTCAGGTACGTATAACCCCCGTAGCAGCACTAGACCGCGCTAACACGCGCGCCACGCCACAGGCTCGCTCGCCGCCGCGTGGCAGTCATCGATCGGGAACGTTACGGCGGGGTCCGCGTTTGCGATTCTACAGTCGCTCTCGGCGAACGGGGTGTTTCTGGCGCTGGGGGGGACCATGGTTGGCGTTGGCGCGGTAGGGCTTACAGATCTTGATAGGGCTGTTGTGGCGTGGGGGCGGGAGGTGTGGCGTGGGCGGGGGGTGGTGCCGACGGGGGCTGGTGCTATGTTGCAGTTGATGTGGTGGCAGGGGATGTTGAGGAGGGTGGATTGGGCTGGGGGGGTGAGGAAGGTGCAGGGGTGGCGGGGGGGGTGGTGAAGGGGGCTGGAAAGGTGAAGGGAGAGGTGGAGAAGGTCGAGTGGGCGCATGTCGCGGGAGAGGCGGCAAAAGGCGCAGGGAGGGTGGCGGAGGGTGCGAAAAAGGAGGTTATTAGGGGGCGGGGTGGGTGGCAGGGGACGGAGTGCGGGGGGCGGGGGTGGCGGCGGAGAGGGCTGCAAGGGAGGTGAAGGTGGCGGCGGAGAAGGCGGCGAGGGAGGCGCAGAGGGTGTTTATGGGGAGGTGAGGATATGTGAGTTTGGGGCGGAGAAGTGTGTTTCAATGCCGCCCTTATGTGCAACGGTGATAATCTGTTTATTATTTATTAATTCATACTTCATACATGTATGCAGCCCTTGAGCTATGGCAACCATCTCCTCCCTCTTCCCGGAACAGATGAATTTTCCTCCCCTTTATCCTCCGCCACCACACAGCAAAAACAAAAGAAAGATGCGAGGCAAATGCAGCAGAGTAGAATCACAATCGCACCAGTCTATCCCTCTCCCTCTCCCCCCCCCCCCTCCCAGTGCGCTCGCTATCTCGGGACCCATCATCCACCAGGGGATATTCTGTTTAGAATGTGAGCCTGTAAGTTAAACACAGGGTTCTGTCGGGGTTCAATGGGGGGAAGGCGAGGGTTGCTATGGAGGTTCTATCTTTACGGTTCTACTGCATGTCATGACGTGTGTTGCCAACCTAGCTCGTGCAATGCCGGAGGAGAGCCAAGTCGGTAGTTCATCAATAGTAATTAAATACAGGCAGCACCCTTTTCACGTCCCAGGAGCTAGTTACTGCATTTGTTTTATCATTCCGGTATTTTTAAATTCCCGAGAGATTCGCTAGCGTCGTTTGCACCAAAAAGTACCCAAAGTGCTGTTTGTTTGGTGTGCACGCTAGCGATTTAATCAAATATCTACGGTACTGATCCCGCCCACCGAAGTATTACCGTATTATCTGAAAAAATTCGTTGCGAGACAGCAGGGGTATAGGCCAACCGGAGGTCACCTTTAGACGTCAATCTGCAAGTTTTGGTGTGAATAATCCTTGCTGCAGCGCAACGAATTTTCTCAGATAATACGGTATAATAGAGACCTTGCGCAAATGGAGCCAGCCCCATTTTCCGGTAACATGATTGATGCAGATCCCATAGCCTGCCAATCAGATAATTGAAATATAGAGCGGTGGAGGGTCGGGCGAGAGGGAGGGTATGGCGGGGCTTGGCTCACGAATCGGAATTCTAGCCATCAATTTGTTAGTAAAAACTGCCAAGCCTCGCCATACTCTCGCCCGACCCTCCATTTGCGCAAAGTCTCTATTATTAAGTAAGCCAAGCCTGACACAGTAGCTAAAATAATGAGAATCCCACTAAAACAAAATGGACTCTTTACCCTCCCTGCCCTCGCCCTCACTCATAGGGCGTCCCAATAACTCCGGTAGAGGACTGTCCCTGAGAAACTATATTCCCCTCTAGATGAGGTGCCCTTAGGCCGTTGTAGGTGATTTGGGGCTCTTTACGGGGGGGTATGGTTCTCACGGGGGTGTGGTGCGACGACCGAGAACGTCGAAAACGACCATATAGGATTGACAGAAATTCTTATTACGCACAGAGAATTCTATTCATGTATTGATTTTATCGATTTGCCTTGTAAATCTCTGTGGTTAACCCTGATGTTACGAGGCGTCGCACCATACACCCCCGTGAAGAGGCCTAGACACGTTTCCTAAAGCGGTAAGCCCCACTTTTGCTCCTCACGCTTATCACTTAATATGTTTTTTTATAGGGAATCCTTAGTCCCATTTGAAACAAAGGAATTGATCTCCCGGGGAACTGAACCCGGACTATCGCGATTGCTTAACCACTATATTAGAGACTTTGCGCAAATGGAGTCAGCTCTATATTTCGATTAACTGATTGGCAGGCTATAGGATCGGCATCAATCAGGTTACCGGAAAATGGAGCTAGCTCCATTTACGCAAGGTCTCTATTAATAAATTATATGACCTGTTTTGTATGGGGAAAAGCAGGAAACTGGCGAGGAAAAGACATCATAGAAAGGCATCATGGAACGAGTCCGAGCCTCGTTTACAAAAGCCTACCCTGTAAACGAATAAAGAGATTTATTAGTTCCCAAACCTGGTTGTGAGGGGAAAAAATCATTTGTTGGTAGAGCGGGGGTATACTATAAATTACATTCGCCCACCGTCGCTTGACGAATACCGCCAGTTGACAGGGGACTTCAGGCCAATAGAAATTAAAAGGACTGGAGATCTCGCAGGCTGGCTGTTTCTTGCGATACTTGGAATCCCTGTCGGGATCGTATTCGTCAAGACGGTGGGGAGCTGCTTGTTCGGCATTCAGGGATTATCTCCCGGACGCCCAAGACATTTGCGAAATCTCTCTCATGCATAAATGTCATGTGATCTTGAGTATTTGCTGTCAAAAGAGTCCGGGTAAGCAGTTTGCTGTATTATCAGTCTCTAGAATACTTAAGGAGTCTATAAACTTCGCAGGTTGCTGCTTTACTTTGGTTCATCATTTCCTACATAGGCCACACTAATGCATGAGAGAGATTCCGCAAATGTCTTGGGCGCCCGGGAGATAGCTATGGTTGGGGACAGCTGTAACCGGAGCATTTGTGACATTTCCTAATCAATCAGGGTTTGCCAGGATGTGCCAAGACTGCGATTTGGGAGCTGTAGATCCATTGAGCTTACGCGATTGGGATAGATAAGTTCAGATCGGGTAATATATCTGTCAAATATGGTGGGGGAACCCTTGACGCGGAGTAGTTTGAACACCTCAAGTTTGACCCATTATAGCTCATCAACCACAACACATATTTCTAATTTTATTGGATAGATCAACTCATTTTTACCCTCTCTATCATTCTATCTGCTTGGATTTTTAAAATCATTTTTTGTTGTTGAGTTATAAAAATATTTGGGCTGGGACAATGTCGCTTTTATGGTCAAAAAGAGTGTTTTTCCTGGTCTTGGCGCGTAATTTGTATGTATTAGTAAGCAAGATTCAATGTCGATGTCCTCCGTCTCAAGGGTTCCCCCACCATAGCTCACTGGTGAGAACCCGTTTTGGGGAATTTTTTGAGAAAATAGTCTGTTGAATTAAAACGGTACTTGGCGGCCAAGGCAAGTACCTGGGAGACAACACAACCTCCATCACTAGCTTAGTTTGACTCTCGCTTTCACACAATTTCATCAACACATGAAAAAAACGGACATGGGGGGTGCACACCCGGCACTCAGCTGCTCGGCAATGCCATTCTTGACATCCCTGCACTTGCATGAGACAAAAAGCTCAGTTGCTGCACTCGGTTAGAACCAAAACAGAGCGGCGCCACTCAATACAAGTAATTCTTGACTTGCATGTTCTGGTCCTTATTTACCACCCCCGCACCTAAGCGAGGGGGGTTGCACGCCACACTGAGGCTAAGGCTGAGTCATCAAGGCAAGGCAACAACAAGGACCCTCATACTTAAACACTCCCCATCCTTCTCTCCGTTACCACAACACCACCGTATCACCACCATTACCCACCCACTATCTCCCTCAACCCAAACAACATAACCACTATACCAGCTCGGCGGCAGTAATTATGGCGCCCCCAGACCCACCTAAGCCTATAGATTTAAACCGCATCGTCGCAGATGCCAAAAGTCGCGTCAGGGCCAACGGTGGCAAGGAGGACCCGAAGTATGCTGAACTAATCGATAAGTCGATTGCGCAATGTTTGCTCCCCTCCCCCAAGTGGTGTGTGGAGTATGGAGTACTTTGCGGTGTTCAGGGGAATGGGGTGCGGTAGAGTGATGGTAAGAAGGCTAACCAGAGGGGCGGATATGCAGATACCGAGAAAATACCGAAGAGAACGTACGAGTCGATCCTTGCGGAATTGGAGCCAAAGGCGCCGGCACCGGGAGGTTAGGCGTTGTTCGGTTCAAAGTTTGGTCCCCTCTCGGGGAGGTGCCTAGATGAGATGAGGCTGGACTTGTAGTTAATTGAAAGACATTGATCAATTACAAACGTACAATTACTTGTTCATGATTGATACCAAACCACTGTACTATTCTCGTAGACTTTTCCCCAAGCAATATCCCACTTAAAATTACACCAAGACGGGCAAATTAACTGAGGCGAATGACATAACCACATCCGATATGAAATATCAGGGTTAGGTTTAGCGTATAAATTTTGGGGCCGTGCGTGGTGTGGCCCATGCTGAAAAAGAAAATACTGATATTATGCAGAGTGCCTAGGGCAACCAAATACAACCCACATTCGGCTTTGCCTGCTTCCGGTGGGCTAGTAAGGAACATAACCTCCAGTGATCGTTATGATCAGAGCGATTTGGCCAACAACCTCTGAATCTAAGGCTATCTCCGGCCAGAGAATCCCTCCTTCACAATTGGTTGAAGGGCGTAGATCAGGTCTGCTTATAGTAATTTTCATCTCATATATAAAGTATGCATAGCCAATTTTTCGAGCAATGGCGGTATTTAGTTCTAGGCGGTAGTTCTTGGTGTGAAGATCCCCAAATTTCAGCTCAAAATTCATTGGCCAATTCACTCCATTGCGGGGTGCGTTACATACTTCTTGCACCCCCGCCTCGTGGGGTGGGCTTCTTCCTATGATTGATTGAAGTTCCACCGATGAGCCGAAGAGTTTAGGATCGGTCTAGACTGGTGAGCATACGAACCGAGAATGCAAGTGACAGAAACAGGAATGATTTGTACCCGTGTTGTCGGACGTTCCTGAACTGGGCCGCTATTGCATACACCCAAAATCAGGAGCTTGGCGTATCGTTGTATGGTATGCAATATCAGTCGCGTTCAAAAGGTCAGGAACTACGAGTAGGAGAGATCATCGTTAGCCCATATAAGCAAGTTGCCCTGGGTAATCGAAGGGACAGCGCTTAGATGCAGGTATTAGACCCCTTGCTCAAAAGGCTCCGGAGTCTTTTGCGCAAAGGGCCTATTATGGTGATGAAAGTTGTCGTCATGGATATCTGCGGTGGTGATCTATATCCGCTCGCTAGGTGCAGATCTCAACGTCACTCGAGCGTGAGCATCCCCGCGCGGGGGTGATCGAGGAATGGCCACTGGGGATTGGTACAATTTCAACGATGGGATTCACAACTGCCGGGGCTCAGCCTCAGTTAGTAAGTGCAGTTGCAATTTTGGATCGTTTACATGTGTGGTACATATCCTCAGCCTTGAACAGGATGCCTATGCGTCCTCAAAGTTGTGCAGAAGGTTGTCTGCCGTTTTTGCATGTTGGTGGCCAGGTTTTGTCTGAGAGGAGAGGGGGGGGGGGGCGAAATTGATGGCTGTGTTAGTTGTAGTGCTTCGTTCCGAGAGAAATATTTAATCCCGCTTCTGGCACCAATGTGTTTTTCTATCCGCTCCTTTTCCGATATTCTCAAAGTTTCCGTACCCCTCCCCCACAACACTCGTATTCAATACTCACCATGGAGCCAAAGCCAATGCCCGCTTTAGGTAACACCCCACCCTCATCCCCTATCTATACCCCAATTTCTATCAACATCGCACTAACACTACCCCATTCCAGGTGAACCCGACCAAGCCGTGGTCTACCGATGGCAAAATGTCTGGAGGAACACCCCCTTCCAAACGTTGAAGTACTTTGCCCGGCTCCACGGCAATGCCCAACAAGCCGCCTTATACCGGAACCTACCTGGCGGCAACTGCTTCGACTTTGCCCAAGCCTTCATCCATGGCAACACGACCATCAGTAACCCCCGCATTCTGAGCTACGAGATAACCGGAACGAAATTCATGTCCCACGGTCTCTGCAGCTTCGTCAACAAAGAGCACCCAGATCGCGCCTACAACTGCGACTCGGGCTTCTTCACGCTCATCAGAATGCCGCCAAGAACCGAGGACCTGCACTATACCAAGGGCGTCGATCAGGGGCCGAAGAGGGAGGGGGGCCCACCGCCGGTGGATAAAGATAATTTGAACAAATCCACGCAGTATAGATGCAAATATGAGCATGAAGAGTGGAAGACGGTGTTTTACGTGAGTCAAAGCCCGCTGCTAGAAGTAACACTGTGCTGTGTGATGGTTACTGATTCCGGGGTGGTGATGAAGCCGTTGAAATTTGAGGGTCTAGTGGCTATGGGTGCTATCCAGGCCGATGCCGCTGACGCCATGGCATACGAAAACGCCAGTAAGCAGAGCGCTACGTTATATCTCCCCAGGTAACCCCCCCCCCCCTTCCAGCCCAACCCGCACGTTTGGTCTTCCACTAATAACTCTCCTAGAATTATGAGCGCCGAGGGTAACCCCTCATGGGGTGACCAAATCACTCTCTACTTCCTGGACAGTTCAGATAAAAAAATACTGCAGGGGACTGTAGTCTTCACATGGGCCAACGCAAACCAGTTAGAGGACAAGCAGACGAAGCTCAGGTTGAATATTGACGACCAGTACGATAAGCTCCAAGAAACGTTGGCAAGGTTGTTTGGGAAATATGAGGAGGCTGGGTTGCTTGGGAGTCCCCAGTGGTCGCAGGCGATGCAGGATTGCTTGAGTATGTTGTTGAATATGTTGATAGTTTTGATGCGGGGGTAGGAGGGAAGGTAATCTGGCAATCGTCAGAAATACATGTAATATCGAAGCAGAAAACTTGCTCTGTCGTACCGTCTTACAGCCGAATTCCTCACATATTGTGAACTAACACGTCTTTTTACCTATTCACAACCTGATGGTTAACCATTTCTATGCGAAATTTTCCATCGCTAGTTAGTCCCAAGCGACACCATGCTAGTTCCACGTGATCACCGACGTAGGGGAGGGGGTACATATGGGCAAAATCGTTCGTACCTTCATAGTTCAGTCACCATCGGGAGTGACCAGGGTTAGGGTTGCTGAACTTGCAAATCAAAAGTTGACCGTGGGTTTGTCGAATGTTGTCCGGTAATGGCTTGAAATATTTGCGGGAGTGATAGCTGTAATATCGTTGATCGTTGGCCTGGGAGAGGAGAGTCCCTCATATGCTGACCCCCTATACTCTACCTGCCGCGGGGATAAGTTTCTGCCACCACTTCTGTGGCTGATATGCAGTGCCACACAATTTACCTTGGCAGAGCCAAGACACTTGATTATCCCTTAGTCTGTCAGTAAAGCCACACAAAATTTGCTTCTTCTTGGTCAGCATTTTACTAACAGACCGTTATCTAAATAATAGATCTTCCATACAAATTTAATTCCTCTATTATAGGGGGGTCAGCATTGACGGACTAAGGGATACCCAGTACTCTACTGCCTTTTCGCTCGATACGGTACGTAGATTCTTCTAATAATCTTTCATGGCTCCTACTCCCAGCATTTTCTCATAACCCGTTGCGCTAGGGTTTCGCTTCGCTAGGTTTCGCTTCTAGTGGCGAGGAGCGAACAGATAAGCCGAATAACATTGCCCTGGGCGTTTACTCCAACGAGGAATTTATGAAATCGGGAAAGCCCGGAAAGAAGCCTCAAATATTGAGCACGTTATAACACCAACTGTGGCAGCTAGGCTGACAATGAAAATTTTATACATGTTCTTCAAAAGTAAGTATGTAATCTACGTCACCCCAACCCTAACCCTGTGATCGGGAACGGTCGCAAATGGAGCCAGCTCTATTTCAATTATCTGGCTATGGGGATCGGCATCGATGGAGCTGGCTCTATTTGCGTAAAGTCTCTATTTCATAAACAATGTTCAGTAGGCCGTTTTTTCATGCCCTTAAAAAGGTCCAATACTAGAGTAGTGCTGTTCGGCAACATATGACTAATCTATTAGAAGGACAGGCCGTGGCCAAGACCTGGGTGACAATCAATGACACACGAGAATTATATGCTCAAAACTCAACAATAGATTATTGGATAGAAACGATTAGAAGGATCACCTACGGAGCAATTTCCCAAAACATGTTGCATGCAACCATGACCGCAACGCGAATGAACTCGGACTTCAGGGACGTAATAGAAAGACTCATCCTCAGTGAGAAAGGCGTAGATGTTGTAGCCCAATGGGGCCTTAGTAGATCTCAAATTCACTGCTCAAACATGGGGAAGTTTGGCACTGGTCGGCCGCGCAAACATGAAGCTGCTCTGTCTGAGCAGTGAATCCTCTATCTAGGAAATTGTGTTATTTGGAGTATTAGCGCCCAAGGAAACCAAACCGTTCGGTCCCAAAGGCCTATTCAACCCAATACGGTGAGAGTAGAAATGTTTGATTAATCTTCTGGGTAGGTGGTACGTTTGTTTTGACTTCGTGGAGTAATCAGGGTTCTCAATGATAATGCGGTGTTGTAATACATATCGATAAAGGGCACTGGTAGTACGGTGAGTGGAGTGCGATATGATGGTCTTTAGGTAATAATAGGCAGGATATGGATTTTATCTGTATCGATAATAGCATGAATATCATGGTAGGGACTTGGCGCCCGGATGAATCTTCATTTACCTTTACTAACCTCGATTTAGGCAGTTCATGAATCAGGAAGAGGAGGAAAAGAAAAGGAAACTGGCTAGTTTACAGTATGATATATTATAGTTGATTGATTGATACCTCATACATGTGTGCAGCCCGAGGGCTATGACAGGTATATTATAGTTGGCATGATAAAATATCATGTAGTTCGATAACCACCGTAGTATATAATAGTTGGTACGATATGGCATGGAAACCGTACTGATACGTACCATCGAGAACCCTGGGAGTAATAGATTGGATAGATAGATATATATGTCTCGTGCAAGCTACGGGTAGCGACCTTATCTCCCGGAAGTATGAGACATCGGAGAGTCTCTCTTGCATAAACCTACAAAAGCTATGACACATTGATAGTATTCTAAGGACTGCAACCCCAAGATTTCCGGTGCTAATGCATGAGAGATTCTCCAATGTCTCAGACGTCTAGGACATAGGGAATCCTCATTTACGGGCATACAAAAGTGTTAGGGATCTAACATCCACCATACTTGTTTTATCAACTCTAATTAGAGGAGCTTGAGTGAGCACAAATCTGCACATCGTATTCTCAACAGTTTTCAGCCAGGCCTTAAAGGGATATATTTAGTGAGACCTGGCGGAAAGCTAAATTAATGACCGTCCCTATCCCTCTATGATGTCAGATACCCTGTTGAGCGATAGTAAAGCACCACCGCTGATTCCTGACGGCCCTCACCATACTAATGCACGAGCCCGCACACGCTCTTAGGCATCTATCGTATTGGTCTACGTGCTATGGTGGGATGTCCTCATGTGATTCCGCCCTCCCCGCTCAAGGCGCCGCCATAAGGTGATGAGGCAGCCAGGATTGTCTTAGAAGTAGGTGAGTATGACTTTTCACGTGCATATGAATCAATAGGGAGCAGCCAGGGAATCAATTTTGTACAGCCACTATCATAATGAGGACTCTATCAACACACCCTGGTATGGAGTTGACAAAACAAGCTATTTAGAAGCAATGCATCCCACTCCCGTTGAGTTGATATCTTGAGCGTGACATCTAACTGAAAACCCGGATCTAAGAACGAACAGGCCAGGCTAAACAACCAAGGTGGAGCAGAGACCAAGTTTAAAAGCAGACAGCTCCTAGGAGCCGGTTGGGGTGTCTCGGAAATGGGTAAAGAGTCCGAAAGCGCATATTACTGAATGAACACGATGCTGACTAACCCGATTATCAATCTCCAAGTGAACCCGGGAAAAACCCGGTGGCAAATGGGGACAATGACTAATCCCAACATCGCTGCAGGTCATACACCCCGCGATAGCCCGGCCAGTCACCCGTCCAGGATGGTGAGGAAAGACGTAGCTCGTGAAACCGTGAAACCTGTCAATAACGAGTTTGAACAGAGAAAGTGACCCATAGAGCCTACCTCGTCCTCCCCCAGCCCGGCTTCACAAACACCACTACAGCACACAACTCCTTGAAAAGTCGGGGGCTGGACAGGCCATGACCATAGTCCGTCCAGTCTGGAAGCATCTATAATGTGGACCTGACCAGGACCGACTCCGACTCATCATCATCATCATCATCATCATCATCATCATCATCATACTAGCTTACAGTCCCTAGACTCTTCTCAATTACCGCTCCCCTCGATGTGCTGCACGCTCAAGCGTTAGGTAGCCATAGGCATCACCAGGTGAGGGTCTTTAGAAAGCTGCAACAGGGAAATCCACGGTATACCCCCCATGCACCCCTTGAGTTCGAGGGCTCGAGTGGTGGTCGTGGATACATCCCACACCAAGATCCACCGCCCAGTGAGGGGTGTTTTCCTACCGTAGGGCCCTCAGTTGTTGTTACACACCCAGGTAAGCAGAGTCTCGTGTCAATCCTAGTTATGGGTCACTGACACACCGCTAGCCCCGGTCTGGGGGGAAAGCAGACTGACATCTAAGAGTTCTCACAGGTAACGTGTTAGGTGAAAGTGCGACATCTCAATCTGGCTTGGTTGGGGTTAATGAGAGAGTAGTTGACGAAGCACCAAGGGCTTAATATTCAGACACAGAGGCGGTTAGCGCCACTTCCCATCCAGGCGCGCTAGTGGCGGAAAGTATATAGTGAGACATGTGTGAGACAGAAACTACGTGATTTGATTGGTCGGCTGAGAACCGACCGCCAAGAGCTAAATATTTAGACACAGAGGTGGTTAGCGCCATTCGTTCTTCCCTGCTAAGTCCTCAGTTTTTGAAATAAACCACCAAATTTTACAAAGCAACCAGGTTACACAGGCATAAAAGTCTTTAACTATTAGGCTTCAAAATGCCAAGCCCCACCCCAACCCAAGAAATCCTCAACCTCCTGACCAACAACCAGTTGGATGAAGCCATTACCAACCAAAGGGAAAACCCCTTTCTCTCCACCTCCGCTCAGACCATCATCAATAATCAGAATACCTCTGATGAGATGAAACTTATTATCTCTCTTCTGTGTGGGATTGCCCGCAACACCAGCTCGATCGCAGGCGACATCGAAGCCCTACAACAAGACTTAGACGCTCTTGATAAGAGAGTCCAAGAAATCTCCACCCCGCAGAACCTCCCATTGGCCTTTCCTGAGCAACAAGAGATGATCAGAATCTCTAATACCCTCGACAGGCTGTCAGCTAAGCTTGACAAACCAGCCCCTCCCCCAGTCCGCTCACCAGTTCGCCCTCCACCCAATACTACCCCCCCTCCAGCCAGCACATCCCGCGCCGCCTGTGACGCCGCCGCCTGGGCTGTAGAGAACCACAGAGCCAAAGTTAAGTGCGCTACTACGCGCCCCTTAGTCCCCGAAGTCCCAGAGACATATGCCCAGAAAGCAGCAAAAGGAAAAGGAAAAGGAAAGAGCAAAGGGCAGGCCCAAACAGGGCCCCAAGAACAGTCCCCCTGTTACGGAGCAACACGGAGACAACCGTCAAGAGAGCCGAGGTACACAACCGAGGCGGGAACGAGGGCGAAGACGAGAGGCGGCGGCGGAAGAACCTAACCGAGGAGCAGGGCTGTAGGGCAGAGGGTCCAGATGGCCTCTCTGACAAAGACGTGGAGACGAAGATACCATGTAGGCAGCGGCGACTACGGTCGGGACTATGAATAAAGCGAGACGAGGCGAGGCAAAGACGAAGCGAAGCGAGGACGAGACGAGAACTATGGAAGACCTAAAAAGGTCTTGGCGAGGACTATGATAATGACGTAGTATATTCAGAACTAGAGACACAAGACAAAACGAAACTAAACCGTAGGGTTGATAACAGGAAGAACACGTAAGGAAAGAAAGAGAAAGAAAAGAACAAAGGGAAGATCCGTATGCAGCGTATATATACCTCCTAATCCCTGTACAGTCATGACTCATAATATCGTGTAACGGAACCCCATAGAAACTCCAAAAACCCAAAAGAAACCTTATACCCGAAAACCTATTCTCCAATATCCTCCTCCTCCGCGAAGTCCGAGGTACGCCGTGATAGATTAGGCCCTCCTTCAGGCCTAACTCCTGGTAGGCCTAGGCTTACGTGGGTACCGATCGTGAAACTCCCTAAGCAAGTTGGGAGAGTGTTCCAAGTCCTCGGGGGGTTGCCATGAGGGCTCGTCGTAACCAAGATATCGAACCAAATACTCCAACCTTCCATACCGTCTGCGAGAATCTAAAACCTCTTCCACCTCCCATTCCTGTTCGCCTTCGATTTCTATCGCTGGGGGCGGAGACTGTAGCTGACCGGGGACGGGATTGCTGGGCGCGAGGGACAAAAGGGACACATGAAACACCGGGTGGATCTTCATAGAGGCCGGGAGGTTAAGCTCATAAGCATAGGGGCTAACCATTCGCTTAATCACATAGGGGCCGATGCATTTCCAATCAAGTTTCTTCGAGGGACGCTTGGTCTCAATGTTCCGAGTGGAGAGAAAGACTTCATCTCCAACGGCATACCTAGGGGCGGGGATTCTACTCCGATTCGCTGCGTCTTCATGGATCTTCTGAGCTCGGGCCATCTCGTCCCGGAGGTACTCATAAACTTGTGCCATCGTCCTAGCCATACCATTGGCCTGATCCTCATTAGTGGTCCTCCCATGTTGTAACGGAGCAAAGGACATGCGGGGGGTTCTTCCATAATTAGCCTGGAACGGGGACATCTTAATAGTTTCGGAGACATGGTTATTCGTCGCGAATTCGGCCATGGGAAGATACTGGGTCCAGTCGTCTTGCTGATAGGAGACATAGGCACGAAGGTACTGTTCCATAATGGCATTGATCCTCTCGGTTTGTCCATCTGTCTGTGGATGAAACGCAGTACTATAACGGGGGGCAATCTCAAGGCGGGAGCATAAGACCTTCCAAAATTCGGCGGTAAATTGTGTGCCACGATCCGAGACAATAGTTTCCGGAAGTCCATGGAGTTTCCAAACTGAACCAAGATACATGGTGGCTACGTCCCGGGCATTCGCTTCTTCCGTACAAGGTATAAAGTGGCGCATCTTTGTTAGACGATCCACTACCACCAAAATTGCATTGCAGCCATTACTAAGAGGAAGTCCTGTGACAAAGTCCATGGATACATCTGTCCAAGGGCCCTTAGGTACCGATAGTGGACGGAGAACACCTTGAAGTGCATTGCGAGGCGCTTTACTGCGAGAGCATACATGGCAATTCATCACATAACGGTCAACATACTTCCGCATGTTAGGCCAGTAATAATTGCGGCTAAGAAGTTCAAGAGTTTTGGCACGGCCTGGGTGTCCGGCGGAGGGTCTATCATGGTGGTCTTGCAATAGGCGAAGCTGAAGATCATTGTACTCAGGAACATAAATAGCCTGTCGATATAGGAGGAATCCATCCTCTGTCTCGGTGCATTCAGCAAGGGAAATCTTTTTTGACTGTTTGGTGCCATTACGAAGCATGGTAAGAACCTGATCGGGGAAACTATCTTCTTGGTAAGCTTGGATCAACAACTCCTTCACGGTGGGCATTCCTTCAGCGGGTTCATTTGTCAAAGAACCCGCCAACAAACTTAGCTTAATCCTTGACCCCAGATTCTCCTGCTTCAAAACCACTTGCGACTGATGTGTCAACCGTTCATCGCCTTCCTTCGGTAAATCTCTTGACCTCCTGGTAAGTGCGTCCGGCTTCCCCCCTTGTTTCCCTGGTCGGAATTGAATAACGAAATCAAAACGAGATAAGAACTCGGGCCAGCGGGTTTGGCGGCGATTCAACAACTTCGTGGACATAAAATATTCCAGATTCCTATGGTCACTCAATACCTTAATCGGAAAACGGGATCCCTCCAAATTCGCACGCCATTCCTCGAAACTCCTAACAACTGCCAACAGTTCTTTGTCATAAATTTCGTAGTTGCATTCTGCTGGGGAGTGTTTCTTGGAGAAGAAAGCCACGGGGTGTAAAAGTCCATCATCACCATATTGAGACATGATACCGGCAGATACATAATCGGAAGCGTCGGTTTCCACAATAACTTCTTTCTCAAAGTCAAAGTGGGCGAGGATCGGGGCCGAAGTAAATGCATCTTTCAGCTTCTGAAATGCCTCTTGCGCCTTCTGGGACCATTCAAACTTTACATTCTTCTTGGTCAGGACGGTAAGGGGGGACACAACTCGAGAGTAGGCATAGATAAACCGTCGATAAAAATTTGCAAAGCCTAGGAATTCCTGTACCTCCCGGAGCTTGGTGGGTGTTTCCCAATCCCGAACTGTAGACACCTTACTCGGGTCCATCTGGATACCTTCCGGGGTAATAATTAACCCAAGGTACTTGGTCTGTTGAACATAGAACTCGCATTTCTCTGGCTTAAGATGTACGCCGTGAATCTGGAAAACCTTTAGGATATCCCGAACATGTTGCTTATGTTCCTCTAGGGTCTCGGAGTAAATTAATACATCATCAAGGTAGGCCGTGGCAAAATTATCCAAAAAGGGACGCAGGAGATCGTTGATCCAGTGTTGAAAAGCAGCGGGGGCATTAGTAAGTCCGAAAGGCATCACATTGTATTCAAAGTGGCCATAGCGGGTCCTAAAAGCAGTTTTCCACTCGTCTCCTTCTTGAATCCTAATCTGATGATAACCCCAACGAAGGTCCAACTTGGTATAGTACTTAGCCTTGGACAAGCGCGACAAAGTCTCTGGAATCAAGGGCAGTGGATGTCGATTCTTGATCGTAATCTCGTTGAGTTTTCGATAATCGACGCACAAACGAAGAGATCCATCGGCCTTTTTCACAAACAGAACGGGAGCACCAGCGGGAGATTCGGAATAGCGAATAAACCCCTTCGATAGATTTTCCGTAATATAATCCCTGAGGGCCTGCAGCTCCAACCGAGACATACCGTAGAGGGGGCCGAACGGCGGTACTTTACCATCCTGTAGGACTATTTTCAAGTCATGTGGACGGTGCGGTGGCAACGCAGTAGCTTGGCTTTCCTGAAACAGCGGCAAAAATTCTCGAATATCTTGGGGCACATGGGTTATAGGGTCCTGGTTCGTTTTTCCAGCGAGGGCCTCATCGATGGCTCGAATTGAGGCGCAGAAGAGTTTATTCTGTCGGCGCCTAGCGAGGCCTACAAAGGGTACGGCTCCAATGGCCGCAATCTGAATAGCCGGGGCGTCGGGGAACGAAACCGAGATTCCTTTTGCCGTAACCGGAGCGTGAGCGCGAGAACAGTTCTGAACGCAGAAGTCAGAGTCAAAGATGATCTTATTCGTCTTTGGTCTGATAGCCAGGTCATGATGTCTCATCCAGGGAATACCCATTACTATTGGATAATGCCCCAGCTTGGTAACGAAAAACGGAGCAGATTCCTGATGGCCATTAATATCCAACGCCAATTTTACCATATGCGTAATCTTCCCCGATTCTACCAGCCTGCCGTCGATTACCTCAAGCAGGCGTGGTTTCTTCAGGGGGACCGGGGCCAAACCATGTTGCAGGACAAACCCCTGGTCGACAAAAGCATAACCCGAAGCGCCTGTATCTATCAGGGCATGAGTAGCAATGGGGGCGGCAGAGTCCTGTGCGACTGAACACAAGACAACAAGCGATTCTTCAGACATCCTGTCCTCAGAAACGGCGGCAGCAGAGAGAACAAAAGTAGGTGGCGGGACTAGCCCCTTTGGTGTGCCAGTTTCTACCAAAGGGGCTGACCTTTTAACGCCGGCTTCGGGGACGCTGGTTCAACTGGGGTTTTACGCCAATTACCCAGGGTGCGGGGCTTCGTAGTGCGGGGGACGAGATAGCGGGACTTCGGGATCGGGGCGGCTGGGCGGGGTTGCTTTGGGGCGGCAGGTGAAAGACGGCGGCGAAGATTTTCCATGGCGACATCGGCCTCCACAAGGGCTTCCTGATGCAATGCCAGGCGATAACAGAATTCCTCCTTCTCAGCCTTGAGGGAGGCAACTTCTTCCTGGAGGTCCTCAATAACCTCGGTCGACTCTTCCTGGGCCTCGCACATGCGTTGCCATAGGTCGGCGACCTTGTCCTCGGCGGCCTCGAGTTCGAAGCTGAGGTTTGTAATGACCTCATCGTGGGCCGTGTATACGGCTGGTTCTTCAATGACGGGGGCGGCGACATCAGTGGAGGCGGTCAGTGCGGCGAGGGCTTCTGCAATGAGGGTGTGAGCCTGAGTAAGCTCATACCCGAAGTCCTCCTCAACGGGGCCAAAATTCTCCAAGAACTCAGCGAGTCTCTCAGTCAGGGTACGTGGGGCAGGAACTTCGAGGGGGCGGCCAATGGTATACTGAGCAAGGGCGGGATCTCTGAGGCCACGGATGATAGCTTCGGAGTCGTAGGCGGGGCAGGAGTCGTCGAGGGTGGGGGTTCCTACATGGAGTTTCCCCGGAGCGGTCTGGGTAAAGGTTGCCTTAGCCCAGTTGGCATCGGCGCGTTTAAGTCCGTGTGCAAGGGCGTACTGGCGGAGGAGGTGAACGTGGGGGTCCGAACCTAGGCGACAGCCAAGGTCGAACCAAAAAGCCTGGGGGACGAGGGCGAGGTGACAGTACCCCTTCCTCTCTGGGAAGAAGCACTCGAGGGGGCCGGGGGAGAAGAAGACAGGGTTGGGGCAGTCCCCCATAGGGACATCCCAACTGAGGTCGGTCATTATGACCGGAGCGAGGCGAGACGGAAGCGTTGTGTAGGTCGGCGGAGGGGACGTGTTCTTAGTGTTACGGAGCAACACGGAGACAACCGTCAAGAGAGCCGAGGTACACAACCGAGGCGGGAACGAGGGCGAAGACGAGAGGCGGCGGCGGAAGAACCTAACCGAGGAGCAGGGCTGTAGGGCAGAGGGTCCAGATGGCCTCTCTGACAAAGACGTGGAGACGAAGATACCAGTAGACGACACGGACTACGGTCATGGACTATGAATAAAGCGAGACGAGGCGAGGCAAAGACGAAGCGAAGCGAGGACGAGACGAGAACTATGGAAGACCTAAAAAGGTCTTGGCGAGGACTATGATAATGACGTAGTATATTCAGAACTAGAGACACAAGACAAAACGAAACTAAACCGTAGGGTTGATAACAGGAAGAACACGTAAGGAAAGAAAGAGAAAGAAAAGAACAAAGGGAAGATCCGTAGCAACGTATATATACCCCTCCTAATCCCTGTACAGTCATGACTCATAATATCGTGTAACGGAACCCCATAGAAACTCCAAAAACCCAAAAGAAACCTTATACCCGAAAACCTATTCTCCAATATCCTCCTCCTCCGCGAAGTCCGAGGTACGCCGTGATACCCCCCCAAGACCTCTACCGACCGCCCAACGCCGCTTCTATGCCTCCAGGGCCACGCCTGAACCTCTCCCCCACCCAGAACGCCTCGCAGGCGAGATCCCCTCCATCCTAGCTAAAGCCCTGGAAAAAAGCGAAGTCTCAGCCCCTTATACGTCCCTCTCCGCCACAGTGAACAACAGAGGATCGGTCTCAATCCTCGCCCACCCTTCGGTTCCCTCCTCATTTTATAACCCCTTCTTTGAGACCTTCACCGCTCTCATAAATGCCAGAATCAGCTCCCCCGCCAACCCTCTCAGTCTATTCCGCCCTGCCCCCACTGATGTCGATATTGCAATCCATGGCGTTCCCCTATACAACTTCCCCAATAAAGCTGCGTTGGATAAGTCCTTCCCAGAGGAAGTTAGATTCGCAACTGGCATCACTCCTTCCGCCACTCGATTCTTGAACAAGGACCATGCGTCCCGCAATGCCAAGAATACCTCCACCATTGTCGCCACGGTTACCGCCGAAGAAGCCGCAACTATTGGCTCCACTATTCGTCTCTTCTCCCGTCCGCCCCGCTGCACCCCTATGTGGTCAGCCTCTCCCCAGACACAATGCCGCAACTGTCAGAAATTCGGCCACGCTCAACAAGGATGCAAAGAAAAGGAACCCTCATGTCCTATTTGCGCAAAATCACACACCAAAGCCCAGCACAGGTGTCAGAACTCCAACTGTGCCGGTGCCTCTAAGCCGATTGCGATCTGCTGCTCTGCTTCTCCCCCAAATGCGCCAACTGCTCAGCTGACCACCCCGTTACCTCTCCGACCTGCCCTCAACGCCCTAAGAGAACCACCACCGTCAAGGAGTCCCAGCCCCTTGCCGGCCCAATGGATATTTCCATTGAGCAAAGCACCATCACCGTTTAAATGGTGAACAACTCCCGAAACCAAAGTCTGTCTTTTCTCCGCATTATCCAACACAACTGTGCTGGGAGCAATCTTGTGTTTTTAACTTTCTTTTCTCTCTCTATGGTTCAATCTGCCCATGTGGTAGCCGTACAAGAACCGCCACTCTTTAAAGGAAAGCCGCTTTCCGCTCCCTCATTTACATTGTATTCACCTACTCCCACCCTCCCTACGGATAAGATTTCAGTATGTTTTTATATTGCCAACTCTCTTCTCGAAAAAAACTCCGCCTCTGTTATTCCTTCAGCACGCGGTGATTTTGTTTCAGCTAATGTTTTTCTTAAAAACTCGGCGACCTCCTACTCAACGGTCAATATTATTAATATTTACAACCGACAAACTACATCATACACCAGATCCGTTGACCCGAAGGATATTTTTCCACACTCCCATAACCCAATAATAGTTCTGGGGGATTTTAATATCCACTCCCCGCAAGCAGATCCCCTTCGCTCCTTCTCCTCCAGGGAGCTGAATCTATCACAACCCTATTTTGAGGCTGCCTCACAATCCGCGTACCTCCTAGTCAACATCCCCGGAGTGTATACAAGGATTTCACCAACTCACTTACAGAGACACGGGGTGATAGACCTCGCATTCGCAAACCCCAGAGCCAGCAGTCTTATTAGGAAATGGCTCCCCCTGTCCAACGATACAGGATCAGATCACAGAGCACTGGCAATTACCTTGGCCATGCCAGACTCCGACCTAACTGTAAGAACTCTTCCAAACTGGAAACTCACCGATTGGGCCAATCTAGACCCAGCCCTTAAGAGCCTCCAAATCTCCCCTCCTCAAACACACAGAGAGATAGATACGTGGTTTGACTCCTCTCTGAAAACGGTTGTCGATACCGTTTTAAATCACACCCCCAACAAGAAGGTCTCTAAATGGTCAAAGCCATGGTGGAACCCCACCCTCTCCCAATTACGCACAATTTTTCACTCCGTGCAAAGAGCCTACAGAAAAGGCCTCGCCCCACACTTCGAAGCCAAAGCAACCAAAAACGCCTATTTCAATGCAGTTAAATGTGCCAAACAGAGCCATTGGGACTCGTACGTCGCGAATGCCGAAGCCAAGGACATTGGGAAGCTAAAGAAAATGGCAACCCGCACTGAGGACAGAATTCCATCTCTCCTCAATTCCCCTACCCCCATTGCACTAAATAATAATTTGGTCAATGCATTTTTCCCCCCCCAACCAGAAACTTCTCCCCCATCTCCTCTTCCCTTCACCAACGTCCCCACTATTACGCCAGAAGAAATTGCTTCTGCTCTCAACCCCACTTCTAATCTCTCAGCACCAGGCCCAGACTCAATTCCATATTCAGTCTGGAAAGGTATACACAGGGCTAACCTCATGGTCCTCACCTCTCTTCTCAACCCTCTCCTGCTATACGGATACCACCCCTTGAGCATGAAAAAAGCCAACGGAGTTATCCTAGCCAAACCAGGCAAACCAGACTATACAGTCCCAAATGCATACCGCATTATAGTCCTCCTCCAAACGATCTCCAAAATTTTGGAGAAGATCGTCACACTTCGACTAGCAAGGATCGCCAGGAATACCGGCCTAATCCACCCACATCAATGCGGCTCAATTGCAGGCCTGTCTACCGCCGACGCCGCAACTACCCTCATCCACGAAACTAGAGCCATGCAACACGCTGGCCTCAAGGTTTCAACCCTCTTTTTGGATATCAAAGGAGGATCCGACCACGCCCGGAAACAGTCCCTAGGTCCCACCCTAGCAGGAGGCCAGGTGCCAGCTTATATGATAAACTGGATACTGTCCTTCCTCTCAGACCGTTATATTACGCTGCTTTTCAAAGGATCCCCTAAGATCTCTATCCCCGTTCAAGTCGGTGTCCCACAGGGCTCCCCCATCTCTCCTTTACTTTTTCTCATATAGATTAATTTTCTACACCAACACGATCCCCACCCGGGAATTTCACTCTCCTATGTGGACGACCTCGCCATTACGGTAGGGTCAATGTCATATCAGTCCAATGTTGACTGTCTTACCGCCCACTACACAAAGCTAGTTAACCTAGCTTCCCCACGAAATGTGAGCTTCTCAGTGGCCAAAACAGAGTTTATCCACTGGAGAACCCCAAAAGATCGCAATCCCCAATGCCCTATTGCTATTACGCTAGAGGGTACTGAGTTTCACCCATCATCGAAAGTCAGATGGATAGGCTTTTGGCTTGACCAAAGCTTTAACCCTAATACACACTTCATCCACAGATTGGCAGCCGCACAGGCAGCTTTCGGTCTTATCCAACGATTCTCATCCGCAGGCAAAAGACTTTCCTCAAAGAATTGCCTAAAACTCGCCACACTTGCTATTCGCCCCATGCTCACATACGGAGCCGCAGTCCTCACTCCCTCGGGGTCCCTAAAACCCATCACAAAGTTCTGGAACTCAGTTCTTAGGTGGGCCACGGGATGCTTTAGGGCCACAAATCTCAGAGCGCTATACGCAGAAGCGGCCTCACCCCCACTGGACCTCTACGTAAACTTCCTCCGCACCAAGTACGCAATCAGAATCGTGCTTGCCTCCCCCCTGGTTAACCCAGTAACAGGGAGATCTCCTCAGAATCTACCAACCTCCTCTATAACAAGAGTCCATTCCCACACAGCGCTTTTTAAAGGAAGACCCAACCCCCCCAAAAAGTGGGACTCCAAAGCTTCTAAAGGAGTTAATCCCCTTCCAATAGATGCACTGTGCCTATCTATCCGCCCCCTAATCGAAAGCGGCACCACCCCACACCGAATGGCGATCCAAGCCAAGAGGAACCTGATCCGGGACTGGGGGGAGCTTTACCCCCCCCCGACTACTATCCATACCCACCACAACTTAAACTACCAATTTTTACCTCTCTTCACAAGTTCACAGCCTCCAGAATTTATCGAATGAGAGTCTGTAAGAGCTACCTCAGGGCACACAAATCCTGGATTAATATCAATTCTCCGGATACCTGCACACACTGTGGTACCGCCGCGGAAACCACCCAACACGTAATTTTCGAATGCCCGGCTAAAGAAAATAGCAGAAGAGCACTTCTTTCCAACACCACCTCGCTGGAGGAAATATTTAATAACCTCCCCCTGACGCTTGCTCTTGCCGCATACATTACTACCACCAAGACCAACTTCCCAGTTGATGCTGCTCCGTCCCCATTGCTGTCGGGATCATTATCCTCGACCCTAAGTTCAGTCTCCTCCCTCAGTCTTCTCTAAAAATTGGTCCTCCGACCACTCTACAATCAAAAAGCCCTAGTATTAGGCACCAGCTTCTATGAGGCAAAAGGAAATCATGATGGAATTAGAAAGGAATTCTAAGGGTTTTCCTATGTATTTTTGTTTGTTTATTTTTCGACTTTGCGGACCCGAATTTCTTTTTGTTTTGATTGCTTTGGATTTTGTGTTTTTGGGGGTTGATAGTTTGTTTTTGGATAGGGGATAGGTTCTTTATGCCATAGTCTTTGACTGCATGCAACATTTTGTACCTAGAAATAAAATGATATGATTAAAAAAAAAAAAAAAAAAAAAGAGGTGGTTAGCGCCACTTCGTCCCAAATCTGGGCAGCACAGGTTAATCCCCCCGCTACCGCTGTCCCGTAGACTGTGGCTGTTCCATAGCCTCTGTCGCTGTTCCCTATTATATTACCGGGTCAACTTGCAGGCGAGCTACTCCCGGTCCCGCCTCGCAGATAATGCCATGCAGGGTCCGAGCAGGACGCTATGACTGCTGGCCGCCGAAGTCCACGCTACCCCGACGTTTGGATAAATGACCGCTATTGCACGCCATACAAATACGCGCCAAGTCCAAAATTTAGCATGGAAAGCGCGAGCAGCGTGGGGGAATCCGAGGTCGTGTAAAGCTACGTCGATCTGCAACGGCGGAATTAAACGGCCCCCAAACATATCGGTGGCAACATTCGAATGGCTAGCACGTACGGAAAAACTATGTGCCTTTATGTGACGTTGTTAGTTACCTCCGTCTTCCTGCGCGGTGCTATACCTACCCCTCCTCGATCGGCAACAACTAGAGTAGACTCGCAATTATCCGGGACGGCGCCCACGGCCCGTTCCTGAGGGGAATCCGGATTCTCGGACCAGATGCCGATGTACCCCGACATGCAGCAGGGGTCGCTCGGGAGTACCCGCCCGCCCGCCCGCCCGCCCGCTGTCAGACATGGATCAACCCTAACCCACACGATATATATATATAAAATAAAATCTTCTACCCACCTCCCCATAAAAAAAATCAATCCCCCCTCCACGCCTGAGCCCACAATGCTACCACAAACATCCACACCGTCCCATGCCCCCGCGAGCACCCACACCCCCACAGCGCGCACCAACCACCAACCACCCACCCCCCCTCCGCGCCGCCACCGTGGCGCAAGCAGCGACCTCGTCCGCCTCGTATACGACACGGCGCCGCACACACGGGCACGGCCACGCCGGAGCTGCTCGGGCGGCTGGCGGCGCTGCTCGCTGCCCGCCGCTCATGGCGGGAGCGCTGGCGGCGCGGGCTGGATGAGGTGTTTCCCGCGAGGTGGAGCCCGTCGCTGGAGAAGACGGCGAGGTTTCGGGAGAGGTTTGGGCGCGCGGGTGGAGGGGGAGGAGGATGGGGACCAGGGGCGGGAGGTGGTGGGGTGGCGTGTAGCGCGGAGGTGTGGTAGTGTAATGGAGGGTTGTACTGCGAGTGGTGGCCGTGTGGTTTGGAGGTGGAGAGTTGCGGTTACATAGCTTACGTTATTTTTTATATAGAATTATCACAACCAGTCGCTGACTCGTGCCTTTAGCTGTGCCCGCATGTGAGCGTTTTTCAAGTACTGCGTGGGAGTAACCTCCGGCGGCGCAGGGAGAAAAAGAGCTTATGGGCGTGTTGCAACGAATATCAGCATTCTCACATGATCCTGTGGTGTGGTTGAGGTGGATAGATCGATAGCTAGCGGTTGGATGAGGTCCGCTGGTGTCCGCAGCTGTGTGTGCGTTGCTCGCTGCTAGGTTTCGCCTGTTGGGGTGCATGTTACACCGCTGTACACCCCCGCCCAGGGGTCCTCGGGCCCAAGCAACGGCCCGGGGTTGAGTGAGCTCAACACATGAAAATGATGGTATAATTGTAGTGATGGGCGCTCTCACTGTTAAAGAGCATACCTATGTACACAGTAGCTTCAAGCCCCGAATAGCAAACACCCCCACAGGCCAGGGTTAGGGTTGGGATTCATATGTAAAGCCCCACACACGACCATCCAGCTGGAAGTTACATCCAAACGACCTTCCCAGCACCGACGATTCCACACGCTCCATCCACCGCGCTGTCTGGGCTCCTGTGGCCCCACGCTGAAGCAGGCTGGGTCAAGGCCATGTTCCTGTGGCTGCAGCTGCAGCGATGCTTGGACCTCCGCCCTTGGCACATGCGTAATAGCCACCACGCCCACGGTACTAAGAACCTTGCCAGCGAGGCAAGAGCGATGCGCTAACACCGACCATGTATAGCTTCCACCCCCGGCATCTCCTCAGTGGTGTGGGGGGCGGGGGGGTTGTTCTGACCAGCGCAGCAGGATGCCGACAACGGTCTTTCCACCGATCACCGCCGCCGGGTATGTCGTATGAGGGCGCTGAAGGGTATGGCACAATCCCGTGCAACGCGGATACGCGGTCGGCTGCCGTCTTAGACTGGCTTCGGGAGGCCAAGCTTCACGCGTCTTGCGCCACCCCCCCAGGTACCCAGCCCGCCATCAGGAGCTACACAGGAGAGGATGCCGGGGGGAGAGTCACTCTATATCCCCGGTCGTAAGGAGAGATGCCGACCGAGGAGAAGGTACCGACGATCCCCCTCGCTCACTGGACGGCCGGATGTTTCTGGTTGCCCCAATGGTTACGCGGGATGCTAGGTCTGTGTGGAAGAGTGCTGTGGATTCGACCAGTGAGCGCCTGGGTTCTGCTGACTTGCTCTGGTGTCCCCCGGGGGTGCTGCGGCCATTGTAGCGACAAGTGGGATCAGCAAAGAGATAAAGAAAGGGCGGAGGTGGGTTGGATACCGAGTGATATCCTGTGACTGTGGCTCCCAGCCGCAGCCTGACTACGGCGCACAGTGCTCTCATGGAGTCGAGTGGGACACAATAGACTTGTAGGCACACACTATATATAGCCAACACACAATCCCCCGGCGCGACTAGGTGTGTGATGTTTCGGCTAGATCAATCCCAGATGCTCTCATCCACCATCTATGTACAGCGACTTGTTACCCCCAGAACCGACGCCCTCCTCATAGCCCGTCTTTGCCTCCTAACACAATGACAACATGATGATCGGTTATACAAATGGTGCGCGTACCCGGTATTGCATGACCTAACGAACCAGGGTTAGGGTTGGCTTCCGCACTTAGACCACTTCCTTCCCATTCGTCGGTTGCGTCACCCGCGCTGCTGACGGATAGGCTCAAAAGTACATCTTTGTGAGTCTAGCTGAAAGCGGATCTTTCCAGCCTCGGGTGTGTGGAGTAAGAAGCCCCCCCGCGCATGCGGGTATCGCCAATCGCCCGGAACGCCCGTCTCAGCGGGGGGAAGCGGTAGTAGAGTGTACAAATTTGCGTCCGGGCTAGGGCGGAATTAGTCACGAGTAGTCTGCTTATATAGGTAGGCCTTAGTCTCGTTCCCGGCCCATACGGTGATGTTAGTGGTGGTGGTCGTTGTATAATTTAGGCTCATCACAATAGGTCTGGAGCAATAACCTCTGTGACCCCGCCGGACTTTTTTGGTAGAGAATCCGGATCTTTTGGCATAGCAACCGGGGATTTTGGACTTTTGGCATAGTAACCGAGCAAAAAAAAGAACTAGTACAAATATTTTAGGCAAATACACCAAACCCTTCCGGTATTGAACCATACAACAAAAAAGAACACCGCTGAGGTCTGGGGACGGGACTAGGTTCTGTTTACTTACTCTGGTGTCCTTTGGGGGTGCTGCGACATTATCTATGCACTTGTCTTGTGGTATCATCAGCAAAAGAGGTAAAAGAAGGGCGGAGGTGGTTTAGATACCGAGTGATATCCTGTGACTGGGCTCCCAGTACCGCAGCCTGACTGCGGTGCACAGTGCTTTTAGGGAGTCAAGTGAACACAATGAACCTACAGGCACACACTACATATAGCCCCATACACAACCCCCCGGCGCGTCTTGAAGTTGATATATCGGTGTTTCGGGGCTGTCAGCCGCCGGCTATGTACAGCGACTTGTTACCCCAGCATCGGCACCTTCTCATAGGCCGTCTTTTCTCCTCAACATGACAACCTGACGCTCGGTTATACAAATAATGTGCGTACCCGGTATTGCATGACCTAACGAACCAGGGTTAGGGTTGGCTCCCGCACTTGGACCCTTTTTTTATTTTCGTTGGTTGTGTCACTCACACCGTCGGGGAAGCTCCGACTGAATCCAGAAGAAGCCCCCCGCGCATCCGGAGTATTCGCTATTCGCCTGGAACAATGAGGGGGGAGTGGTAGTGGAGTATTTTGGACTTACGTCTGAATCAGTGGAAGTAAGCTATGACGGAATTGGCCACAGGTAGTCTGCTTATGTAGGCTTTTATTTGGAGCTCAAGGGGGAGGGTGGGGTAGGATATTGGTTACGGCTATCTAGTCTTCCCTTTTGTGGTTCCTGGCCAGTCTCTCTTATCTACCTACTATCGAGAGGGATCATGCGGCTCGACTCAAAAACCCACCATCAGGTGGGGGCGGTAGGCGGCGGTGTATGGAATACTCTTTCCCCGCGTACCAAGAAAGGAAAGTATGGAAAGGAATTGGTGTACTGTCATTTGATAGATGGGATCTCAGACATATGGCTAATAACTAGCGTGGTACACAAGTCGAGTCCGCCCGAGTACGTCTCGAGCCCAAAGCTCTAACCTTTAGGCTCTATCTCTGAGTATCCCCGCCTCAAAAAAAAAACGTGCCGACATTCCCAAATAACCCTAACCCTAGTTGATAACCTCTAGGTATTTACACAAACAGAGCTAGAACGGCTCCTGGAGCTGCTATCTGAGGCTACTGAAAAGCCCGAGCCCCCACAAGTCGAGAAGCCATGATCACAAGTCGAGACAGGCTTTTCTCCTGCGCCTCGAGCCGGCTCGTGGGCCGCGCTACCAATAACGTTTGGCCGGGCGTAGAGGGGTTCCTGCTGGAAGGGGTGTTTTCCGGTCATGCGCTCGCCAGGGGGAGGTGGGTTCTGTTCTGACGACACCGTGGTTGGGTATATTTTCGTTTCGGCGGAGGCGATGGGGTGGCGTATTCCCTTGGGGGTTATGGTCGGCGGCCGGAAGTGAAGTGCCTGGAGCTAGATTCTGACGTATCCTTGTAGGCGGTCTGGTCGCTATCCTTCGTCTGTGGATTTCTGCCCCCCTATAAAAGAGGAATTTTATGGAGGAACGACCAGATTTGTTAGTAAAGCCACGCCAGACTTGTTTTTCTTGGGGGGGGGGGGAGGCATTTTATTGACAGACAAGGGATAATACCGTAAAAATCTCGGTAGGTTGGCAGTCCCCGGCAAAGGGCTCTGACGACTTGTGGAACGTTATCGATCAGTCCAAAAGTGAGCATTAGTAGCAGCTTTAATCTTACATCAAAGACAGCTTTCTAAGTTTTGGCGGTATCCGCTGAGGCCGCCCCTAGTCGCCGGTGCTTACAAAACGGAAACCTAGAAATGACTCCCCTAGTCGCGTTTCACGGCGGTCTTGATCGCTGAGGCAATGCCTCCGAGGGGTTAGGCCTGTTTTCCGCGGGTGTCTATTGTCGTCAGCCCATGAATCTGTCACTGGATACCGCATGTGGTGGCCATGGCCGTGGGCGCCTTCACACTCCCGCCGATGGTCGGTGGCTAGGTAAAGCGAAAGTCCCCCTGCTTTGGCTGTGCGACGGGAAGGCTGCTATGTATCTTTGCAGGCGGTGACGGACCAGCGCGGGAATGGCAAGATGTCCTGCGAGCAGTCAGGTCTGGGGGCTTTGTGAAGGACATCCGGCTAGGCGGAGGTGAAGGCCAGGGCGAATTGTCGGTGGTCGTGATTGTGGTCGCTGTAACATGTCTTTTCCGGCGGCGGGCTGGTTAGATTAATCACAACCGCCGAATAGAGTCTCGATATGATGGTAGCTCTCACCAGAGTAGCCGCGGTATAGGGGTAAGCGTTCATGGCCGTTTTGGAGTTTTTCAGTACGGTTCTTCCGTTAGCATGAGGGTGGGCTTACCTCCGGGTAGCAAGATCCGACTGTATAGGAGGGTGCGCGAGTAAAACAAACTCATGAAGTTGATCTTCGAAACCATAGCCCAAAGGATGTGTCGTCTCGTTTCGCCTCGTTCCCCGCTGGGGGTGCTCGTAGACCGTGGGAGCAGCTGGCGCCGTGGTGAAGGTTAGCTAGATGTTTTTTTCACTAGAGATTGTCTTGATCGAGATGGGCAGGGGTTAGTGTCTTGCGGGGTGGTTGTTGTTGGGAGCTATGGTTGGAGAGAGTACATACTCGGGGGATGTGTTTACCAGGCCATGGCTCCTAGGAGCTTGGCTATGCAATGCAGCCAAGATCAAAATGACAACTAGAGTAAGGCACATCTTGGGGCTGGTCGGTGGCGTTCAACTAATCACCGAAGGGATAATCCCTGGCCAGAGATACCCAGGGTACCGGAATTTCATCCCGGCCCAAAACTTAATCAACCATGGTTGTGCTTGTCGTACTGGCATCTGTCCTACGCTGGGGGTGCAGAGTAGCTGTCGCTACCGAGCCCGATGACACAAGGGGAGGCTGAAGGCAAGGTTGACGGGCCAGGAGTTCTTCGAGTCTGAGTCTTGGTGGGGGGGGGGGGAGGTAGCTTAGTGGTTAAGCAGGTAATGAGCAAGATCACAGCCTCGCACGTTGGTTACTCAGTGGCGAACAGCGGGGTATGGGACTAATGGAAAGTTCTTTTTTTAACAAAAAAGGCTGCAGATTCCACAGCTTGCTAGAATTGAAAGCCTTGTGGATCGTCAAGTAGGCGTATTTGAAACCCGCCTGGCAAGGCGTTCTTTCTTCAGTACTCGTAAATTCATGACGTTTCCGAATACGACTACTATTGCATGCCATACAGAGTTTTTGCGGTATGCAATAACAGCTGAGTCCGGAAACACTACGAAACTACGAGCAGAGGCCCTGGCCAGCCGGCCTGGAAGAGAAGCTCCCGCAGCCAAGAGCCACAGTTAAGCTGGACAAACAGAGCATCCTGCAGGCGCAGCAGAACACCAAGCACTGAGCACCTCTCAGAAAGTGAGATGTCACCTGCAGAGGCGGACGCGATCTTAAGCTGCATGAGGATTCAACAACTGAGAGCCTCTAGTGGAAAGGGAAATTCATGCAGCCAAGAGTCCGCGCCTGGATTACAACATTCGGAGTAGCCAAGATTGTTCCAGCCGAAATACCGCAGAATCTCAGGAATAACGAATCGGACTGGGCTGGAATACCACTTACCTATTGGTCAAGACAGCTAAAAGTTACGCTTTGGCTTTGTCAGATTGAGGCTCAACAGGCATTTGACCAATCCAAAGTCTAATATTCCAGCCCAGTTCAATTCGTTATTCCTGAGATTCTACGGTACCGACATGTCACCCTTAAGACGCGCCGCACCATACTCCCAACTAGAGTACACGCTTACCAGCAAAAGAACCAGGGGTTGCTTGTGTGAGATAACGGCGCCACTCCATACAAACTATCCTTGCCCTGAGCAACTGGGTAAGCGTGTACCTACATATTACATGCCATACAAAAATGTAGTCTTGGCGGCTTTTTGGTGTATGGTGGGCGACACGATATCAAGGTCGGTCTTGGCACATGTGAAAAGTCTCCATCAGGTAAATCATCACCTATATAGGAAGTGAAACAAGTGTTTTGAGCACAGATGGCAGATCATGGCCTTTTTTGTAACAAATCGAGGTGATTGACAGGGGTGTATTTAGCGGATCTTGGTACCAAAATCACCAAACATCAAACTCTATCTCCTCAACCACAACACAAGATAATTTAAATTAAAGGCCAATGATTCTGCTCTTGATTCTCTGTCATCCTATGGCCTCTAATTGAAAATATATTGTGTTGTGGTTGCGGAGATAGATTTGGCGTTCATGTACTTCTGCCTGCCCCGATATCGTGTCGCCCACCATATGCAATAATAGTCGTGCTATGAGATTGCGAGTACGTAAGGTTCTGATAAAGTGACCTGTCAGCTGCAATGGGGGCGCAGGCTTGCTGCATGGGTTTCGCTTTCTCGGTACGGTCAGAGGTTTCGGGACCTTCTCACTCCCTCTCCAACCACTCACACTTACATTAGCCAAGGGCAAAAATCTCATCTTGCCGCATTGAACACCCAGGGTCCGCCAACACCCAGTGAACGACAGTATGTACAAGGCGCAGTTTAGGATCGCCCTACAACACAGCTGCGCACTGGGTGTAGTATTTTTAGGGTGGGTGGGATCAGGCTCCGACCGCATACCCCTATCCACTGTCCCGATGTAGTGCAAAGTCTCTATTCCGCGACATTTACATTCAGCGCCACTCCAGAGACAAACCTCTCCGTACCATTAGAGAGAGCTGATCCTCAAATACAGTCTAGAAAACACTCCAAAAATCAAATATAACTAAACCACATAAGCGCGAAATGGTGGGGTGTTTTTCTGGCGCGGTTCTCGTTGGCAGGCTCGGATCAGCCCTAGCTTGATATCTTCCCAAGCCATAGATGGTTTCGGATGTCATGCACGTGCGCACCAACACTGTAGAGTACCGCAATAACTCGAAAAATTGGCTATCTCCAGCCAGGGATTACCTGCTTCACGATTGGTTGAAGGGCGTAGATCAGGTCTGCTTATAGAAATTTTGATCTCATGTGCATAGAGTAATGGCGGTACTCTAGAGTAGTACCCACGGTGCCGCAGGAGAGGGGTTATAAAAATATTACACTTTTACGATAGTTTTAAACAGCTCATCCTGGTACAGCGTGTGGTAAATTATTGTAGAAATATGGGAAGAGTCCTATTGGCCATATCAGCCATTCAAACCCCCCTGTTTCTACAATTATTTTCCCCATCGCTGTACGATCTACAACCACTCGGGTCAGGCGAGGAGAACCCCAAAATGATTTTAAAAGTAACAGCCTCTGGTTCGCTGCTAGTAAGAGCTGCACAAAATTGGACTCCTGCTTTACATCTTGCATTTTCAGGTACGTTATCATTACGTACCTGACCCGAGGATAAACTAAAGTGCAAGGCGGGCTGAAATCGGGCAGCGATGCGACCTAGAACAATCCATGTATATGGTCATACCCAATTATATCCCACCATTTACAACTTTGTTACGGTACCCAGGCCCGAAACACTACCACTGCTGCAATCCAGGTCTGGATAAGGCCATAAACCTGAACAACAACAGGCTTCGCCGCAAAACCAAAGCTACCCCCAACGTGCCTCTGCTCGTCAAACACATTCCACACGCGTATACGTATGAAGAAACGTCTATCAGCGGAGGCAATACAATGATTAGGGTTATATTGCTGTGGCTAGCTTCGACTACGTCAACATACATCTATCCCACAATTATTCCAGAGTAGAGAGTGTTGTCGTTCTCGTATATTAGAACTAGGCCCTTGAGTGATATTTGTGTTGCCCCCGTCCTACAGACCGCCCAACCGCCCACAAAATAATGGGAAAGGGCATGTGTGACAAGAACTGCAAGTCGAGATCTCGACTAGCCTTTCAGTTTTGATACGGATCTGTCTCCCAGCACCTAGGTACCTGCTTGTCTAGCCTTAGGTGCACTTAGCCAATTAGGACGTCGCGGTGGAGAGGGTAAGTGTTGGATCGAGGTGAGGTGCTATCCGCAGCATTGAAGTAACCAGATAGCCAAAGGTCAGATGATGGTTGGTTTACACATTAATTGTGGCTTGCGCTGCACGTGTAAGGTGGAGCTAGGTTCAGCTAGTTCAGCTGATTGTGCCCAACCTTTGCCCCCATTCCATCCAGTCCCGGACAAGGCTATATATTCTAGAGGTTTGAGACTTGTTTAGGCCGGAGATGAATGGACATAGCCGACAATCACTGAGTGAACGAGGGCTTTCATATCTCAGGTTGCATACGGTCTTTTCACGTGTCTGATAACTCGTCAGGCCGTATTGCAACGAGGCGCCTAAACCCTTTCTGGTAATCGTTATATAAACAGCGCGATAAATTGAAACAATGTTACAAACTGTCACGCATGCCAAAAACTACCACCTGAATATTCTGGGCGTTAAATTCATCACGCTGCTATAAAGGGCTTAGGTGTCTCAGATTCAAATTCGGCATGACGAGTTATCAGATACCGATGTCATGATCGATGGGGGCAGGGACGGACGGCATCTTAATACCCATTGGTTGATTGGTTGCGAAGGCCTGCATGTAGGCAACATCAGTAGGCTGTGTCGAAATCTTGCCACCCCATTCTTGAGGAGGAGCTAACATGCACGTACAACAACAGCTTGCCCGCCACTACCCAGTCTTTGCGGCACTCTATCCCTTAAGCGCGCAATGCTGACCCCCCTATAATAGAGAGCTGGGATTTGTATGGGAGATCAATTATTTGATAAGAAAGATAACAAGATCTGTGAGCAAACGCCACCAACCTTTGCTTCTTTCTGGGGGGTCAGCATTTACTGCTAGCTTAAGGGATACCCAAGTATTAGTTGGCACAGGGGTACCTATAGAGTGGCAAGAGACAGCGACGCTATATATCGCGCTGTGTATATATTACACCCATGTAGCCTCCAATTGAGTGACTACAACTCGTGTATTGCAAGGCAATAGCAAGGAACAGGACTCCCGATTCCAGACGCAAGTAATTAACACTATCCTGACTGTCGGAAAAATCTCTAGAAGGCTTATCTGGTGAAACGTACCACCAACACCGACAACCTACCCGTTAACTACAGAACAGCTTGCTACACCGTCTATTGAAAGACTCTACCACAGACAACTACCTCATGGGTGACCAGCTAGATCGGCCATATGGAATCAAGGTGTTGTTTGAAGGAGTTGACCCCGTTATTGAGTATGTTCTCGTACCTTTCCTGAGATGAGGCTGCTCTAATTATAATGGTTCTGAGATAGCTTAGTCGCAGTACATGGGCTTGATGGTGGCCGGGAGACTACCTGGACAGCTGACAACGGTGCCCTATGGCTCCGCGACTTTCTCCCTAGCGACATCCCTAATGCCCGTATCATCTCTTATGGCTATGACGGTAGAACTAAGGACTCCTCCCAGAAGAGTTGCCAGAGACTCCATGATCATTCCATAGGTCTTGTTACGGAGCTTACCCTCCACCGAGAAACAACAAATGTAACGTTTTAACTCGAAAGGCGCACCCCGGTAAACAGATAACTGACGGAGCGCAGACAAGAACCCGACCGATCATCTTTATCGCTCATAGCGCAGGAGGAATTATTCTTAAAGATGTAAAGTAGTTCGTTTCTTATTCATGCTTGACTACATGTTCTATTCCAGCGGCGAACGCACCCTATTCACGAATGCGACCTGGTACCGGGGCAGCCACCAACGGAACCGGCCAGTTGAAGAACGCACCCCACCAAGTCATAAAGAGCAGTCAAGATGGAGGACCTTCCAATCTTCGTCACCGGGCCGGTCGCTACACCCACCCAATGAATATCTTCCAACAATAATCGCCCATCCCTATTCTCTGAGAGGATGGTGGCCTGGAGCTCGAGTTGGCTAATATTCTCCAGTACAGGGGTGCGCCCTTGAATGGGACACCAAACCTAAGCCGGATGGTTAATGGGTCGGCCCGCCTAGGACAACGGATAACTGGATGCCGCTGGAGTAGTACATGTTAAAACTCATTATTATCTCTGCCTCGTTAGAGGGGGAGTAGGGAAGAAGATACTAATATTACACTGGTCTTAGGCACTTATTCATTCCCATTCGGCCAACAAAAATAATCTACTACATCACAATGCGATGAAGACATCCACCTATGGAATTCTTTTTTTCGGCACCCCTCACCAAGGGGAGGATATCATCAAGTGCACGCGGAAGATATTTGGTGCTTCTAAATCCACTAAAACGAAAACAAGCTCACCACTAGTAGAAGGCTTATCGGAAGGGTCAGACCAACTCCAAAAGCAGCTCGTTCAGTTTAATCACATAAGCAGTGACTTTGTCACCGCATGTTTCTACGGCACATACAAGCCCCTAAATGAGAATAAGACAAATTCAACAACTATACCCGGTGCTGTCAACGTGGAAGTTCTATCAATTCATAGTGGCCAGGACGACATGGTAAAATATAGATCTCTTGAGGATGATGGATTCAGAAAGGTGTCTGCCTGTATCCGGCTGATGGCAGCGGATGCACCTAAGAAGATATCGGGTGTATGGGAAAAATGGAATAGGCTAAGAGGTAAATTAATTCATGCTTCAGCTCAATATACGCTATTAACTAACATAATCAAGATGCGGAGAGTGATGGATTTCAGAGGACATTTGACATACCATTCGAGCCCGAATATCCGCGAAATAAGCACTTCACAGGACGGGAGTCTATTTTAGAGAATGTGCAATCAGCCATTGACAATGCACATTCCTCTACCAGTAATGACATGGCCTTTGTAATCCTTATCGGGTTAGGAGGAGCTGGAAAGACACAGATTGCATCTGAATATGTTTACCGTCATCAACAGGATTACCAGTCGATATTCTGGGTAAGTTTTATGACAAAAACATCCGCCGAAGCTGGGTTCACTGCCATTGCCAAGAGATTGGTACAGGAGCACGCGAAGATAGCCCATGGAGCGCCCAACTACCTATCAATAGCGAAGCACTTAGATATGGTAGGTATTTTTGACGAAAGGGGTAACATAATCGACGACCAAGAGAACACTGAGAAAATCATTAGAGGTGTAAAGTTATGGTTTTCCAACCGAGCTAACAAGAACTGGCTACTTATCCTTGATAATGTAGACGACCTCGATAATATTACGGAATATGTTCCAAGAACTACGCATGGTACTATAATTATGACAAGCCGAAGGATTGATAGTGCACCTCTTGGAACTGGATTGAAGGTCGAGCCGATGAATCAGGAAGAAAGTACAAGCCTCTTCTTTAAGAGCTCGGGCTTGGAAGGTGGGCCTTAACCTTTGCAATTTGGTTCCGGGATAGCGCGCAGGGCTAACTGTTTGGTTAACGGTGTTACAGCTGATGATCTTGCAACAAAGCTCGTAGGACGGCTTGGAGGTCTCCCACTTGCACTTGTTCAAGCAGGTGCTTATATAGCAGTCCGAGGAACCCCTTTGAAGAAATATCTAGAAATCTACGAAAAGCACTTCCACGAGGTCCTGAGCAAGAAACCATCAAACGCCACATGGCAATACGGAGAACGTACTGTTTGTACTACTTGGGAGGTCTCCTTCCAGTCCATCAGCGAGACGGATCCGGAAGCCGCCAAATTATTATCTCTCTGCTCTTTCCTGGCCAATAGAGACATTCGGGACGATATGCTACATAAAGGCATGGGCTTGGGCAAGGACGGTACGTGGATACAGAGCTAGAATCGACTACCGCCTTACTTAACTGACACCAGTCCGAATGCAGATATTACATTGCAAGATAAACTCAGCTTACTCTTTTCATATTCTCTTGCAAGCCGCAAAGATATTGGATCTGCACCAAGCTTCGATATCCACCCATTAGTTCATCTGTGGTCACAGAAACGGCTCGAGCCAACCGAAAGTATTCTTGTAAGCAAGAAAACCCGAACACTCGTCGTAAATGCTATAGGGCCGCTCCACGCGACAGGCGGCTGGGAATATAGATGCGATATTCTACAACATGTTTTGGCTACTGGTGAGCATGTTATTGAAAGTATGACGACATCATTAGACGAAGGAGATGCAGACAACATCATAGAAATAGCCATATTCCTGTTTAAGCAAGGTCGCCTGGAAGAGAGTAAAGCGCTGCTACATTTCCTGCAAGAACGGTTAGCGCAGGTGCAATTTTCTGGAGATGACGGGAGAGAGAATGCCAGGTTCAGATATAACATAAAAATTTCAACCTGTCTCTTTTATGTCAACAAAAAGCAGGGACAGGTTGGAGAGCTCGGAACCCTCGGGAGCTGGCTTAAGGAATCTATAGATAATGTGCCGGACGACAGCTCTGCTCGGCGCCTCCTGGCTGTTTTCAGCGGCGAGATTGATAACAGACCTAATGAGGAGCAAGTAGGGGAAATACTAAGGAGCAGCTACGAACGGCTCGGGCCAGATCATCCACTCTTCCTCTCTTTGAAGTCAAGAATGGCAGGCCTTTATGCAACGGAAGGTCGACATAAGGAAGCAATAGAGATGGCAGAGGCAGTGTTAGAGGTGAGGAGACGCGTCCTTGATATTGATGATCCGGATATCCTGGACTCTATTATACAACTAGGATTATTTTACTTGAACGCTGGGACCGATGTTGAGAAGTCGGGGCATGGCGAAGAAGCCGCAGAACTGTGGAGGAAGGCGGAAAAGCTATTATTGGAAGCAGTGGCTATGGCCAAGTCGTTGTTCGGGGAGAAGAGCCGGCTCACCTTTGAGGCTCATCGCTTACTAGCAGGAGTCTATCTGAGCCAGGGACAGCAAGAACGTGTATATTCTTTATTCGTTCCCATGTGCTGTGGCAATCTTGATCTCTTGGATGATCTGACATGTCTTACCGGCTGGAGCATGGCCGGGGCAACGGTAAACACGGAACTAGCGGAAGGTGCCGGTGGGCAAAGAAACGAGAATGAAGAGGAAACGCTACAGCTCCAGAAAATACAAGATTCCGAAGCGCATGGGAGTAATCATAAAATCACACTTGGACTCAGGTGGGAGTTGTTTAAAACTTACATTGAGAATGGAAGCGGAGAAAAGGCTACAAAAGAACTACAGGAAATCGTACGCTGTGCCAGATATGGACTAAAAACAACACCTGCAGGCAATAAGCAAAAACCGCTGAAAAGGCTTCTTGGTCTATTAGAGCCGATGCTTGGGCGCGGGGGGGTCAAGGCAATAGCCCAAAGCGAACAGGGGGGAGACAATGAAACGGAGCACACCGAGCCGTGGCCAGGGGCAACTGAGGCGATGGGCATGCAACCTACAGAGGACCAGGGGTCCACGAATTATCCCCCGGATGGGCGAGATGTAGAGAGATATATAAAGGAGGAAGAGAATGCCTGCAAAGCATCCAAAAGTGAAAAGGGTGAAGAAGAAGAAATGCTGCAGCTCCGGGAGATACATGAATCAAGCATGCTCCTTGGGCGAGGCCATATGACAACACTTTGTTTGAGGTGGGAGCTGTTTCAGACTTACTATGTGAAGTCTAGAATGGCGAAAGCTGAGCAACAATTACGGATAGTCAACTACTACGCCAAACAAGACCTCCATGAGAACCCTGCAGCCCATAAGGAGGATAGCCCTCTCAGATATCTCATTGAAGGGACCGGGAAGTTACTGGGATCATTTAGGGCGTTGGGTCAGGGGGAGTTATGCGAGGAGCAGATGCTGCAGCAAGCAATTCGGATGAGCCTTGCCCCTAACGAGGATGTAAATGATAAAGGTCTAGGTGACGTCAGGGGCAAAGAAGCCAGAGCTTGGAGGGCGATGGGCATGCAAACTACAGAGGGCGAGGGGTCCATGGATTATCCTTCGGATGGAGGAGATATAGAGAGATATATAGAGGAGGAAAAGGACGCCTGCGAAGCATCCCAAAGTGAAAAGGGTGAAGAAGACGAAATGCTGCAGCTCCGGGGGATACACGAATCAAGCATGCTCTTTGGGAGAGGCCATATGAGAACGCTTTGTTTGAGGTTGAAGTTGTATGAGACTTACTATGAGAAGTCTAAAATGGCGAAAGCTAAGCAACAATTACGGGTAGTCAACTACTGCGCCAAAAAAGACCTCCATGAGAACCCTGCGGCCCATAAGGAGGATAGCCCTCTCAGACGTCTCATTAAGCTTACCGAGGAGGGTCTGGGGTTATTTAGGGGCCTGAGTGAACAGGAGTCACGCGAGGAGGAGGAGATGCTCCAGCAAGCAATCCAGATGAGCCTTGCCCCCGACGAGGATATAAATGATAAATCTCTAGGTGATGTCACGGGCAAAGAAGCCAGAGCTTGGAGGGCGAAACATTGGGCAATAGCGGAGACACATGGGCGGGAGGTTGTTGAGTCTAGCGGTCGTAATTTCGGTCATTCTCACCCGAAAACCCTCGAAGCCATGGCACGATTGGCACAGATATACACGATGCAAAGTAGATGGGATGAGGCTGTACAGCTACAGCAAGATATCTTAAGCGGGAGGCGGGAAGCGCTGGGACTAGAGCACCCCCATACACTATCAGCGATGGCAGCCTTGGCAACAAGCTACTGGCACCTGTCAGACTTTGCGAATGCAGGCATATTGGAGAGAAAGGTGCACGAGGCACGGTTCCGGATATTAGGCTGCGATCATCCAGATACCCTCTCAGCCATGCGGAATCTTGCAGCGACATATGCATCCCAGAACAAATATACACCCGCAGTCAAGTTGCAGACACAAGTAGTTGAACGCTTCCAGACCGCCCGGTTCACATTCAAGCCTGGCGAGGGATTTCTCCCAAATACTGGAACCGACGACGAATTGCTTCAAATCTACCGAGCGGGACTAGAAAGAAACCAGCCAAAGAGCCCCTCCAATCACAATAGACGTTCAATCAAGGCTCCCGATACACAAGAGGTACCCTGGATGCAAAGGATGACTGAGGTCTTCAACTGGATGAAGGACACGTTTCCACCCTTTGTGGTTGTTTCACTTTCTTTTTACATATCGTTCATCTTTTCTACCTTTCTCCTATTTCTTTCATTTATCGGCTTATACCTTATCACGTTTCCTTTGCGGATTTTCGGCGGGCAGCGCGCTTCATTCCCGCGTGTCCTCCAGGCCTTCATGGACCAGGTTTCCGACAGTGCCCGTCAGGAGAACCCAGGGCCTAGAGAAAGAGCTTTGCGCGGTTAGCACGGTACGAACGGTGCTATTTATTCAGCTTGGAACCTAAAGCTGAAAGACTGGGGAACGGAGGATAATGAACCTTGAGTTAGTCACGCTCGCACATGAGCAACATGATATGGGTCATGAGGTTATTGTATTTCGTATTACTCACTTTCTAATTAGTCATACTATGTTAAGTCATTCCATTTGTCAGGGATCGAGTCATATTTCTTACACTGTAATGTCTCTCATTATATTACATCTCTTTTGTACTACTTTTCTTTAGTATAGATACCTTCTCCAATCCTTACGATTGCAATCAAAGAACTCTCTACATCTTTAAGCAAGAGGTCGTGATTTGTTATATATGTGTTTATAGGAAACGTTTGGTTCAACCTGGGAGGCAATATTTTTTCAATTGTTTTGATAATTGGACATTAGCGAGGCCTATCTGGCGTGGGTTAGGGCTGCAAGCCCACGGAACCAACCCCCCCCCCCCCTCTTTGTCTTAATAGCTATCGTGTTCTTATTTTTACCTATCTCCGAGGCGCCACCTACACATATGCTACAAGTCACTAAGGAGCGCTAGGAGTTTCTAGTCCTAGCTCTTTACCAATTTGTAGGATGTGGTTTATAGCACCACCTTTCAGCTGATCTGGTAATCATATGTTTCTATCAATTTGGGGGAGTTTCTTTACACACTCCCAATAAGAATAGGTGCTCTACTCTCTCTAACATCTGAAACACATATGGGCTCCAACCGCTCTTCAACTCTATGAGCCTTTGCAACGAGGCTCGAGATAATGAGCGCGCCAGGTCGGCCAGTGTTGAGGAAGACAGAAGAAGTTTCTTGATTTTTATTTTTATTTTTTATTTTTATTTTTTGTTTATTTATTCATAGGGAAGGAAAATTCCATATACAGCTCCGGAGAGAGGGAGTGGCTGGCTGCCGTAGCCTAAGGGCTGCATGCAATATGAGTATGACGTATAAATAAATATTTAATATAATCTTTGCATGCGGTTCATGCGCTATCACTCGACATGCTCTTCCACTTCTTTGTACCTCCCTCCCTCTTTTTCTATTAATACACTGTTCGTTAGTTCCTCTCTTATTTAACCCCGAGAATGTTCAATATTGATGCCTAGGATTACTTGTCCAGTACAGGCACCTAATACTCAGCTGACTGGGTTCCCCAAATATAAGACGGTCCTCTTCAGGGTCCCGTGAGATACTGGAGACCTTGTTTAAAACAGGGCAAAATACTCAAGCTGTTGGGAACTGGTGTTTATAACTGCGTGATATTCCGGGTGACATAAGCCAATGCGGGTACGGGTGTGGCCCTCTTCCTATGTTATTGCTTAATAACCCTAACCCTACTATAGTATCTAACTCCCTTTCAATTGGAACTGAGTTTATAACCGGTTTATAACCGTGCTTCTTACTCCCAGTATCTTCCTCTTGTATATTTGACGGGACCCTAGTCCTCTTACATACTCCAAATAGCCGGTCAATTAAGCAAGTCTAGTACTATCCAGTGGACCTGAAATCTACGAAATAATCCTTGTGCCCCCTAACATTTCTCTGATACAAGGTGGCTAGTCTCCTCACTTATCATTTCCTAACCCAACGCATGGAAGCCCCCCGCTTGATGGCCTACCGAACCACGCCCCACCTCCCTCTTACCCAATATCCAACCCCCCCCTTTTTTCATCCAATCCGCCTAATTCCCTGATATGCTGCAAAGGAAATGAGGAAATAAAGTTGGGGACAATAAACAAAATAGATGAAATAATTTTACTTGGTCGGCTTTCATTCCGCCTTTGTCAGTCCTCCCCGAATCTCCCTCTTACGTCCCTTCCACGATCCCATTGGACGTCATTGGACGCACACGCTCTGACGCATTAGTCTTCTTCTGTTTCCGCTCTTATTTTTTTCTTCTCTTTTTTTTTGGGGGGGGGACGGGAGCTGTCGCGCGGTGTACTCTGCATCGCATACATTACTGTCCGGCAGGGGACTGTGGCTAGGGTATTATTTTCTGTTAAAGTGGCGGAAGTAGGAAATCGTCCTTGGCGCCAGGAGATCTAGAGCCCATGTTTCCGAGACAACGGTGTGGGGTACCTGCGTAACCTATAAGCACCCCGCACTCGGTACCTGCATTGGCGAGTGGTAAGGTTTGGAGTGTTTTTTTCTTATTCTCGGCCGTTGTTACCTTGCGCCACGGACGGATCATCTACCCCGATATCGTATCCCTTACTCTGTCAGTAAAATGCTGAGCCCCCAGAAGCGAATTTTGTGTGGCTTTACTAACAGATCCCGCTATCTCCCTTACCAAATAATAGATCCCCATATAAATTTAATCCCTCTATCATAGGGGGGTCAGCATTGACAGACTAAGGGTTAACACCTCGCGACCGCGAGCTATGTAGAACTCTAAATCGTAGATATCAAGTCCTCGACAGTCACTGTTGAGGTCCTACGGCCCCCCTACCCTCTCTATCTCCCCATCTTTCCACTCCGTCCTTCCACTCCCTTCTTCTATCTTATGATATCAATAAAAATCCTATAGCAATTATTCTAGTTGAACCAAGCCCAACACCAGGTAGCATCTCTCCTGCGGTTGCATGTTGGGTTAGGGTTTCCGGTTTCCAGCCCTGCAACCAGCTCCAGGGGGAGCACTGCCTTACGTACACCTGGGGAACCTCTCTCACGCATACACACCATGTGGTCTCGATTTTGAGTGAGGGTAAATAGTTCGCTGTGTTTGGGATACTTAAATGTACTATATAATTCGCAGGTTGCTGCTCTATCTTTGTCGGCCACTTCCTTGATAGGGCCCGCTAATGCACGAGAGAGATTCTCCCAATGTCTCATACACCCAGGGGATAGACAACGGCAGACCTAGTAGCGAGCGCACCAAGTCTCTCCTCATTTTATCCTGCCCAACTTCAATACCCGGCTGCGCCCGCGCCCGTGCTCGGCGCGCGCCACCACATCCGGCAAGACCAGCGCCACCGCAGCTTGTATATACAGCCGTACGTCCACGGAGACTCGGTGGAGGGGAGATAGGACTCTCAACATGGCGAGCTGCCAACGCGATGTGTTCCCTCCGCCAGTTACCGCCACCCCACCCAATGTGTTGAGCGACTGGACTAGGTATCCCTCCGTCTGTCGATGCTGCCCACCCGATAGAATTGTATGAGATCTGTTATTTGATGAGAGAGATAACGAGACCTGTTAGTATAGCCACACTAGATTTTTTTTTTGGGTGGGCGGCGTTTTCCGATAGACGAAGGGATACTGGCTGAGCTCACCTCCGAAGCCACACCCCCGACCAGCCAAAACAGGAAAAGCGCAACACCTGCACCCCCGCCCCCGTCCGTCACCCACCACACCACAACCTAAAACAACCTAAAACAACGGGAGTGTCTGGGCAGGGCGACAAGGGCCACGGCACCCGGGGGCACATGGAGGGATAACACTTGAAAAAGAAAGACCGTCATCCCAGGTGTGTTTCCGCCACCTACAGCGCCATCCGGGAGTATTAGATATAGCCCGGCGATGGACCCATAAGCAAAACCTCGCAGCCGGAGGGTACTACTGAACCAGCCCACCCAGCCACCCACGCTAGAACCACCGCCGAAGCGGCACCGCGGCCGGACCGCAACCGGAACCGGAAGGGGTAGTATTCTAATCTCCATCTCTGACGATCGTGAGAATTTAACCTGGCTATGTGGGGTTAGTGGAGGGGTTTAATAATGCTCGTTGGGCTTCGGTAGGGATTGTCTATGGAGCTGTGGGACGAGGTATTTTGCCGGTTGGGCACCGGGCGCCCGCGCTTCACCGGGGCGGGTGAGTTCTTAGTCTTGGTAACGTTGCGCGGGTATGGACGTTTTCGGGAGAGGCGGGGATGACCGCAAGTCTGGGGAAGCAAGGAAAGGCCTCAGAAGGCGCGCGGGAGTGTTGGCGATTCGCTGGTGAGGTAGGAATAATAAATAAAAGAAGGTGGAAAAAAGGAATAAGAAAAAAAGATGAAGAAAGACGGAAAAGAAATATAAAATGGGAATAAAGAAAAAGGTAAAGACTAAGGGGTATACTGGGGGGGGGGGGGGTGGTGTGGGGGGATGAAATAAACGTGTAAGGAAAAACACGGATAAAAAAAAAAAGGTAAAAAAAAAAAAAAAACCCAAAAAACATAAGAAAAAAGAAAGGGGAGCGAAAAAGAAATAGATAAACAAAACCCCGGGAAAAAACCGTTGGCCGTCAACACATCAGAAGCCGCACCAGATCCCAGGACCAAAAATCCCCCCACCAGCCCCACCCCCGACGCCACCCCACAGCACACCGAACCCTTTTCTCACCCTGGGGTGTATTTTCTGACCAATCACCATTCGAGTCTGGTTCCTTCCTCATGGCTTACTCAGCTTTGCTTCTGACATCATCAACGTACCAGGAACGACGGAATGGATTCTAGGCTGCTTTACATAGCCCGCCCCTGTATGATCCAGACCCCGAGCAGTAGAAACTCATCATCCTCTCGCAACCGCTTTGCAATCTGTAACTGAAATAATATGTACCGCAAAATCGAAACACTCCCGAAATCTAATCGATCGCCTGATTTCAGTGCTTTGCGGAACCTCCGCTACCACAACGGCGGATGCCAGATGGCGGCGGAGGTCAATGGGATGTTCGTGGTTGGAATAGGACTGAGATTCGTTGGGAACTACTTACATTAGCGCTAGTTCCCATAATAATATAAACCTATATTAGGCAATTAATATTTCTATTATAGGGCTTTTTTTGATTTTTAATATTTTTTTCCCTATCCCTTAGACAAATGAAATCGTCGGATTCGCGGCCTGGGCCGCGCACGCACTGAGTTGGGTATATTCGTTGCTCTTAACGGTTGATAATAACCATAGGTCCAATCAAAGTAGCTGTTAGCTGCCTGCTTAAGCTAGTATTAGCTCAAAAAGGCAAGCTGCGAATTTGACCATATCATCTGTCCAAGGGATAGGCTCTTATTGACCTATGTTTCGATTAATCCTTATATCAGTAAATGATCTTAATACATGATAACAGCTTTATAAGAACTTTTCTATTCGCCGAAAAACCCCGATACGCAGGTAGGCCAGCATTCACGCTTATTCTGCACAGGTAAATTTCACAGGTTAAATTCTTGATTAAATACTACAAGTCTTCGCTGCAGCTATTCACCTGCCTGTAACTACCTGCCATATCTGCTTGATTCGCTGCTTGATTCGCTGCTTGATTCGCTGCTCGACGGATTAGCTCATGTATGATTAGTAGGGGCAGAGAGCTGGTGTGGGGGTGTAGAAATGAAGGTGTGGAGATGGAGAGGAAGGACGTGATATCTGTCCCCAGCCCTAACCCTGAATTGCTTTCTTCGTATATGACTCTCTCCAAAAGATCATTAATTCTGCCTTAACGGGCTCTAAATGCGCACCAAATATAATCTTTTTCACCCTTTTGGGTTTAATTAATGGTCTTTTCGGGGTTAGGTCTTTTTAAAACCATGCCGCAGTATTAGTGCTCAAAATAATACTTATAGAAATACCCGAACTGGCGCTAGAGTACATGTAAGGAAGAAGTTACCAGCGCACACTAGATATGAAAATGAATAGAGAGACCGGAACGGCCCTGATTCGCATAGGTTGAACATGCGGTCGCCACCGCTGGTTGATTGGCGATTATTTATTACAGATAGGAATAATTTAGTAGCTAGAGTATTGCCCTCGAAGTACTGGTGCAGAGTCAAGAGGCCCGATTCGATGCAGTAGATTATGGAGGGATAAAGACGGTTCGGTGGGGCGAGTGGTACCCTGGGCTTTATAGCACATGTAGAGGATGAACCCGCCTGCGGAGGTGGAGACGTGGCTGGAGTTTGCGATACCGGCGCTGGATGGTGTTACTAGTGGTTTCATGTCATGACGATGGTAATAGCTCCTTTGGGTGGTTAGGAGCGCTAATATTAGGGGTGGTGAACTACATGTACATGTACTTTCTATCAACTACTAGTGCAGCAACAAGATACTAGCTCTAGGCATTTTTCGGAAAAACTCCCATCATACATATCCTAGCCACTAAATAGCGCAATAAAAGAGATTGTTCGATCCGTCAAATGACTCCAACAGCGATGGGCATTTACATTCTCCCAGCGCAGATCCAATAGTCGAGGACTCTACCCATAAGGAGAGGTGAATGAAAGGCATGGATATTACTCAAATACAGTACGTATTCCTTTCCAGGTCTTAAAATTACAGATGGGCCTAGCAATATGTTTATCTCAACAAATGCCACTCCCTTAGTCATTCGATGCGTTTCCCACGGCTAATTATGTTACATGACCAGCTATACCCGTCCAACCACAAATTACACACTAGATTGTCTCCTCTGCCTTCTGGCTCGTTTTCCTTCGCTCTCAAAGACTGAAAGCGAGCTAGGCTCCCGACGGCGACGATGGGTTGAAGCTAATAGAGAATGCTTAGAGATCACAGTATTTCTTATTGGAGGCTGTAGCCCATACCTTTTTTTGGGATAAGTTCGTGGAGTGCACGTAATAGCGAGGTATAGGTAGAGTGATATTCATGCTCAAACTTTACCATTGTCGAATGGTCGCCTTCTGCAGGTAATGTCTCTTCGATTGTACTCGGTAGGTTGAGAACCAACGACTCGCTTTCGACCGCAGTGTAATACTCCCCTCTTCGGGCCCAGACTCCATCCTTACCCTAGTCAAAATTAGTCTGACATAGCCGAACAAAACCCAGGCCGCAGGGGTTAGGTAATATAGCACTCATTATAATGGAGCTCATGATACTCAGCTGGGTAGGGAGCAAACCTTGACGAGCTTTCTAGTTTGACCTCTTTCTCGAAAGCTTACAATCTTCCATCGCCGCTCTTCACAAATCGATATAAATGTCTCCAGCGTTTGCTGAAGGACTTGCGAGCCGGGGCTGAGGTCTGAGATCATTTCGACTCTCGGGGAGGCGTCGCCAACCATCGTAAGCAAATCATCAACAAGAAGCCCACGATGAGGTGTGCCAAAGAATATGATTCCTCGGATATTCGTGATAATAGAACTCGAATCTTTTCTATAAGCCTTGGCAATTGACTGATCACATGAATTAGTGCCATATTTCAAACTGCTGGGGCGGTTTATAATCTTACATGAGCGATCACAATGCCACCGAAGCTATGGCCGATCAATATGACTGGCCTCGCCTTCTCCTAAAGAACTGTCAATTAATTTGACCTACAGTACTAAGTATTGGGTAGTATGATCTGCCTAGTCTTAAAGATGATAATATTTCGACTAGACTCTGTGTAGAAAGAGAGTTGATATCTTGTTTTGTTTGAGCTCGAAATTTCCTGTCCCTGCATGTGAAATGCGCCAAGGCAAAGTGAAACGGAGAGAATTATACTCATTAATGCCACCCGAAAGTACTGCTAAACTGGTGGTGAGAAAGGTGGCTGAGAATACGGGCTTTCATCCAAAAAGCCCTCCGAAACCAAGATTCTTCTAATTGCGAAATATATACCATCTTTAAGACCGGGCGCACCATAGTTATTTGGTATATTACCTTTTCGGTGTTTCTAATCTTCTCCATCTCCTCCAGAAATGTATCAACATAGTCATGAATTCCATGTCTCGATTGGTCCTTCAAATTAGAGTTGTAACCGTAGATCATTGTCCTACACTGTGGAAAGTTCTTCGGGAGAAAGTGGCGAAGCCACATTCTTTTATTCCCGTAGAAATCTGGTTTTGCTGCCCACGAGCCATATGGATGACCATTTAACCCACATACCGCGACGATGCTATTCAAATTTTAGTCCATACAGTGCATAAACACCTAGGTTGAAAGGGCATCTACTCAGCCGCTATCTCTCCGATTGGGGAATAGAGTTGTGTGTATCCAAAGAAATCCTTGTCCACTGTGATTTCTTCGCCGGTAGCCAGTCGCGCGGTAAAGGTCTCGTTGGTTTGAAGTGTTGTTAGCGCAGGTGGGACCGCTGCGGTAAATTGTATCAAAGCCACTTGTGTTTTGGCATTGTAGCAGTCCGGGAGTATGGTGGACTCATACGGATCAATTGTAATGCCTGTCAGTTCAAACTTTAGTACAGACGAAAGTGCATCTGATATATCCGTTAAGGTTGCCCCATGTGGAATCCCCCGAACACGGAAACTGAGTTTCGCACTAGTGTGCCATGCTGCAATTCTAGGCGGTGGTAGTGGGTGCTTTTTAAACCAGGTTGGCGGCGATGCCGGCAATATATCCTCATCAGCACTAGACTAGTAACTGTTAGTAGGAGAGCTAGGAAGGTCATAGATGTCTCTCACCCAGTCAGAGAGGTCCGAATAAGGGTCTATTTCATCTCCTGGACCGGCATTTCCGTCTATGGGTATATCCATCTCAACTCTACTCAGCTTGTCCTGGTGATATGGTTGAAGATTCTGGTAGGTTGATTAGGGAAGTTGGAAAGAGTCTCACCAGGTGCAGATCTAGGGCATCTCTAAACAAAATCCGAGTCTAGTTGTACGTCCAGCGATTAGCAACCTCCATATCATACAATTATAACACCACTAACCGTTTCCGATATTACATGTATCTCGCCTGGGGACTCCGGTGGTAAATCAGCGAGGGCTAGAGGACATGGACGTCAGACAAATATACATGGGGGGGGGTGTTATTTCTAGAGTATTAAAATACGTGGAAAGCAGTAAAGATTCTGGACTCCTCTCGCCATGAGACGTGTTAGATAACGCTCCGCACCCTTATCATGACCGACACGTGAAATGTGGAATGTAGCAGCTATAACATCTTATCAGACCTGAACCATTCATTTGATAGAGAATAGAAATCACTCACCGCCCTCTCCTAAGGAATTGGAGGCTTTACACCTCAGAACGCAGTCGTTAATGGCCTCTTCTAAGGTGTGTTGACTCTCGTCTTCGACCTATATTACCGTATATAGTTAGGCTTAAGTCGGGGCCTAGGCGTCGAATTTCTTACCTCACTATGTATTATGATCATGATTATGACTGGCTTCTTCAAGCGAAAAGGGGGATTGTAGATAAAGCGCTGTAAGATACGCTTATCTAACATCGCCCCTATAGCTACTCTATCCGAATTCGCACTGAAGCGGTAGTCCCCCAACAGCCCACCCATGGTCCTGCTAGTGACGTTTCTTCTTCCGTTTTCTTGGTTCAGAAACCGGATAGACTTGATCCCGATTCCCGGATTGGCAACATCATAAATCCTTGCTATCTCCCACAATCTGTTCCTGAGGGCCTTGAGCGCTCCATCATTTTCGGCGTTCAGCATGGACCGGTTGTCCTCTACATTTCACCCGTTAGCGCTAATAATGTAACCCTCCAGCTCCTCCGATACCGCAAGGTCAGATCCCGCCGGAGTAAGGATAATTGGACAGTGATTATCCCTAGGAAGTATAGCACAAGGGTTGCTCACCAATAAAGACTACCAAGTCAAAAAGCACAAATATTGAAAGCTCCTTTGCAGTCTGAAGATCACAGCCACTCATCGTCAAGTCATTGATCATTGCTTCCGCCCGTAATGCACACTCCACCAACGAGTCTTCATCGTAGAACGCCTTGAGGGAGGGCCTTCGGCCGATGTATTCGCTTAAAATCCTTAGACATACACCTGCTGGGCAAGCCGGAATATTTTTCCTGTTGGAGATGGGGTTTGACATAGGTATTATCGATCGTTCGTTTTAGTGTGTGATGTCTCGTGGTGCGGGGAACTGGCCTCTCCCGTGCCCAGCCAAAATACTTGGCGCCAAGGCTTGCAATACCAACTTTTCACCGCGGCTCCGCTGCTATATATAGCTAACCACTGTGGGTGCCATACTTTAGGACCTCGCCTTTCAGGCGCCATTTGCTACAACTACTACAAAGCTCGATTACAACCAGTACCATCATCATCATTGTCAAACCCGCGATATACCGGTAGACCCCACTCGTGGGTGTCAGCGCAGTAACATTACCTGCCGAACCTTCCAATAAACTCACCTCCGACCAGGCCCCGTGAGGTAGTAAGGCCAGCTACCTATTTCTAATACAGACACCGCGAATTAAGGAAACTCCCGGCGGCAAGATATCCCCATTGTTAAAAAAAACTTTGCTACGGGCGCGGACAAAGAAAAAATCCTCGCAACGCCCTCGTCACCGTTCTGCTTTCTTGTTCCTTCGCCCCAGCTAGTTGTCCCTATGTAATTCGTTACATACATTTGATAGTAAACCTCTCCGATCAACCTTTCGTTGACTCTCGCAAAAACAGGTACTAAGATTCGGCATAGATATTCTGCACGGAATAGTCTGATTTGGTCGCTTAATATTATGAGAACATCGAGTCCAGAGCAATCGACCAGAACCGTATCCCATTTCAATAGTCCGCACAACATATCTTTAGCAGTAGATATAGGGAATCATCACTTAGCATGCCACAGTGACACTTACAGCTCGCTCCAACTCTTCTAGCACCCCCGCCCCCCTTTCTATGATCAAGGGGCAATAATTAAAAGCTTCCTTAATTGTGAGTGCTGAGTGGAATATCCGGAATATCCGGGGAAGGGGAGATAATATTATATTCAACCAAGACATCACTGGAGGAAGTGACAAGAAGAATGCAATCTCTCGATATTTTGTCAGTTTCGGTAGAAAGGGCTTCACTCCCGCTGACCAACTCCGATATGCCCGGTTGGGTTACATACTTCTAGTAAACTCTCATATTAGGAGTTGAATATCTTTCACTTAACCTCGCCTAAACCCCCAGCTTTCCAGTTATGACTCATACCTGAACTACTTCTAGCTCCGGTCCTGGAAGCATTTAATTTGGGTGGGCTCATCAGGGATATACCTGGGTTAGGGTTTCGATAACCTAGCCAATCGGCGCTTAGAAGACAGCATACAATAGCGACCGCAAATTTTTCTCATTAATTAACAACCACAAATTATCAAAAAAGCTTCATCATTCAGGCGGCACTGGGGCCGCGCACCTTATTGGTATGAGCAATTGAATAGAAATATTGCGCCTTCCAATCGCTGATTGGTCAGGAGCTATATCTCGAGAAGCAAGTCGGTGGGATGGTTACCTAAACCAGGAGACAATCCCTTAGCAGTACCAGGCGCCTAGACTAAGATAGCTCTCAGATTCCCATGCCAAAGAAATTCCTCCGTAGTTTACACACCCGCCCTCTGAGCCTTCCCGTCCCATCGAATGTCGCACTAGGCCTACAACGATGGCTATTAGTCATCCACCGCCACATGCCAAAGTCTAAGCTTGGTGGGGTAGAGTAGTGCAGCGACATACCCCCCCTCCTCTCGCACCTTTGAGGTATTCCCCCCGCACCAATGTCGTGCTCAAAGGTATGAACCGACTTTGCCCCAAAGCTCTCATCAGGCGACGACAAACCGTCAGAAGCCAGAGCTTACTCCAAAAGGTTTTAGCAACAAAAGCCTACATCAAATACACCCTGACCTCAACTCCAGATCACCCCCGGGGAGTGCTGACACGGTATATTATCTCATTCTTGCCGCTACTCCGACCAGCAAGGTACCGGACGCATCCCTTGTGTCAAGGCATAAGCAGGGGATCAGAGCCGACCACCTGCGCAACAACTATTCGAATGGAGGCCTTGACCGCCACAGTATCTTGTAATATTTGGACCGGGTGGTCAAGTGAACATATGACTACGATGGTAACCCACCCACATGAATCTCTGGGTTGTATTTGCAATATTCCAGTAATTCTTATACCTACAGCGCACAGCGGCGGGCAGGGGTCCAAAGGCAAAAGTCCTCACACCACATGAAATATCAGTAATCCATAGTCTCTCATAGTCTCGCCAGTTGTGCTCCCTATATATAATCCTCACTTCTATCTCCTTTCCTGTGCTCGTTCTTGCTCTCTATGTCCTTGGCATTTCTCATGACACTCCACAGTTATTCCCTCCAACCTCTCCGCCCTATTCTCCTTGTATTAGCATCCATCCCCAGTTACCCTGTGACAGGAAGTACCTAAGCTAATCATCCGCTCTGTAGCTAAGAAGGACCTCAATGACCGACCCGTGCCCGCGGTCCGTAGCCCGATGGAGGGCGGTCTTATCGAATTATCCTTGGCGTTGACATCCGCTCCGTGGCTAAGAAGGACCTCAACGATCGACTCGCACCCGCCAAACGCGGCCCAATGGAGGGCGGTCACATCCGACATATCCTTGGCGTTGACATCCGCTCCGTGGCTAAGAAGGACCTCAACGATCGACTTGTGCCCGCCCTTCGCAGCCCGATGGAGGGCGGTCTTATCTAAATTATCCTTGGCGTTGACATTCGCTCCGTGGCTAAGAAGGACCTCAACGATCGACTCGTGCCCGCGCTCCGTAGCCCGATGGAGGGCGGTCATACCCCACCTACTCTTGGCGTTGACATCTGCTCCGTGGCAAAGAAGAACCTCAACGATCGACATGTGCCCGCCCTCCGCAGCCCCGAGGAGGGCGGTCTTATCGGACTTGACATCCGCTCCGTGGCTAAGAAGGACCTCAACGATCGACTCGTGCCCGCCCTTCGCAGCCCGATGGAGGGCGGTCTTATCTAAATTATCCTTGGCGTTGACATCCGCTCCGTGGCTAAGGAGGACCTCAACGATCGCCATATCCGACTTATCCTTGGCGTTGGCATCCGATATGCTCGCAAAGAGAATTTGGTGCCTGAGCTCCGTAGCCCGATGCAGGGCGGTCATATCCGAATCATCCTTGGCGTTGACATCCGCTCCGTGGCTAAGAAGGACCTTAATGACCGACTCGTGCCCGTGCCACGCAGCCCCATGGAGGGCGGTCACACCCGACTTATCCTTGGCGTTGACATCCGCTCCGTGGCTAAGAAGGACCTCAACGATCGACTCGCACCCGCCAAACGCGGCCCAATGGAGGGCGGTCACATCCGACTTATCCTTGGCGTTGACATCCGCTCCGTGGCTAAGAAGGACCTCAACGATCGACTTGTGCCCGCCCTTCGCAGCCCGATGGAGGGCGGTCTTATCTAAATTATCCTTGGCGTTGACATCCGCTCCGTGGCTAAGGAGGAGCTCAACGATCGCCATATCCGGCTTATCCTTGGCGTTGGCATCCGATATGCTCGCAAAGAGAATTTGGTGCCTGAGCTCCGTAGCCCGATGGAGGGCGGTCATATCCGAATCATCCTTGGCGTTGACATCCGCTCCGTGGCTAAGAAGGACCTTAATGACCGACTCGTGCCCGTGCCACGCAGCCCCATGGAGGGCGGTCACACCCGACTTATTCTTGGCGTTGACATCCGCTCCGTGGCTAAGAAGGACCTCAACGATCGACTTGTGCCCGCCCTCCGCAGCCCCATGGAGGGCGGTGTTATTAGAAATATCCCTGGCGTTGACATCCGCTCCGTGGCTAAGAAGGACCTCAACAATCGACTCGTGCCCGCCCAACGCGGCCCAATGGAGGGCGGTCATACCCCGCCTACCCTTGGCGTTGACATCCGCTCCGTGGCTAAGAAGGACCTCAACGATCGACTTGTGCCCGCCCTCCGCAGCCCCGAGGAGGGCGGTCTTATCGGACTTGACATCCGCTCCGTGGCTAAGAAGGACCTCAACAATCGACTCGTACCCGCCCAACGCGGCCCAATGGAGGGCAGTAATACCCAATTTATCCTTGGCGTTGACATCTGCTCCGTGGCTAAGAAGGACCTCAACGATCGACTCGTGCCCGTGCCCCGCAGCCCCATGGAGGGCGGTCTTATCCGAATTACCCTTGGCGTTGACATCCGCTCCGTGGCTAAGAAGGACCTCAACGATCGACTTGTGCCCGCCCTCCGCAGCCCCGAGGAGGGCGGTCTTATCGGACTTGACATCCGCTCCGTGGCTAAGAAGGACCTCAACAATCGACTCGTACCCGCCCAACGCGGCCCAATGGAGGGCAGTAATACCCAATTTATCCTTGGCGTTGACATCTGCTCCGTGGCTAAGAAGGACCTCAACGATCGACCCGTGCCCGCCCCCCGCAGCCCCATGGAGGGCGGTCTTATCCGAACTATCCTTGGCGCTGACATCTGCTCCGTGCCTAAGAAGGACCTCAACGATCGACTTGTGCCCGCCCGCCGCAGCCCGATGGAGGGCGGTCATATCCGACTTATCCTTGGCGTTGACATCCGCTCCGTGGCTAAGAAGGACCTCAACGATCGACTTGTGCCCGCCCGCCGCAGCCCGATGGAGGGCGGTCATATCCGACTTATCCTTGGCGTTGACATCCGCTCCGTGGCTAAGAAGGACCTCAACGATCGACTTGTGCCCGCCCGCCGCAGCCCGATGGAGGGCGGTCATATCCGACTTATCCTTGGCGTTGACATCCGCTCCGTGGCTAAGAAGGACCTCAACGATCGACTTGTGCCCGCCCGCCGCAGCCCGATGGAGGGCGGTCATATCCGACTTATCCTTGGCGTTGACATCCGCTCCGTGGCTAAGAAGGACCTCAACAATCGACTCGTACCCGCCCCCCGCAGCCTCATGGAGGGCGGTCATATCCGACTTATCCTTGGCGTTGACATCCGCTCCGTGGCTAAGAAGGACCTCAACGATCGACTCGTGCCCGTGCCCCGCAGCCCCATGGAGGGCGGTCTTATCCGAATTACCCTTGGCGTTGACATCCGCTCCGTGGCTAAGAAGGACCTCAACGATCGACTGTGCCCGCCCTCCGCAGCCCCGAGGAGGGCGGTCTTATCGGACTTGACATCCGCTCCGTGGCTAAGAAGGACCTCAACAATCGACTCGTACCCGCCCAACGCGGCCCAATGGAGGGCAGTAATACCCAATTTATCCTTGGCGTTGACATCTGCTCCGTGGCTAAGAAGGACCTCAACGATCGACCCGTGCCCGCCCGCCGCAGCCCCATGGAGGGCGGTCTTATCCGAACTATCCTTGGCGCTGACATCTGCTCCGTGCCTAAGAAGGACCTCAACGATCGACTTGTGCCCGCCCGCCGCAGCCCGATGGAGGGCGGTCATATCCGACTTATCCTTGGCGTTGACATCCGCTCCGTGGCTAAGAAGGATCTCAACGAGCGCCTTCTGCCCGCACTCCGTAGCGGTATGGAGCGCGGTCCTTTCGAATTTATCCCTGACTTCGGTATCTGCTCCGTGGCCGAGTAGGATCTGAGCTACTTCCGGATTTCCACACTCTGAAGCATGATGGATTGCCGCCTGCCCTTTCTCATCCTTGGCGTTGACATCTGCCCCAAGTTTAAGAAGAAGTCTGACCGCCCATGAACGCTTGCACCCCATACTGCTACCGATTGGGACTATCTCAGCCCTATCCTTTGCTTCAATCTCTTTACAAAGCCAATTTATAAACCACTCGCCATGTTCTCCCGAGACGAGGATAAGTGCGGTCATCGAATCCCATCTTGGGTCACTTGAACCCCATCTTGTGCTCATATCTGACCCATTTTGACCTAGTATCTTAAGTAACCCTAAATCTTTAGTGCCGAGCGCTCTCTCGATGGCGGTTTCGCCGCTAGAGTCCTTAGTTGCAGTGTCACCTCCGCACTGTAACCATAATTTGAAAAGAGTGAATCTGTCAAGCACCTCCCCAAGATTGTTTGAGGGACCAACTGCCAGCGTAGGGTAGACCGCGCTCATCTCCAGGACAATGTGCCATGGTATATAGTTGGCAATTGTCTTTGCAACCTCAACATCATTTTGCTTTAGGGCAACCTTTAGGCTCTCCGCGAAGCCTGGAGTGAGCAAGACTGGTACTTGGGGCATGGTTGGTTCAAAGGTAATCGTCTTGCCAGATTGCATGTACCAGGTCGGGTTATAGAGTTCGTTTGGAGTGATGGGTAGAGAATAAACAGCATAGTTTGATATTTCGGAGAGACTAAGGCCTGAGAGTACCGACCAAGATTGTTTGATCGTTGAAGCGGAGGATTGTCCTTTTGCTGGCCTGGGTTCGTTTACGCGGTCTAGTAGTGCCCGTCTGTATACCCGACTCTGGGTAAGGGTTGTTCGAAAGTTTGTTCTGCCCGAAGAGAATGATTGCACACTCCCCCCGGTAATTACACTCCCAATCACACTGGCGCCGGATGATAAGACAGATCCAGCGGTAGCTAGGTCAAGCTTACGTGCCATATCGGCATTACTACGTAGCAGTTCAGCTACCTCCCTTCGTAGTTCATTCATGCCATCCAGAGCGGCACCTTGAGATTCGCTGCATCCCCGCCATACGCATCAGCCTATACAGCGATTATAGATCTGAACGGGAGCACGGACGGGCGGAAGGGCTGGTGTCACACATACCTGGTGAGGATTGTAAACATGGAACATATAGTGCCCTTATGGTTCTGTATCCGCTGAACAAGGTCCACCAGGTTGGACCTTGCCATTGACCACCTCACCCGCCGGATACCCTCGGGCCATGACTGGACGCGTTTGACTTCCCTCTCGAGTTCTGAAAATGTGCACACGCACCCTAGTAGCACTGTTACGACCTGATCCAGGTCAATCATCGACGCCCGTGAAATGTTCAGAGAGTTTGATTGAATATATTTATCGAGTCGGAAGAGAATGAATCGGAAGTGGTGTATTTCATCATGCACCGTCTGGGCATAGTCATAGGCACCTGTTAAGGCCGCAAATAACTTGGCTACCTCGATGGAGGCGGTTAACAATCCGGTGATGGAGGCGGCGACTGAAAGGGGATCCATGGTGTCGCGTTTGAGCTTTGCGATCTAAGGCTTATCCAGGTGTTGAGGTGGTGATACCCGGTGCGTTGTCGATGCAGCATTACATAACATGCGCGATAAGACATACCCGGGCGACGTCCAATCAACAGCCATATTCGCCCTGGTTGCCTGAAACATTCTTTCTTGTATCTCAAACCGATGATGCTATACAGGGCATTTAAAAAATGTGCCTGGATAAAGTATTCTTCCTCACAATATCCGGACCTCTTCCTAGACAGTCCATCGATGGCCATCGCGCTTGTGAAATTGTTGATATTAGATCGTCTTGGATGTGGCTGAAGTGTACGTTCGTCTCCCGGTTTGGCATCGGTTTGTAACGATTCTGTTCCAGTTATGGCAAGCAATAGCCAAGCTGCGAGATGTAGAGTTTGGCCCAAATTCCCTGGCAGTTCTCACCAAGTGACGGCGAAAGACTGTAACTCGTTTCCTTATGTTCCTTTTCCCCCCCTCCCCCCATTATCCCCGGCGTATTCTCCGGAGCGAGAGTCCCCTCGTGTCCTACCAGACTTATCGAATTCCCCCCACCCCCCCCCCACCGGGCCCTAGCAACCGCTGCACTGACATTCCTTTCCCTCGCCTCGGCAGTGTCATTTTAGCGTTGATGTTAGCGTGGATGTCTGATAGAAAACCGGTGCTTGATTGCAAGCGGATGCAGCTAGGTTTCTCTGGGGCGACAGTCCCTCGTTAGAGTGTCCATGAGAGTAACTTTATGCCACCATGCAATGGACCAAGTAAGACAAACGTTTGCTCCGGTGATGTTATTCTGATCGGAAACAGTAAGCTTTTTGATTGTTTCTGTTGTAAACGTTAGATCCTGCAGTAGTGTGTAGGACTTGTGGAGCGTTGGGGGGCTTTCTGTGACGTACATGTAGTCTACCATACCCTAAGCCCTTACCCCCTGGCCTGTCATACAATCCTCAGGCAAAGGGCTACAGGGACGGCCGGCGATTTAAGGCCAAATTCCGAAGCTACCTCAACCGGCCCACCCTTGTGCAATCGTGTCTTAACAGGCGAGATGCATCGTTCTTGTGGTTGCGGAGTCTTCAAGTACATTTTACGTGGCATATATACCAAAAGTGAGGATCCTCGGGCTGTGACGCATCTGGGGACTTTGTTGGGAGGCTTAGGGTTAGGGGTGGGACCACCCCAGATCCTATATTCTGGGCTCGATGCCAACCATCTAATCAACAAATACAAGACCTACTATTGGACCATCTAACGTCGTAGGAAAAGAGCCCTCGTCAATCTTCCTCTGATCAGCGCCCGTGTCGCACCATACTCCAGTGGTAAGGATGTCGCCAAGCCCGGGGGTGTTCGGTGGCAATAGTCTATTTAAGTGATTCGAGTATATTATATGTTATCGATAAACTGACAACGGAGAGATATAATCCAACCCATGAGTCATCGTTATTCACCGGAGGGTTTCAAGCACATTACGTAATAGACTACATGTGTCCATGGGCTAAAATCACTCGAATCATAGATTATCACCCGATCGCGATGAAGCTATGGAGATGGATTTTATAATCTTACTGTACCGAGGACGGGAGCATACAAGGCTTGGTTTATTAATCGACTGACCAGCTGAATACAGGACAAGAGAGCTCTGGTCCATATCCGCATAAGACAATTACATTATACACGTACTTTTGTATGTGTGTGTCCCGGACAAACAGTCGGCCTAGGCATAAGGCTGACAACGTTCCGAGGCAGTACATCTTCCAACAATAAATGGGTTCGCTATTTATTTATACTTGAGAAGGTAAAATGAGGACATTTGGTCGGTAGAGGGTAACTGGAGTTATAATGAATTCAGTGCCGCAGCATATGTAGTAATAGGCTTACCGGAGGGGAGGATCTAGGAGGGTGTACGTGTTAGGCGCATGAAATGGGGGTAGTCAGTAGAATATGCACTCAATAGCTTGCATTATTTCTACCCACAGGAAGAGAGGTAAGTCCCCTTTCTATCTTAATGCAGTTGTCACCGTATATATCGGTCTTGGCATGGTCTCTGGTTAAACGCTAAGATATGCTACTTTACTTACTTGTGTCCTGACAACTCTGTTTCTACAATATACACCCTTAATAGATACTCCTACTACAATGGGTGTCCCACTCTTATCAGCAATTTGACTACATGTAGTACCTGCATGCTTCTCAATATCTGTAAAATAATGCACATGCCCAATGCCACGCTCCGGAATACCTTTGCTCAGCGCGTGCCACGATAATCTTTTTTCTATCCCATCTTATAGCTACCGAGTTAGAAGCGGGAAAGAATCTTTTTGAAATGCGCAATCGTATTGCAACCACAAACCTTCCAGTAAGGATAGCAAATTCCATGGAATATAGAAATGAGATATTAGAACACAAGCCCGGGGGTCGACGAGAGTGTAACGGTAGATAACGACTTAGCATCATCCAACCGGAAATAAGAACTCAATTTCCAGATGAGAAGGCTATGTTTTGCGATACTCTAGAACTCCGTGTAGCCCGAAAAAAAAATAGATGGAGTGCTATCACTTGCTCGTGCGGGGTGGAGAGCGCGCGGGGGTGGTAAGCCCGTTCCCGGAATTCCTTTCTTAGCGGACAGGGGCCGATAGTTTTACTTAAAGCTATCAATGCGCTGGAGGCTAGACTAAAGTTCTAATATATGGGCAAATAAGAGGGAGTGGGAAAGGAAATCAACTATCTACGCGCAAGCAAAAGAAGGCGGACATGCAGTCGGAGAGGAATTAAGAAGCAATGAAAAAATGCAGTGGCAAAGCTCTAGCTAATAGTAGCTGGGGGTAGATGGAGATGGGAATCTAATATAATAGTAGTACTAGTAAGTAAATATGTATACATTCTAGGCTCTTCCACGAATTTCTGAAGTGAGGTCGGATTGGGGTAGAAGAAATACACAAGGATGCCTCACACCAGAATAGCTGGACAGGATAACGCCATTTCATCTACACATGTACTAGCTTACATGTACATACTTGTACCTGTCGATGCCCCACTTACAGACTATTTCTACAGTACCAAAAAGAGGGGTGGGATCGCTACGCGTATACGGTATTCTCGTCGACACGCTAGCAATACGGTAAGAATACGGTATCCGTACAGTACTCTTCCTCTAATGCCGATTCAATTCGGTATCTGTCACTAAAATTCCGTAGTACTATGGTAATGATTTCACCCTATTTCTCCATACTGTAGTCAATAAGTACATTGGATCACTGCAATGATGCACTTGGTACCACGACGCCAAGACGTTGTTGTGGGGAAAGACTTATCTTATCAGATTGCAGTTGTTGTTCCATGGGGGACTTCCGAGCCTAAGTAATTGCCCAGCATCCACAAGTGAGATGGCCTTGACTTAGCCTATGCACTCCGGGGGTCCCCAAAATGACGCAACGGCGAGAAAGAACCACAATTTCGGCCACCACGCCCAAATTAAACAATTTCTACAGACCAAATTGCACCAGGCAGAGCTATGTACCAAACAGTACATGAAAATATAAATGCAACGGTTGACTGGGTCTAACTTTGATGGTCACGACACCAGAGAACTGAGCCTGTTGCATCACTTTAGGGACATAAGAACTGGATTTTTGAGGCCAGCAATCAGATTGACACTTTTCTTTTGACGGGAACGGGTACGGGAAATGGCTACATGCATAAGTGTAGAGGTTTATCACGGTCCTATTCCCCCGCAGATCGCGGAGGTACTCTAGTCCGTATTGCAGAGTACGTGCTTGCGCCATACTGCATTTGAGCGGCTAGCATCGATCGGCACAAGCGAAAGGATCATCACCCAGGCGCGTGGATTTGGGGCAGGATTAGGCGACAATACCAGTCGTGTTTATAATCAACTAGCCTCGTTGGCCGGTAGTACATACATGTAGTCTGCGGTACCGCGTAATATGATAACTACGCAAAGGTTCAAATCATATAATCTGATTAACATGATATCCTAAAACTGCGTACATTCCCTCGAAAGAACTAATGGCTGTGCATATGAGATCAAAATTGCTACTAGCACTGTTCAATTAGTCGTTAAGCAAATGACCACTGGGCGGAGATAGCCAATTTTTCCGAGCACCGTCAATTCTCGAGAAATCCACTATCCCCGCGTCGTTAAATCTTGATTCCGGGTGAGAAAAAGTATGTATCCGCACGAGTTTGGCCCGCCAATTCGCCTTGGTTCGGACTTACCACATACAAAGACGGGGATAGTGGATTTTTCGAATTTGAAGGGTACATGTAGCTGTCTTACAGCTGAGCAGATCCTGCTTGGCGTCGCCAGAGTGAACTACTATTGGCCCGAAATCCCTATTCGACTAAGACATACTCGTCTGCCAGGGTAGGGACCAGGGAGTGCGAAGGGATTATTTGTATGGCAGAGCGTTGCCACTCCATACAAATTATCCTTGACCTTGTCACTCGCATACATACCTCAAAGATCAGCACCGAATGCACTACTGCAGTATGTCTCACAACGGAATATGGTGCGAGAAGGAGCAGAGCAGAGGGCGACTTTGACAACCCTATTATAAATCTACCTAGAGTAGGCAACTCGCTCTCGGAGGTCTTGGCAAAGAGCAAAGAGTCGACTATCAAAGAAAATTACACTCTATTTATTTATACATAGGTCCCGCAGCCTATAGGCACATTACTCTAGGCTAACAGGTACTATCTCCCGGACGCCCAAGACATTTGCGAAATCTCTCTCATGCATAAATGTCATGTGATCTTGAGTATTTGCTGTCAAAAGAGTCCGGGTAAGCAGTTTGCTGTATTATCAGTCTCTAGAATACTTAAGGAGTCTATAAACTTCGCAGGTTGCTGCTTTACTTTGGTTCATCATTTCCTACATAGGCCGCACTAATGCATGAGAGAGATTTCGCAAATGTCTTGGGCGTCCGGGAGATACTTGTATGAGTAGTCAATATTGCATGTAGTGCAAGTCTTCCAGATCGGGGATGAGTTCAGGATAGACCTCTCCCACACCCCCCCCCCCCCGCACTAGCTCTCAAGGTCCTAAAATAAAGCCAATAGCAGCCTACTAACCGGAGAACGCTGGCTAGCCTATAACTCTCTTGGCAATCATTTCCGTTGGCGGCCCATTGGATAGTAATAATTGCAGATCCAAGCGTCAGGGGGTTGATATGTTGATCGACCTACCATTTTCACACATACACCTGCACAGACTTGAACACATCTAGTTTAATCGAGAGAAACGACTTTAAATTTCACTTCCCAGATTCTGCAAACAGACATACTACCCGTACTCACTAAACAAGCCCCCCCGCCCCACACCAGCAAGAAAAAAAAAGGAAAGAAAAAGACACCACCCCTCAACTGATAGCCATCCTCAAACCAACCATCTCATGGGATGTAGAATGAGACCCATCGCTCATTACTCCATATTGATGTAGTTAATGCGCCACCGCTGTTTTTCGGACCCCGAGTCATTCGGGACACCCGCGACGTTTTGCATGGTCTTCGGTAGAGGGGAGTCTTGACCAACACCGGCCGACAACCAAGGTCTCGCAACACTTTGGAGCCGACAAAGCACAATTGGAGGTAGGCTGGTATCGTTAGTTGTGGTTTGTAATCAAGACGCTTTGAGTATTATAAGGGAGTATTTACCTTCTGGTTGATATACAATCCTCAAGGGTCCATAGCTGGGACGTCGCTGGCCTCGGCTCCTCCAACTTCCTCAGCACAATATTGTTCTCGCCTTCAACATCCAGGGTCATGCAAAGTTCCTCCCCGTTTGGGCCTTTCTCCTTTTTGATGAATAGGAAAAACGGGGTATCGCCCTCCATGCGCCTCATATACCACTCTCCCCCCTGTTGATTCTCAACCACAACATTGTTATCAAAGCTTGTGAGGGTGTCGTTTTCGAGGAGAGTGAGGGTCACAAGTCCTGTTGGTGCGTCGTTCATGATTAATGAGGATATTTTTCAAGAGGTTTGGATTTGTGGTATTGCTGGGTTTGTGGGTGTTGGGGTTCGTGTGTGGTATTTCTGGATGTGCTGAGCTTTGAATGCTCGGGCAATCTGGACATATATAACCTTTTGGGCATCTATGGAGAAGACGCGGACAATACTTTCACAGAAAGCGCCAAGCGCACAACAATGGGTGGCATGTGATATCAGCGCAACTCAGCCCGTATTCCCCCACTGCTGCAGCAACAACTACGACAAATGGTGGGGCACACAGGATTGCCGTAGTACGTACTCTACCAGGATCCGTGAGACCGAAATTGCTTTTGCCGGTATTGCTTGGTGGAGATCGATGCCATTTAGCTAAGATGAGATATATATGCTCTGGCCAGGGTTGGCCGATCCTCCGAGGTAGGAGGTAGGTACTATGATAGGTAGAGCTTGGGTACCACTCACTGTCTAAGATCAGCTCCAGGTTTTGGTAACATGAGATCGGCGTCGATCATCCATCGACCAATCGTAAATGCGGAGTATTCCATGTGGTAGCTCATTCGCCTACAGGCTGCGAGGCGTGCGCTCTTCCGAACCCCGCAATGCGCCAAGACCATTCTAGTCCTTTTTCTGTGGGGAGCGCTTGGGTAGTGCATTCGCTTAACGACTCCAGAGTAACCTTATTTGCGTAAAGGGGTGTGCGACATCAAAACTGATGTCATATTACCTGCGACTTCATTCCCTCTCACAGTGCGGTGTCGGACGAAAACCTCGCACCCAGATACCCTTTCTCATCTATTCCGATTACTCTTCGACGTTGACAATGCCTCTTACACATGTTCCGTTTGATTTCCCGTATCCAATTCCTTACGGAGAAATTAATATCTTTTTTTTTTGTTTTATTATGTTTTTTTTTCTTTTCCTCCTGTCCTCCCTCCCCCGCAGTACTTGCTTTTTTTTTTCGACGCGCTGCAGACAATCGAGGTTTCAGTTCAGCTCAAAGCTCACACAGGAACTAATCGATTTACAATACCTTAACGCTATCAGGGTAATGCAGGGCCGATCAGGCTGAATGATCTCATCCTGATTCCACAGCGCTACACAGGTGTTACAACCGTAGGAGTACATGCTTCAAAGCACCAGCTGATATTCGATCTAGCCATGGAGCCTGTGAAGTGCGTTTACCAAGCTCAAATATACCATCAATCTCAATTGCAATCGTCCGAATGATTATTAGGCCCTTTTACTGTTACTGTAATAGACTCTGGAGTCTTTTTCTACTTGTGTTAATGGTTGGTGGTTTTGGTTCTAGGTAGAATAACTGAATTGATACTACTGATACCGACATACGCTGCTCATCAAAATACACATCGACCTCACTAAAGTCAAACTACTACCCTAGAACCCCTGTGTATGCCGCTCGTCCTTCATTGCCAGCACCATGTTTCCCGATTGACTTCTTTCATTCCCGGCGCCATACCTTGTTCCATGCTCTGTGCCGTGTCTTTCATGTGCGAGAGGTCATTCAGCAGATGGGAGGATAGCTCAGAGTATTTTGTCGTGCGTAGCAAGAACCCCCGCAGGTCTAGATTTATGTTCGAGTTCGGTATCGGCCGCAGCTTAGCGAAAACGCGCCCCGGTGGATGAGATTTGTGTATGCTGTTGATTATTAAATCGATTATCGCCGTCAAAAACCTTGGTACTGAACGCATGAGCCTTCCCTTTCCAGGGTAAAGTTCCACTGTAGAGTGTTAAACTTACAAACCTCTTTGCGGGTTTTTTTGTTATCTGTGAAAGATCGATTCAATTTGATTCAAAAGACATAAGGGAGCTCAATATCTGCGTTGATATCCGCCCTGTGACCGAGGTATTTTTGCTAGCGATCAGTTCCCCAAGACTAACCTCTTGGCACAACCATCCAACCAATAAGCTCACGAGGTAGAAGGAACGCCGAACGAGGATCATTTGGATGAGGAGACAGGTAGTTAGTTACAACATCGAGTTCTAGTGCAATCCGGCATTCCCCAACTTCGGCATATCCCTACATATTAAATGCGAGCCTATCTAATACATCTCCAATAGGCGATCACGGGTGCGGCATTGGCTCACAATAGTCAAACTAGGGCGAATGCCTCTCTAGCTCTGTTCTTTACCTTTTTTAGAGGGTTTGGTTCCTACGATTACAATTGGTCTGACCACCAGCCAGGTAGATGAGAATTTACGTTGTTATCCGCATAACCACCCCGAAATGATTTTGAGTATAGGATAATTAATACATATCGGGATATATGTATCTAACTCGCCGCACCGGTTACAAGAGGAAAATGGATCGATCTCATAGTTTCGATGGCTAGAAGAGACTTTATTGTTTAGCGTATTTTCTTCATAGACTATCACTCGGTTCTCATCTGAGATTATTGCGAGGCTACTCCGGGGTGGCTTGCTCTCTATCGCATCGAAATAGGTTCCATAGGTAGTCTATTCTATAAAAGACTACATCTACGGGAAGTGGCGTTATCCTCCAAAGTTTTACGAGTGATTGCTCATGACTTCAATCCTTCATAGTAATGTATGAAGTATAAATAAATAATGCTTCATAATAGAAGTTAAAAGAAGTGACTATTTGTGGCTTAGTGGACGTGTTTCAAATATGCGGCTCTTCATCCGTCAGCCATAGCTGAAAGGTTCTCTATACCTTCGGCGGTCCTAGCCGTATATGAACCGTTGGACAAGACGGTCAGTAATCTTTCTAATAGAATTTCAATTAGAGATAAACGGCCCGTGCCTCTCTGATTCTCAGAAATCAACCTCATGATGAGGTTTCAGTAGTTGTAACTTAATTAACTGTGGTAATATGCGTTTCTGCCGAGAATTGACAACCAAGTACCTAGGACGATCTCTCCGGTACACCATGTGTGACTGTCCTGTATGGGTATATAAGACCTCTCTTGTGTTCATAACGAAGGCCTGTATATATATTTGAATTGGTATTAGTTAAATCGGCCGTTGTATGCATGTATGAAGTATAAATAAATAAATATAAAAATCGGCCGGATGGTGTCGAGTGACACTTCACGATGGAATAAGAACCTAGTAAGAAGTAGATTAATTAATTGGGAGCGGATCATATATTCCATCCCATTTGTCTCACTGATTTTGCGACTACGATAAAAAATATACGCAGCAATCAAGAGAAGGAAATAAGATGATTAGCCAGGATTTCGCATGGGACGCACTCCCGAGTCTTTCTTTTCTTTTTTTTGTTTACATCATTAATTGTGTCGCACTCCCGAGTCAAAAGTAGAGTACAGTTTTACGATACTCCATATTATATTTATTTTGTTCTAGTATGGTCAACCCCCCAAAAAAGATAGTAAATTCGCGTGCCGATCCGGTGGTCATGTGAGCCCATCTTTTTCTTCCAGTCAGCGATTCCCGATAATGGTGGATATATGTATCAAGCTTACTTATATAGGAGCTGTAGTCGACTGTATTCTTAGTTTAATCTACTTACCTTGCAAATTTGGCGAGGAGCTTTCTAAGTTCCTGTGGTGTATGGAATTTGCAATTGTCTAACTCCCGTTTAGGATTTTTGTGTCGAACTACATGTAGGGAATTGATGTCGGACATGATGGCAATATGGATGTTGGAATAATATTCTCCTGACTGCCTAGTATGGCATCTGGGGGACAGCGATGATACCTTTAGGGATATTTGTAATTCCTATGCTTCAGAAGCAGCTGTAGTGGGAGAGGTAGAGTAGTGCACGGTAGGCGCGCGCGTGTCTTAGGATGTATCTTGGGAAAGAATGGAGCGCGTATACCACTCATGATAGATGGGTAGCCCGTCTACTAAACTTCTCCTATCATTTTGGTGACCCTAATTATGATTGAAGGGCGTTGGTCAATATATGGTACTTTATTACTGCTGCAATTGACGATGCCGAAACCTCATATCACCTCTCAGGGATCCGGGAAATCCAGGTGAAATCACAGCGATTACTCCCGAGGCTTCTTCGTAACTTCGGATGTTTAGGTGGTGTATGCTTGATGCGTCACTTCGGTGTCCCGTAGCGGAGGTGGCTGAAGGGAGATATTGCGGTCTTTAACTTTATATGGGTTTCCAGGTGCGTCTACAGTCATTGGTTGCAATGTCGCATCCGACTATGTCCCTTTTAGGTAGGTCCAATAGGTAGGGATGTGACCTGCTCATGCCAAGCTTTATTAGGGAATTAGGCCTCCAACGAACCCTCTAGACTCACACCTAACGTCCCTAAACGAGATCACTATCCCCAACGACATTACCATCCCCGACGAGATCACCATCCCAACGACGGGCTCTATCCTACCGAAATACCTCACAAGCAAAGTATGTTTTCCTGCCCACCCTTCATTTTATCTCTTCTGACTTCAGGATAGTATCGCTTTTATAATGGCAACCCCGAGCCCTACCGCACCTAGCACCAACGAGCTATTACGAGCAAGTATGGACGAGCTACTTCGACTCTTTGACCACCCCGGTTGGAGAGGCGCATCAGAGGAGCAACAAAGCAGCATACTGCATGTTCTAAAGGTATCAGTCGAAACATCGCTTAAATTGGCTGAAGTCGCACGTATCGAGGCTGCCCGCCGCAATAAGTTAGCCAACGCTGGGGCTGGGGAGGAGACTGCAGTAGCTGAAAAAAGTGAGAGAGCGGAACCAGTGAGGGTCGAAGAAGACGCCCAGATGAAAAAGATGAGGATGGAGACGGAAAGACTAAAGGCGGAGACCGCGAAACTGATGGCGGAGGAAGAGAGATTTACGGTACAACTGCGGAGGTTGATGGCTGAGCGAGCTTATGAGGATTACAAGCGGAGTGCGGCCTCTGGCCGCATATTTAGTGGTTTGCCCTGCGGTCCGTAATGGTTCGTCTCTGCCCACGACCGGCCCGATATGTTTTATGTATTCAGTTCAGTCTGTTTGTGAAAGCTTGAGGGTTTCAGTAATCTGGAGATGATTTATAAAAGATTATAGGCGTACCTATCAGTGTTTTCTCATACCCTTTGGTACAGCAATGGTGTACAATCCCTCTTAATGTAGCTTCCTTCCGATCACGGGAGCGATATCTTGTCAGTGCATGTATGCTTCTAGTATATCACTAATATGCAAACCATCTTAACCAATAGAAATGTTTCCTAATGATGACGGGCAAGCTTATTCTGTTTGGAATTAGAAGGATATCATTAATTCAGGTTACTGAGCATTTCTAAATCACCAGACTATGGAGCGGTAAATGTGTCAAAAGTAATTTTACCAGCACCGGTATTATTTTCACCACCGGTGGTAAGATAATTACCACCGTTTGTAAAATCACCTTCGACACGTCTACCGCACAGGCCCTATTTATTCATCTGTATCTCAGCATTAGTTTTGAATCTAAATATTTAGCTCTTGGCGACCGGCTTTTGGTGTGGATAGACCGCCAAAATCTAGAAATCTGAGCCCAGGATATGAAATCGCGAGTTTGGCCAAGACGCTCTATTATAAGCCGATAAACAGCAAGGAAGGGCTGTTTCGGCGGCCGGCGCTGGAGGAAATTGCATGAGTGTTGGTGGGCAAATCATTATTAATGGTCTGTTCGGTTGACACAAAAAGCCGTACATCTGTCGCATTAATCTAGTATGGATTGGCCATGGGCTCAGTGGAGTATGAATTTAACGTCAACCAAACAGGCCATAATTGTGGGCGGGAAACGCTAGCTTTCTTTATTTCTGGTAAATATCCATGTGATACTCTGAGGTGCTAGAATATCTTAACGGACAAAAGAGGTCGGAGCCCAACTGACGGAACAGAGGCAAGTCGGTAGATCATAAACATATCCTTGCATTAAGAACTGGTCTTTGGTGGAAGGGCGGTTCGGGTTCGTGGGTACAGGTCTTGAAAGTAGTGGGTAAAGGCCTGATATATATGTATGTATGAGGTTTGGAGCAAAATAGTGCGATTCGGCGTTGATCAAGATATTTGGCAATAGCCGTGAGACTGCATGCGAGTATAAAATAAACAAAAAAAAAATATTTGGCACATGTTGTTGGGGTTTCAGGGTTAGGGTTCAGGACGAAAATGTCTACATTCCACACGTTAACCCCCCTATTACTATTAATACCCCCCAATATCCCCTATTCTCAACAATTGTCATCATCTTCTTCCCAAAAATGGGCTGATCAATTGTGGAGGTAGATATCGGCACAGCCGAACGGTTGTACAACCAATCCACCGAATCCGAACACAATCAATTGATCAAGCAGCCGGTAAAACACCAGAGCCATACGCGCAGGTCCCACACAGATTTCTCCACAAAAAAATACTGGACATTTTACCATGCCCCCACCGTTCTGTTGATTTGGGAGTCTCATCGTCTGCGAGATATACGACTGTTTTGCACTGTAAGGCTCTGTTCTCATCCTTGCGCGGGATACCTGGGATAGGAACCCCCATCAGACTTGGGTAAGTGGGTCAACGAAACTACATATGATTGTAAAGAGATATCCTGCTAAGGCTAGTAACAAAGGTTGATTCCTTTTTCTAGGTGCAAGGATTTGCCATCGCATGACTTGATATTTCGTTCGGGTGCACAACCTGTCTCTAGCCGCGAGTGGTGAGAACCATGACCAAATCTCGCCTAGTCAAACATCCTAGAGCCGCATACCAATGGAGTCGGAGAAATACCGCCTTAAAACGACCTTCTGAACAGATGACACCTCCGTCACCCATATCGTTCACCATCCATGTCTTCACCCCACAAAAATCGTTTGGAAGGACGATGGCTTGGTGGGTCGCAGTGCCAATGGCACCGCCGTCATCCGCCAAACCGATATATCTGGGCAGTGTGCAGGCTGTCAAGCGGATTCTCGAGTCAATGAGCTATATCTAGGGGATTTCTGCGTTGCCAACGCCCCCCGACCTGACATAATCTATCAAATTTTATATATACTACCTCTTACAAAACTCCAGCACTCGGACCTCTTCGTTCAGTTCCTTGGATGGTATGGGGATCGAAACTTCCTCCTCATTGCAATTGGGTATGTTGCGAACGGCGACCCGAGCTCCTTTACCAGATCGTACA